>CM062818.1:1345536276-1346136276 GCA_031772625.1 Pinus tabuliformis | reverse complement strand
GAACCATAGAGACAAAATAAAAATTGCCAATGCCAATTTTTATTAACTAATAATTAATGCATTAAACATTAGCATAATGAATCAAGAGCCATAGAGACAAAATAAAAACTGCCAATGCCAATTTTTATTAACTAATAATTAATGCAATGCAACATTCCACTAGATGAATGTTCACATACAGACAAAATAAAAACTGCCAATGCAATTTTTATTAACTAATAATTAATGCATTAAACATTGGCATAATGAAAAAATATTGGACCAGAGATATTGAAATTTAATTAAAGATTAGCATAATGAATCAAGAGTCATAGAGACAAAATAAAAACTGCCAATGCAATTTTTATTAACTAATAATTAATGCATTAAACATTAGCATAATGAATCAAGAGCCATAGAGACAAAATAAAAACTGCCAATGCCAATTTTTATTAACTAATAATTAATGCAACATTCCAGTAGATGAATGTTCACATACAAGATGATCATTTAAGAACATAGCATTTGTGCTGTAACATTTTGCCATTCTGTCAATACAATGTCATTTTGCCAGCAATGGCAGCACTTCATTCCAAGTCTGCATATTTCAAAAATTTCAGTTGAAAGGGATCCCATGGAATTTGCAGAAATTTATGCTTCTTTATACTGCTGAATTTTAACAAGATCATTTCCAGACTTTCCTAGAATGGCTGCAACTGTGCGTTCAGATGTTGCAACTTCAACTGTAGTTTTTGTGATAAGCTGACCAGCTGCTGTCACACTGCCAAAGGTGATATACAATGCCAAGGACATTAGCACAGAAATACTGATCAGCAAAAGCACTATGATAGTAGCAATTGACAAAATTTTGCAAATGTTGTGTAGCTTTCAAACCTGGCAGAAGTCTGTTGACAAAGAATTGGGTCCTCAAACTCAGAGAAATTGCCAATACTGTTTATATTGCGATTTGACTGAATTTTGAAACAAAGCATATAGTTAGTACTGCAGGGGTTCGTGTTTGCAGAC
This sequence comes from Pinus tabuliformis, assembly GCA_031772625.1. Taxonomy (NCBI): domain Eukaryota; kingdom Viridiplantae; phylum Streptophyta; class Pinopsida; order Pinales; family Pinaceae; genus Pinus; species Pinus tabuliformis. Next base: position 1,346,135,271 of record CM062818.1, on the reverse strand, counting down.
AGATTTATGGTTAATTAACTTAAATAGAAATTTAATTGAATCAAGGAATCTGCTTTTGTTCTAAGAAATCAAAATCAAAAAGTAGCAACAGAGGGACAGTAGACGAATTGTTGGCAAATGTTGGAAAATGTCGGAGGGAGATCAAGAACTGCATACAAAATTGGTGCACTTGTTTGCTGTGGATTGCCTGAAATTTCAATCAGTGATTCAGATTTTCCTGGTCTAACCTCAAGAAGATTAACTTTGGCATGAGAAATCTGACCATACAAAGAAAACATGATCAGTAAATAAAGTGTGTTCATAGCAAGGCATCAACAATTGAGCTTGTTATTTGAGCATGCAAGAGTCCATGGTTATTTGAGCATTATAAGTTAATGGCATTGTGGTTGAATACTGAGGGTTTGTCTTAGCTGTGGTCAGCATGCGCTGTGGTGGTCTGACTAGCGACCAGTTGTTCCTGCTCGAGATGCTGGAAAGTTCGGCTTGGGTTTTACTGTCTTCGTGGCCTTTGGGTTTTACTGTCTTCGCGGCCTTTGGGTTGGTATTGTTACTTGCTTGTTTAGCTCTGCAGTCTGTGTGATTTTTCGTCTGTGGTGGAGTTCCTGGTTGCTCGGATATTGTTAGTTGCTTGTTTAGCTCTGCAGTCTGTGCGATTTTTCGTCTGTGGTGGTCTTGTGGGCGGACAACTGTCCCTCGTCGAGATCCTGGAAAGTTACTCGACTTGGGTTTTACCGTGTTCGCGCCCTTTGGGTTATTATTGTTACTTGGTTGTTTAACTGTGCAGTCTTGCCTGCTTCGTAGGTCCAGCAGTATTGTCTCTTCGTTTGCCTCAAGAGTCCATGGCTATTTGAGCATTATAAGTTAATGGCATTCTGGTTAAATACTGAGGGTTTCTCTTACCTGCATGGCTTTTATGAGCAACATAAGCTAAGTCGAACCAAGGTTTTGGAGGTTGGAAAGGTTGGTTTTGGGGGTGGAAAGGTTTTGGGGTGTTATTGGGGGCCTCGCATCGTTGGAGGTGAAGGGCATCTGGTCCGGTGACTCCCAAGCCGTTGTGTAACGTTGGTATGAATCGGACCGTGTTCGCGCCCTTTGGGTTATTATTGTTAGTTGGTTGTTTAGGTCTGCAATCTCTGCGATTTTTCGTTTGTATTTGTTGTATTGTCTGCGGTGAAAACACAATGCGGTTTCTGCCGACCGTGATGCTGTGGACTTGTCTTAGCTACATGGGTTTTATGGAAATTTCTGTAAATGTCGGTTTCGACCGGCATTTGGAACGAGATGACCTGAGTCAAGCTATGGAGTGTATTCAAGGTTTTTTGGTTGTATAATTTATGTGTATGTTTACTTTGGTGCATAATGTTTTTTTAAGTTTGTAATTCTGTTATGGATCTATGGATATTCGACTTTGATATTAGTCCTAGAACGGAAGGTTGCTTTGTTGACTAAAGCTGTATAAGACTAAAACAGATGCCTAAGATGGCTTGTTGCAGTTTTGCAATGTTGACAAGATCTGTTTTGATTTGCAAAAACAATTTATTAGAAAGTGAGTATTGTACATACCTGAACCAATTGATCAGTTTCGAAAGCACACCGAGGAAGCTGTTCTCTTTGTAATATTCTAATATTGGCAACTGTTGTGTGCCTCATATCAGAAGTCAGTACAGCACCCCTGCCAATTAGACAACACAATTTCAAAATAAGATCAAGTTGCTGAAACGTACTTTATCATATGCAATCCTATTACTGGTTACAGAACTGTATCTGCGATCAAACTTCAGATTCACGCTAACTAGCTAAACATGAGAATGCAGAAGGAGAGATCAAAAGTGTGAGGCTACAAAGCCATAAACTTTTGGAACAAGGCCTGTAGCATGTGCTTTTCAATGAGGTCTAATAGAAACATTGGCTGAAAATATTGCACAATGCTGAGGATGTAGGCAATTAAATGCAAAGAAACGACTAGAAATTTTAGGCACGGGTTTCATAAAAAGTTTTAAGTCCGCTTGCCGAAGTACTCCAAAGGTAGCTTCTGCATACACAACACTGTGTGTGAAGTGCACTTCAAATGATATAAAAAATGAAATGGGTTGAGGTAAACTTACTGCTTGGACATTCTTTATCATGCTTATTTTAAAACGCCAAATAAACCTTATTCTCCGCCCCGTAAACCTTAATTCGACTTAGGAAAAACGCCAAATATTTCCAAATATCGCCGCGGTCAACCCAAAGTCAGCGATCTATCGATCGCTTATAGTCCCCAGCAGGGACTAATAACTATGTGTCATGATCTTTGTTTTTTTATTCTCGAGTCAAATGAATGCAATTAAACTAAAACAGAATGCACACAGAATGCAGACTAACACGTAGCAAAGTTTTAGAGACATATATGTAAAAGCAAGTGAAGCAGAAAATAAATGTAGTTTCACGTTTAAGTCTGAGCGGTTCTGTTTTAGAAGATAAAGAATTGCAAAAAAGTCATTTCTATCTATATCTGAATCCAACAGAATTTGATGCGGTGCTCCATGCGATGGAAAAATTTGACAACTTAGATAAGCTAACAGAAATATTTGGGAAAGAATAAACACATGTAACATCATCATGATGCTCTGTGACGAGTTGCACTTTGTATCATCAAGTGCAGTTGCTCATGCAAATAAACTAGTTGAGTCAAAACAGCAGTCAAATTATGCAAAACTGAAATAACATGGAAGTGTAACCTAAAACATCTCAACTCAATTTTGCATCTAATAATATGTTGAGCCATAAATAAAACAAAGATGTCTGGATAAGGTATTTGCAAAAAAACCTGAAATACTTGCAAACAGAAAGAAGCATCAAATAGTTGCAGATTGCACTTGCCTTATGTGAGCAGGGAAGAACACAATTTCAATATAAGATCAAGCTGCTGAAAGGTGTTTTATCGTATGCAATGCTATTGCTCGTTACAGAATTGTATCTGCAATCAAACTTCAGATTCACGCTAACTTGAGCCTCCTTTTACCCTGATTGAAGCTGTTTTTCTTCTGATGCACCACCAAGTAAAACAGAACGTCAACAATGCACCAGAAGATTCAAACTGATATAAAAGTGGTTTCCAACATTAATGCAATTGATATATCTAGCCATTTAGCTAACCAACGTATGCAAAAGGTATCACCCCATAAACCTTGTTCAGACTCCTTTATATTTGTAGATGCAGAATAACGCATTTTATGAAGATATGTACCAATATCATTAACACGATGTAACTCGTATAGGAACTCAGGTGCTACTTCATATTGATATGACTGTATTGCTTCAACGTCATTGTTCTTTAAGCAAAAAAGAAAGTGGTCTATTAACGCATTTCGCAATTCATTTGAAGTATAACGAAAATGTAGAAGCATTTCGAACGAGTCAAATAGACAATCTCCTACAGTATATGAAAATGCATTTAGTCTAAAAAGACCATTTCTTTTTAATACAATATCAATGTTGTCAGCCAAAATGCATTGCAATCTGAATTTGTAATTGTCAACATCTATTATTTCTTCGATTATTTGCAATTGCTTACCAGAGTTGGCTTTTGCAATTGTCTTGTACAGCTTTGCAAAAAATATTAATGAAGTTAGCAAAAACTGAACATGACTCTCATCGATAGGCCACCAAACCCTCCTGAAGCTTCTCAATGCCAAAGTGTTTCCCAAAGAACGATGCCCCTTTTTCAACAAAACTACCAATGCAAACATTTGCAGTTTCGTTGAAAAAGGGAGATCGTTCTTTGGGAAAGACTTTGGCGTTGAGAAGCTTTAGGGGGGTTTGGTGGCCTGATCTGACATATATACATTTAAATATAGATATGTAAAAAGAGGAGATATATATAGTAAACATTAATATTTTAAATAGCAAATAGCGTATTTGTATAGTTGCCATACATACCTTTTCAAAGCAAGTGGTTGGTTTGCCTTTCCTAATTGAGTTATGTGGTCTATTTCTTCAGTTGTTTGTTTTCCTTTTTCAGGATTTATGCTATGTTATAGAATAGGAACATATATTTAGTTCAATTTCAAAGAGCATATAGAAGTAAACAGTTAACAAGGAACATTAAAACCATAGAACCATACATATGTAAAGATAGAATGGATATATACTAAACATTAACATTCTAAATACAAATTGGCATATTTGTATAGTTGTCATAGACATGCCTTGCTGAACATTATTATTCTAAATACAAATCAGCATATTTGTATAGTTGTCATAGACATACCTTTGCAAAACAAGTGGTTGGCTTGCCCTTTCTAATTGCGTTATGGATTCTATTTCTTCAATTGTTTCGTTTCGTCTCTGAAGATTTAGGCTATGTTATAGAATAGTAACATATATTTAGTGCAAACTAGAAGTAAAAACTGAACAAGAACATTAAAACCATAGAACCATACATATGTAAAAATAAAAATAGAATGCATATATAGTAGACATTAATATTCTAAATACAAATTACCATTTTTGTGTAGTTCTCATAGACATACCTTTGCAAAACAAGTGGTTTGTTTGCGCTTTCTAATTGGCTTATGCATTCTATTTCTTCAATTGTTTCATTTCCTTTTTCAAGTTTTATGCTATGTTATAGAATAGCAAGACATATTTAGTACAAGTCAAAAGAACATATGAAAGTAAAACTTGAACAAGAAGACAAGATCCATACAAAAGGAAAGGCAAAAAGAATATACTGTGTTTGTTTATGTTGCATGTTGTTGTTCTTTTTTCTTTGTTGTTCTGTTCAATTGAAAAGGGTTTTACTAGCAGAATCTGCATGCATAAATAGATGGGGTCATATCTGCAAATTTATGATAGGATAGTTCTGTTGATTAATTGAAAAAGTTGTCTCTGGCATAAGTTGCATTGATCAATACAGAATGCCATATATGTAAATGTAGAATAGAATGCATACTATGTATGCTGTTATCACTTCGTTTACCACAAAAAGATATTGTAGTATGCTTTAGTAAAATAGATATGGTAAAAGCAATGAGATATTGCAAAAATGTCAAAATTTGGAATTTTGTAAACTGTTTCATGTGTATATCATAGGTCAAGGACAAGAGATATTATATCATGGTCAGACCAATATGCATCTAATACGAAAATTCTATAGTTTATATTGCCTAGATTTGCCGAAACATGGTCAATCAATGATTTGTGCATGCTATTAGTTTTGTCAACTAGGAAATGAAGATTGTAGTTTTGCATGCAGGTTTCTAGCTGCTTTGTTTTTTGATTGCAATGCACCATATCAATATTCAAGTCCCCTAGTATAACTATGATATTGTTTAGATCTAACTGGTATAAGGATTTTGCAATGACGTTGAGGATATTGTTTAGGTTTGCATATGGCAATGCATATATAATGAGTATTGCAATTTCTAATGTGTCAACTTTTATTTTTGCAAACAATGCTTTTACAAAGCAGTCTTCAAAATGGGTATGTTCAAGGATAATGATATTTTACTTTATCAATATCATTACTTCATGCTTAATGCAACTTGAGATGCAATTGAAATTTTTGAAGTCTTCATTTAAGTCGAACTAAGGTTTACGGGGCAGAAAGGGTTGGGGGTCTTATTACGCGCTTTGCATGGTTCGAGGCGAATGGCACGTGGCGCATGTGAGGGGCACGTGGTTGCATGCGGTCTGGTGGTCTGATCGGCGGCCAGGTGTCCGTCCTCGAGATGCTGGAATGTTCAGCTTGTGTTTTACTGTCTTCGCAGCATTTGGGTTGGTATTGTTACTTGCTTATTTAGCTCTGCAGTCTGTGTGATGTTTGGTCTGCGGTAGAGTTCCTGTGGTAAATGTCTGCGTGAAGCTATGATTCTTAGTTGTATTGTTTAGAGGTTAAGTTCGGCTACTGCATTATAAGTTAATGGCATTTGGATATGGTTATACTATATGGATCTAAACAGAATTCAAGGATCAAGGAACCCAAACAAGGCATTGAGAACCAGATACGAGCAGTGCATAAGCATAATTCCATAACGCTTCTCAAGAAGATCCATCATTATGGGACACTGGAGGTATGATCCATATAAATGATGAACATGTAATATATTCAAAGGGCAGGTTTGGCAAACACAGCAACAATCTGCCTAAGCAAATTGTCCCAAGACTATTGGCAATTGTCGCATGTGAAAGAAGATGCCCAAAAATTACAGATCTTTGATGATTCACAAATTGTGGTGAATTCGATGAATGGAACAAATTGATTGGATAATTATAAACTTCAACCTATATTTCAGGAGATTCGACTTCGTTAAACAGAGTATTTAACAGATTATGTTTGAACATGTTTACAAAGACAGGAACATGGAAACTGATGGACTGTCAAAAGCAAGATTACACTTGGTAGCATGAGCTTGGCTCATTCAACAGAGAGTGGAAGGAGAGCTGATGGAATGTGTTTTAAATGCCAATATCTATGTATAATTTTTTATGCCACTGTTTATGAACATATCTAGGACCTGATTCTTCATGAGACAAAACTGGTTTCAAATGTCTGATGTATGTCAGAATGACCATGACAGGGCTGTCATATTGACATTTTTGAAAACTGGTTATGAAGCAACATATCTTCTCAGCCATACTTTTATCACTTCCTATGCTTAAGCATATCTCTATATCTATATTTTTTTATGGGACTGTTTATGGACATATCTAGCAGCTAATTTCTTATGAGATAGAACTCGCTTCAAAGCTCCGATATATGTTAGAATGACTATGATAGGGCTGTCATATTGACATTTTTGGAAACTGTTTATGAAACAAGATATGTTCCTAGCAATACTTTTATCACTTCCTATGCTTAAGCATATCTGTGAAATGCAGGAACATATATAATAAATGTAATTTTGTTTTCATAATAAAATAATTTTTTCTGTCTGAGCAGAATAAGGTAGTTGAACATCATATGAGAACCAATCTGGTTATAACTAGCTAAGATGACATTTTAATCTAAGGTTTAAATAGACAAAATGTCTTGATTCATCATTATACGGAGCTAGTTGCATGCATTACTCAACTTCTACTTGTTGGGATCATCTCAAATAATATTGTTGTTATGATTATAACAATTGATAATATTAATATTAATATTAATGTAAACACAGAATAAACAATGACAATTTCAGATTTGAATTCCAATATAATTGAGTGACAGAAAAGATATAAATGACTGAATACAGCTTAAATATCTATGTTTTTTAAAACAATCACAGAGTAACTCAACTATAAATCTAGAGTAACTGAACCATAAACCTACACAATGCAAAAATTAAAAGCCTAACAAATTCACAAAAAGCAATTAATAGAAAAATTGACAAAAAGCAATTAGTCGAATAACAGCGTACCTGGAACAAAGCCGACTATTCAAATTGCTTCTCGTCTAGACCATATTCATGCACAACAGAGCCTGTACCAAGAACCACAGCTTCACCTAGGCCATCTCGGCCCAAATGACAAGGAAGTCACATGGTGCTCGAAGCTGACATTTACGGGAATTTCCATAAAACCCATGCAGCTAAGAGAAACCCTCAGTATCACAGAAAAGCTTATAATCTTCGCAAACGAAACATTTCATCCAATATATAAGCAACAACAAATGAACAACATCTAGTACCAATATAGCAAATCTTCAATTCAGCACTTGTTAACAAAGCAAATGAACTTAACATTAACTAAATGAACTTAACAAAGTTGTTAACAAAGCAACCTTCCGTTCTAGGAGTAATATCAGAGTCGAATATTCATACATGCATAACAGAATTACAAACTTGAACAAACATTATGGACCAAAGTAAACATATACATAAATTATACGAGCGAAAAACGTTGAATACACGCCTAAGATAGCAAACCGTGCAGTTACAAAACAGACTGCAATCTTCAATATTTTAACATTTCAAACAGTTCAAAATCCCCAATTTATTTAGATCTTCATGTGCAAAAACAGTTCAAACTACAAAAGACTGCGACTCAATCTGTACCAAGAACCATAGCTTCGCCCAGGTCCACTCGGCTCAAATGATAACGAAGTCACATCGTGGCTGAAACCCACATCTACAGAATTTTCTATAAAACCTATGCAGCTAACAGAAACCCAGAGTATCACGGCAGCCAGCAACCGCATTGGTCAACCCAAAGTCAGCGATCTATCAATCGCATATAGTTCCCAGCAGGGATGACAGAGTAACTGGACTATAAACCTAGAGTAACTGGACCATAAACCTACACAATGCAAAAATTAAAACACTAACAAATTGACAAAAAGCAAGTAATACAAAAATTGACAAAAAGCAATTAGTAGAATAACACCGTACCTGCAACGAAGCCGAGCGTTCGAATTCCTTCTCGTCTAGACCATATCCATGCACAACGCAGCCTATGCCAGTACCATGAGAAAATGTGCAAATGACGAAATTCGTTAACGAAGTCTGCACACAAAACCCTCAATATTCAACCAGAATGCCATTAACTTATAATGCTCAAATAACCATGGACTATTGCATGCAGGTAACAGAAACCCTCAGTATTTAACCAGAATGCCATTAACTTATAATGCAGTAGCCGAACTTAACCTCTAAACAATACAACCAAGAATCACAGCTTCACGCAGACATTTAGCCAAATTTCCATAAAACCCATGCAACTAAGACAAACCCATGCAACTAAGACAAACCCTCAGTATTCAACCAGAATGCCATTAACTTATAATGCTCAAATAACCATGGACTCTTGCATCCAAGTAACAGAAACCCTCAGTATTTAACCAGAATGCCATTAAGTTATAATGCAGTAGCTGAACTTACCAAAGCGACAGCACACAGTCGAGCGATAGAAGCTGCACCTGGAACAACACAACCACAACCAAACGTTTGCGATAGAGTTAACCGAGCAGCCAGGAACCGCATTGTGTTTTCACCGCAGACAATACAACAAATACAAAGGAAAAATCGCAGAGACCGCAGAGCTAAACAACCAAGCAACAATAATAATCCAAATGCCATTAACTTATAATGCATTAGCCGAACTTAACCTGTAAACAATACAACTAAGAATCATAGCTTCACGCAGACATTTACCGAAATTTCCATAAAACCCATGCAGCTAAGACAAGCCCTCAGTATTCAACCAGAATGCCATTAACTTATAATGCTCAAATAACCATGGACTCTTGCATGCAGGTAACAGCAATCCTCAGAGCAGGCAGGAACCGCATTGTGTTTTCAGCGCAGACAATACAACAAATAGAAAACAAAAATCGCACAAACCGCAGATCTAAAGAACCAAGTAACAATAACAACCCAAACGCCGCGAACAGGGTAAAAGCCAAATAACCATGAACTCTTGCATGCACGTAACAGAAATCCTCAGTATTTAACCAGAATACCATACAGTAGCCGAACCTACGAAAGCCACACCCAGCAGGCAGGAACCCCAGCGCAGACGAAAAATCGCACAGACTGCAGAGCTAAACAACCAAGGAACAATACCCGAGCAGGCAGGAACTCCACCGCAGACGAAGAATCGCACAGAGTGCAAAGCTAAACAAGCAACTAACAATACCAATCCAAAGGCCGCGAAGACAGTAAAACCCAAAGGCCGCGAAGACATTAAAACCCAAGCCGAACTTTCCAGCATGTCGAGGAGCAACAGCTGGCCGCCGACGAGACCACCACAGCGCATGCCGACCACAGCTAAGACAAACCCTCAGTATTCAACCAGAATGCCATTAACTTATAATGCTCAAATAACCATGGACACTTGCATGCACGTAAGACAAAACCTCAGTATTCAACCAGAAGACAAACCCTCAATATTCACAATAATAACCCAAATGCCATTAACTTATAATGCAGTAGCCGAACTTAACCTCTAAACAATACAACTAAGAATCATAGCTTCACGCAGACATTTACCGCAGGAACTCTACCGCAGACCAAACATCGCACAGACTGCAGAGCTAAACAAGCAAGTAACAATACCAACCCGAATGCCGCGAAGACAATAAAACACAAGCCGAACATTCCAGCATCTCGAGGACGGACACCTGGCCGCTGATCAGACCACCAGACCGCATGCAACCACGTGCCCCTCGCGCACCACGTGCCATTCGCCTCGAACCATGCGAAGCACGTAATAAGACCCCCAACCCTTTCCGCCCCGTAAACCTTAGTTCGACTTAGGAAATATGCCAAATATTTGCAAAAATCGCCTCCGTCAACCCATGGACAAACCCTCAGTATTGAACCAGAATGCCATTAACTTATAATGCTCAAATAACCATGGACACTTGCATGCACGTAAGACAAAACCTCAGTATTCAACCAGAAGACAAACCCTCAGTATTCACAATAATAATCCAAATGCCATTAACTTATAATGCAGTAGCCGAACTTAACCTCTAAACAATACAACTAAGAATCATAGCTTCACGCAGACATTTACCCAAATTTGCATAAAACCCATGCAGCTAAGACAAACCCTCAGTATTGAACCAGAATTCCATTAACTTATAATGCTCAAATAACCATGGACTCTTGCATGCAGCTAACACAACAGGCAGGAACCGCATTGTGTTTTCACCGCAGACAATAGAATAAATAGAAAGGAAAAATCGCACAGACCGCGCAGCTAAACAACCAAGTAATCATAATAACCCAAAGGCCGCGAACAGGGTAAAACCCAAATAGCAATGGACTCTTGCATGCAGGTAACAGAAACCTTGAGTATTTAACCAGAATGCCATACAGTAGCCGAACTTACCAAAGTCACACCGAGCAGATAGGAACCCCACCGCAGACGAAAAATTGCACAGACTGTAGAGCTAAACAAGCAACTAACAATACCCGAGCAGGCAGGAACTTCACCGCAGACGAAAAATCGCACAGGCTGCAGAGCTAAACAAGCAAGTAACAATACCAACCCAAAGGCCGCGAAGACAGTAAAACCCAAGCCGAACTTTCCAGCATGTCGAGCAGGAACAGCTGGCCGCCGATCAGACCACCATAGCGCATGCCGACCACAGCTAAGACAAACCCTCAGTATTCAACCAGAATGCCATTAACTTATAATGTTCAACTAACCATGGACTCTTGCATGCACGTAAGAGAAACCCTCAGTATCTAACCAGAAGACAAACCCTCAGTATTCAACCAGAATGCCATCGACTCTTGCATGCAGGCCACACAGTAGCCGAACTCACCAAAGCCTCCACCGCAGACGAAAAATCGCACAGACTGCAAGCAACAATACCCGGGCAGGCAGGAACTCTACCGCAGACCAAACATCGCACAGACCGCAGAGCTACACAAGCAAGTAACAATGCCAACCCAAATGCCGCGAAGACAGTAAAACACACCCCGAACGTTCCAGCATCTCGAGGACGGACACCTGGCCGCCGATCACACCACCAGACCGCATGCAACCACGTGCCCCTCACGCGCGCCACGTGCCATTCGCCTCGAACCATGCGAAGCGCGTAATAAGACCCCCAACCCTCTCCGCCCGTAAACCTTAGTTCGACTTAGGAAAAACGCTAAATATTTCCAAATATCGCCGCGGTCAACCCAAAGTCAGCGATCTATCGATCGCTTATAGTCCCCGGCAGGGACTAATAATTTTCACTAAAGCCCAATCAAATATCGGGTATTAATTTTTACTCACACTAACCCCAAAACCAATAACTTCAGTATTAATTTTTTTAGTCCATTCTCTATGCTGCAGTAAAACACTTAACTTGTCATATTTAATTAATTAAAACCGTCTCAAGGAAGGAATCCGATATATGCAGATCAAACGAGTACGAACGAAACGGTTTGCTTGCTCACTTTAAAATTGAATGTCTATTTTTTTTTTCAGTGGGGGAGATCTTCGCTGAAGAATCAACATACAACAAATGTGGCTGAAGTCAGCAGATATATGTATCGCCGAAGCGTGAAGAGTATCATCAACATACAACATATGTGATCGAAGCCAGCAAATATACATATCGCCTAAGCGTGAAGAGTATCATCAAAACAAATGACCTCCCACAGAAATCAAACGCGACTGGAGTGCTAAAGCCAACCACCCCATCGTGCACTCAGATGCAACTGTCTCAGCGTCATTATAGCATTAATATTGGAGAGAACTTGAGAAGCCCATTTCGTGCAATATCTCATCACTGCCCATGGCCCACGATATGATAGAATTGATCGTCTCTCTTAATTAATGCAACTAAATTAATTTCACGGCTCCCAAAATGGGATTAAGTACTCTACTTCTGCCAACTCCCTTCGATGGTATCCCAATCCATTTGAATGAATGAATTTTGATTTTTAGTGATACCAATTGCAAAACAAGGTGAATTTCTGGGGAGTGTTAGTCACTTTTATGGTGTTGAATTGTGCAATAATACCTGAGTGACATTTTTTCAAACTAAATCTCTCAACAAGTGCTTAGAAGCATATTATTGATGTTTTACTTTAGAGCATCATTCTTAATGGGTCAAGTGGGATAATATAACTTATTATTGTGCCACTAAAATGACTCCCTTTGAGGTTGTTTATAGTCAAAATCCCTCATCAATTATATCTCACTTACCAGGAAATTTTAAGATGGAGGAGATACACAAAATCGTCATTGCTCCAGCCAACATTCTTTGCACTCTCAAGTATAATCTCATAATGACTTCAATAAAACTGAAGTATAATGTTGATCAACATCATTCCCAAATGTCATTTTTAAGAAGGGGATAAGTTATTCAGGTGAATGCATGAACATGGGTTACACTTTTGGGCCAAATGTGGCGATGAAATTTCAAAATTTTACTCTTTTATCAAATTAAAGCCATCAAAATTCATATAAGCATTGTAAATTTTGATTCGGAGCAAAAAGACAATTTGTGGAAAATTATGTTGTTTTCCTGATGATATTTTTGCAAAAAAAATTAGTGGCGTATAATCTATCAATTTTCCATTAAATGAAATGCTTGTCCTTGCAAATTTTCACACATCTTAGGAGGTATATACTGTTCACGTAGCATAATTTAGTTTAAAATGTGTGTGTGTATATATATATATATATATATATATATGATCTACAGAGAGAACTAAGTTATGCATACTAACAATTTATTTTTGTATGCAAAATTATATATATATATATATATTTTTATTTTTTTTGAAATTGGTGAAGTAATATTTCAATTGTATTTTGCAGACACGTGTTCACACGGAAGTTTTTTTTCTACTATTTAAATAAACTCAAAAACCAAGAGTATCATTATGAAGAGGACTCGTAAACGAAGATATTTGTATTTTTTGAAAAATTTCACTTTGTATATTTTATGTTATTGATTTTTTATGCAACCCCTTTGAAATTGTCCAAAAAATTTTCAAGCATTATGTTAAAATAAAAATAGATAAAAAAATATCATATGAATTTGAAAATGCCAAACTCATATGCCATTGGATAAAGGATTCCTTCACGAATCCAACATGATCAACTCTGCTACATAAGGACAAATTATGCCCTAAGTCCACTCGGTACAAAACGGTGTTGCAAAGAAATCTGTAGAAGGGGAGCCAAAACTCTATTTTTTGGCCCTCAACAACTCGATTGAGCACTTAAAAATCTCTTTCAATGCTTAAGGTAAAATTTGAAATAACTCGATTGATGGTTTAATAAACCCTTGATTGAGCTCTTAACATCGTTGAACAAGGGCTCGATTGAGCCCTTTGAACCATAAACTCCTCGTTGTGTTTTCGGCGAGAATTTAAAAAAAAAAACCCAATCGAGCTCCTATGTAACTGTGGGTTACATAGGAGCTCGATCAAGGGTTTATTTTTAAGTTCTCAAATAGCTTGATCAAGGGTTTATTTTTCACTCCTCAAATAGCTCAACCAGGGCTAAAATATTGCTAGATGGAGTTGTTTTTCCCCCTTCCAACTTGTGCACTTGCTAAAAAGTGTAACCCATCTTCATGCATTCACCCATTCCTCTATATGTAGCCTTATAAGAAATCCTCACTTAAAGACAACCACTTCAATATTCCTCGATGGAGTTGTTTTTTTCTCCCTCCCAATTTGTGCACTTGCTAAAAAGTGTAACCCATCTTCATGCATTCACCCATTCCTCTATATGTAGCCTTATAAGAAATCCTCACTTAAAGACAACCACTTCTAGAAGATTTCTTCCAAAATTTATGGCCTCTATAAAGTTAGTGTATTGAACTAGTGATGTAAAATTATAACTTTTAAATAAGTCCTATTTCCATGTTCAAACTAGCCTTCCATGACTAGATGAATAAGGTGTCATTTAATTGTAGCATGCGGCCTTCCTCAACAAAAGAGAGTGATGTCTCCACCAACACAGTATCCAAGAGGTATTGATATGATTCCCTCATCTTTGACCTTAACCTTAAGTACAATGTTTCTTATAAAGGGAAGGGCGTGTTAGGATCATACCCTAATCCCCTTGAGTATATAGATAAGTTGTAATGTATTTAAGTCATCTCTAGCAATAAATTTGATGTAGTAGATATAGTGTAAAAAATTATTTTAAGAAGCCTTACTAAAAAGATCTATCTACAAGAAAATTCTTAATGCATGAAATAACAACTATTATGAAAAGTATAAGTATAATTGTAAGAAAGATTATTACGAACTTCCACACATTTTTTTTCCAAGGTCAAAATGGCATTTTTTTGTTATTCTTATAGAACCAAAAAAATACAAATACGCTGTAACTGCTTTGATTTTTACATCAATATAACAACAATCGTTTTGTTGTACGACATTGACTTACAAGATCATAACAACATTCTTTACAGTATAACAATATACTTTTTTGCTATGAGACTCTGACTTACAAACAATAATAGCCTGTTGTCTTGCTTATATGGATCAAACTTCTTTGCATTCAGCAATAACAGTTTTCTGAAAAATCACCAAAAAATTCACCTCAGAGAAATACAAATATACAACAATGACCGTTAGTGACCTGAAAATCTGAAAATTAAAAAGATATAGAGAATGATAAATATATCAAGGGATAAACTATCTTGAAGCATCGTCCATAAGTCTGATTGATGCTCTGGCAGAATAGCATTACACCTGTAAGTGAATTGTAGATTAGAGAAGTTGTGCTATGTAAGAGTGTGAGTTTTAGTAATAGAGTTTCGCTCCCATTCCACCAATGATATGTGACCAGGTAAGAGATAGAGCTCTCTTTGATAAATTATTTGCTACATTGTTAAATTCCCTATAGATATGCCTGGAGGAGATGACCTAAAAGTGCTCTTTCAGTTCTAAAATTATGCTTTTAAGCTGATAAGATTAGGACATCTAGTTATGCTTTTAAGCTGATAAGCTTAGGACATCTAGGTTCGAACCTCGGGATGCAGTCATCGCATTTCAAAAACAGAAAATCTCTCAAACTTCTCTAACCAATAAAACCCTCACCGTTGAATCTGAACCTTAAGTTTTGCATGAATAAATGCATCTATCTCGTCTGAATTTCAACACTCACGGATCCTGAACAAAACAATAAAACCTTCACAAAAGAAATAATTAGGTGAATCTGTAACAGAAATTTCAAATGCACCTTATATGCTAGGGTGAGAGCTGAAAAGCGACATAATCTAGAAATGGTGCTTTCAGTCCGGCAATAGAATTCTCATTGGAATTGATCCCATCATGAGTGGGCGCGAGACTATATCTATCCCTGACAGGTTCCTTTTTTTCCTCCATGGCAAAGGCTTCTTCACATGGGATAAGTTGATTTTAGGTTGGCAAGGTCCCCTCCCTATATGGAAATCGGCCGCTGAACTGGTTTTGCCGGAGTCACTGTCGAGCCAATGGGACTCGATCAGGAACGTTCTGAGGAGTTGCGGCTTTATCAGATCCATGCCTCAGGATTTCTTGATCTGGAATCTGTCAAATGCTAATACTCAGGTATGTGTAAAGAATATATATGCTGATATGATTGGCTCAAAGCCTATGCTCTCTTATCCCTCTTTCCCACCAGCGTTTTGGAAATCAGGTTGCGCTCCTAAATTCATATACTTCTCATGGCTGGTGTTTTATAATAAGAATTTGTCCTAGGAGAATTTGAGGAAAAGACAGTGGCATGGGCCGAGCAGATGCCAAATGTGTGAATTAGAAGAGGAGTCAAATTTTCACATGTTCTTCCAGTGCTCCTCTACTCAGCAAATATGGCGGGATCTGGCTTTTCTATATGGTTTCCCTCTTCTGCAACACGTTTCTACCCATGCTGCTTTTGATTGGTGGAGTCGGCAAAGAGATTCATGGAGATCGATCATCATTATTGCTTTATGGTGTGCCTGGAGGTGGAGGAATAATAAAATCTTCAATGAAGCAAAGGAGCCCCTCTCGGATATATTGCATCACATTGTTCTCATATACGACTCCGTCCCCAAAAAGCTTCCAAATCTGAAAAATGCCAACAAGAGTGGGCTGACAGATTCCCTCCTTAGGTCCCCGAGGGCCTTCTTTGACGGTGCTGCCCATCAAAATTCATGCGGCTGTGGAGTGGTCATTATTATGGATGAGAACCTACACTACAACCTGTCCTGGAACGCAGGTATGGGTACAAACAGCTTGGCGGAGGCAAAGGCACTCGCTGGACTTCTCGCTTTTTGTATTTTCTTTGACATCCATCCCATTTCAATCTTTGGGGACTCAAAAACCATGGTCGATCATGTCAATGGCAAATGCCTCATCAAATGCCCTCACCTCACATACTGGTTGGATAGAATTATGTTCTTTTGGGGTCAAATGGGAGGGAGCTCCGTTCAGCACGTCTGTCGAGCCAAGAACCTAGAAGCGAATTGCTTGTCAAAGGAGGGCCTTCAACTCAGAACAGGATCATGGTCTTTGCAGGTTTTTGCTGGCAGGGAGTCCTTTTCCATACAGGACTTCTGCATTCCAGGTTTTTAATTCTCCTTTCATTTGTCTTTATGATCTATCTCTGGATTCTCCATTTTGATTTTTGACTTTCCTGTATCTGTCGGAATATGTATGGCTTCACCTATCACTGATTCTCCGCATAGCTGGCGCTGATGTCCCTTGCATGTGTGCATCCCTGAGTTTATTTGGAAATCTGCACAGAAGAATCTCTCCTCTGGTTTTTTGTCTGATGCTTCTCTTATATGCATTATATTTACAATCTGAATCTGTTATTACAGACTTAATATAACACTATATAGTTTTTTCTTTCTCAAAAATCTAGGAATGTATCTGCTTTCATCTCCACTCGAATTGGAGCTCTCGTGCAACTATATCCCTGCAACTTTAAAGCATAGACTCTGCAACTGCTAATGTCACCATTACAAGAGATCCAATCCTTCAAATCAATAAGTGTGCCATTAAAGATCTTCCAGCTGCAATAGAGGCCGATCTGATGCTAAAAAGCCCTTTTTCTACTGTAGGTTAAATGTTGTCTAACGAAGCAGAGGAATTGCCTAGATGACCAAAAGTGGCTGGAATCTGGGAATTTTTTTTTCAAAAAAGATGGTAGAAGCAGTGTTTGAATCGTGTTTTTGATGGTGGAAATGGATTTAGCACCATCAAAAACGTCTACGACACCTAAAATTTTGAAGTTTAACAACTATATCTTGGATTACAAAAATTCTTACTGGATTTTCTCTAAATATGACCAGAATTTACATAACTTTCCAGGCAACTCCTCTGCCTCGTTAGACTACGCGTTGAACCATTTGAACTCATCAAAGACGATATAACATTGTCAGCCAACTGCCTTTTGCTCGGCGTTTGGAAGATTTCACCGGGATGGATTGGCTTGTCACTTGCCCATCAATGTCTGCTGCGGCGAAATCATATCCAAACCCCAAAAAAGGAACCGGGAAATTATAGATAAAAGGCCCAACGATTAGAGTCCACGTGGTAATTTTTAATTGGGAAGAGGATGACGAAAATGAAGACCGGTGATTGGTTGGGGTGAACAGTGTCTGCACACCCATCCCCGCAGAGAATGCCTATCGGCGTAATTACTTTCATAGTTACTATGTGGGATAAAGTATACTCTTCCTGACTCCTTCTGATGACTCTTGAAATCTTATCTTATCTTTGTTATTATAATTTTTTTGACCAAGGTGAACGATGTAAATCAAGACGAAACAAGTGGAGACCGAGAAAATAAGTATAATTATTAAATCTCATAGAAAATGGACATGGAGAATCAATGGCTGTAACTTTTGAGTATTAAAGGTTGATAGATCAAATTTAAAGGGAAAAGTTATTTATCATTCTAATAAGTTTTATAAATTTAAATTATATTATGTTTTTTATTTGAAAAAGAAAAAGGGAATTGAAAGTAATAATTATTTAATATTATAAAATATTATAAAAAAAAATTTATTTGGTTAAGAGTTTGGTTTTCTAAGACGTAAGGAAATAGATTAATGGCTCGAGATTTAAAGGCATATAGCCGAAGTGAAACCTTGCCTCCTTACCGACCATCAATGGAGAAAATTCAGGTAGCATGGTTTTCCTTATCTAATAGTAATGAGACAACTTACATGCAACTATGACTATTGTCTACATTGTTGATTTGATATGAGTTATGATAAATTTTCCTACTGTGTAAAAAAATGTTATATTGTATTGTTCCTTTTAAAAAAATATTTAATTTTTAACTAATGTTCTAAAACTACTATATCATACATTTATTTTCTTAGACATTACAAACATACCATTGATATCATATAGGTAGGTATCATAGACATTACAAATATACCATTGATTAATACAATAAAATGATCTTCAACTAAGCAAAAAAACTATCATATAAATTTGGGAAAACATAAACTCTTTAAAAACTCATTAAAAAACAATCAACAATTCTACCTATAAAAAATGCTAAAAGATATTATAACTAAGTTAAATATTGAAAAATATTCATTTTTGTTTTTACCTATATTTTAATATACTTTTGTCAAGCCATTGTCTAAACATCTCTATGTTTCGAAGTTTTGGCTGGAATCTGGTGAAATTTGTTTTTTGTTGGAAATCTTATTTTTTTTATTGTTTAGAATGTGGTTTTCACTACATATATGGATTTAGCAGCCTAAAAAACCTCTAAAACATTAGAATTGTGGAGAGTTTACAACACAAACTTGTGATTCAAAAAAAATCCTACATGATTCTAAACAATTTAAACATAAAAACAAAAAAACTATTTTTTTTGTTAATATCTAAAATCCACTACTTAAAAATGATACATTATTACAAAAATACTTATTTAGTAAAAAATATAAAATTACAAATTATATGGTTAATAATAATAATATTATCTTAAGAAATAAAAAAATTAAAAATTATATTAATTTCACTTAACTCCAAACAAATATCAATATTAATTTTTAGTCACACTAACACCAAACCAATAACAATTTCAGTATTAAGAAAAATCTTTCTGTAGAAATCACATTTCAAAAAATTTTGGCCAACAAATATGGTTCATCATCAAAACTATTTTTTTACTCCATTCCCTATACCGCAGTAAAACACATTTTTAATTAATTAAAGCGGCCTCCAGGGGGATTGAGCTATGGAATTTGCTTGATTAAAACCGTGTCAAGGAAGGAATCTGACATATGGAGTTTGTTTTTTTTTCATACACTTAAAAACGAGCTATCTTTATTAAAAAACGCAAAAGAAGTTACATCTTCGCCAAGCTGTGATTCAAAAAATCTTTTTCTACGGTGGGTTACTTTATAAGTCTAATCAACATACTATTATCTATTAATAAAAAAATAACATAGACAGTGTGCTTAACAATTGACACTCTAGTGTGCTATGGACCATTCTTGCCCAGAGGATCTTCATAAATATGTTTTCCTCCATACCTCATGACTTTAGAAACTACATGAACCATTAACCCCTACTAAAAACCGGCTTTGTTATAACACTGTCATTGCTTCATAAAAAGAAGCCCAGAAATGCGAAAAAGAAGCACTATATCTTGAAATACTTAGTGCAGCTAAGAACTCCGTCCACAAAAGAATTAAATATGATTTCGCCTACTGTACAGAGCCTCTAAGTTTGGATTGGAGGCTGGCTTCCATTTTCTGCTTTTTATAGATGTGAGTAAAAGTAATGTTCTTAAAATACCTCACAAGCTCTTTGGTATATTGCATCCAGTGGAATAGTGAAGGTGGCCCAAAGACGGATTGCCCCTTCCCAATTTACAATCGTTTTGGAGTCACTAGCAACCACCATTTTCTCTATCACCAACCAAACAACAAGTTGAAAATAATTAATATTATTTTGTATTAATGGAGAAAATGGTTACATTGTTGTAACGTTCTCCCTAGTTTAGGATTAGTTCCTAGAGTTTAGGAGTTTGTTTGCAACTTCCTAATTCCTAGTATTGTATTTAATGATGTAATCTTTCATTGATGAGTAATAGAGTGCACGAGAGTGATCTCTCTATTTTTGTGAGTGTAGTCTCCAGGTGCAGGCCACACCTGAGAGCTACATCTCCTTCTTTTCAATTTTGTTCAAATTTTATCTTGGTATCAGAGAACAGATTGGGTGAGCCTGATCTTTTATCACCTTTGTGGCTGAAGTGCCTTTGTAGCTAGCTTGCCTGTGTGGTAGAATTGCCTATGTGGCTTGAAGTGCCTTTGTGGCCGCGTGTACACAAGAGCTCTGTGTTTAATTGAGCAGGTGGACTGCAGAACACTTGGCTCGGACTCAGGATTTTTTTTATTTTTATTTTTATTTTATTTTAATTTTTTTTTCTGAGTAGAAAGGAGATTGGCACGCTTTTCGCGCTGACAGTAGCGCCAGGAGGGCGGAATTGGCGCGACTGTTTGGGGATTAATCGCACTAGAACACCCGATTGGCGCGGAATTTCACGGATTAATCGCGCCATCAAATTTACTCTAAGTGATTTTTTATTGGCGTGGATTTTTCGCTCAGGAAAGCGCCGATACACACAGGGACGCGCCAATCTTCCTTCAAGGGGATCGACGGGAAGCCTCAACTTTGTTTGGCGGTTTGTAAGGGGTGCAGATCAGCGAAGTTGCAGATCTATCCAAGAGAGGCAGATCAGATCAATTTTGATCAGATCAATTCTTTAGCTGTATTGAAAACAATGAATTTTCTCATCGGAGTGGGATTGCCAGACACAGTAGATCGGTGGCAGAGGTGACAGATCGATCTGACAGGTATCATTTTTTTGTTGTTGGGTAGATTCATTTTGTAGATCTGATCAGAATGAGTAATACGATGGAATCTTACCTTCACGAGTCTGGTAAACTCGATGAATCTAACTTCACGAACTGGAAATTTAAGATCCAGGCCTTGCTTGAGGGTGCGAATGCTTGGTCCATAGTTACAGGCGATGAGCAGAAGCCGAATGTGGGGACGCAGGAGCAAGACTGGGATAAACGAGAGAACAAGGCGAAAGTTTTGCTGAAGATGTCTGTGAAGGACAACGTTATTGCGCACATCAGAGACTGTAAAATGTCTGCGGAGATCTGGACGACCATCAAAAATCTGTATCAGACCCAAAACACAAGTCGAGTCTTGGCACTTAAAAGCAAGCTATTTTCGATGAGGATGAACGAAAATGAGACTGCTGCTGCATTTATTGCGCGAATCAAAGATGTGAAAGATGGATTGGGGAACATCGGAGTGACGGTGTCTAACTCTGATCTTGTCGCAATCACACTGAATGGGATGCGAGATGAATTTCAAACATTCATCACTGGATTGTCAGCAAGGGAGAAAGCGCCCACATTTGATGATCTCACAGGGATCTTGCAGCAAGAGGAGGAGCGGCGGCAGAACTTGAACCCCTAGAGTGATGATCTTGCGTTGATCGCGAAATGAAGATCATTCAAAGGAAAGCAGTCACAGTAGCAATCAAAGCAGAAAGGAGGAACATCACATAAGAATTCACATTCACATAAAGGTATGCTTGCAAATCATTCTGAAAAGAAATGTTATTATTGTGGAAAGAAGGGTCATATACAGAGTGAATGTTATAAGAAGCAGGCTGATGATGCAAAGAGGAGGCATGCAAATGCAAAGCACAGAGGATACTTTGTTGAAGAAGATAAAGACTTCAGTCATGAATTTCGACTGTTCACAGTCGATTGTGCCCTTTCAACATCTAATGATGACGATATTTGGTATGTCGATTCTGGAGCATCCTCTCACATGACAGGTAAAAAGGAATTTTTTGATTGTCTTGAAGAAAGTGTAAATGGATCAAAAATATACCTAGGAGATGATAGTGGATACGAGATTAAAGGTTATGGGGTGATTTCAGTCAAGTTACCAAATGGAAAAATTAGTCACCTTACAAATGTTTTATATGTACCTGGAATTAAGAAAAATCTGATATCTGTATCCATGATGGTTGATCAAGATATGCAAGTCGAGTTCTTTAAGACTCATTATGTGATAAAGGATTGCAGGAATGAAATAGTTGCAACAGGCATGCGAGTTGGAAGCCTATGCAGACTGGATGCAAAAAGTATACCAAAGCAAGCCATGGTTGTAGGAGGATCGACAGCCGAACAACTCTGGCATTAGAGGTTCGGTCATTTGAATTTGCAAGACCTCATGTTATTGCAGAAGAAAGGTATGGTTGAGGGACTCCCTATCTTTCGTAATATTCAGTTAAATTGTGATGGTTGTGCCTTAGGAAAAATGCATAGAGAATAGTTTCCTGTGCATGATAGGAGGAAGGAAACAGATATTTTAGAACTAGTGCACACTGATGTATGCGGACCTATGTAGACAAGGTCGCTAGGAGGAGCATATTATTTTCTGTTATTTACTGATGACTGCACTAGATATTCATGGGTTTATTTTTTGAATAAGAAAAGTCAGACTTTCCAGTGCTTTATAGAATTTAAAACCTTGGTGGAAAAACAGTTTGGTAAGAGTATAAAAATTCTCCGATCTGATCAAGGGGGAGAATACAAGCTAAGGGAATTCATGAAATTTTGCAAATCTCATGGGATTGTTCAACAGTATACAGTGCCACACACACCACAGCAGAATGGATTTGCAGAGCGCAAAAACAGAACCTTGGTGGAGTGCGCAAGGATGAGACTATTTCGTCAAACTTCAAGGTAGCTATATTGCTACCTATAATAACAACCAAATTATCCCATGAATCTGGTAGACAACACAACAAACTGATGCACTTATCTTCATCTGAATTTTTTATATCAATAGAGAAAAAATTTCTTACCACAATATTAAAGGTGTTCAGATGCTTTGTCACCGAGTCTCCATCCTTCATCCTTAGGTTATACAACTTTTTCTGCAAGAACAATTTGTTCACCAAAGACTTAGATTGGTACAAAGTCTCTAAATTGTACCACAAAGCCTTCATTGTAGCTTCCCTTGATACATTTAATAATACGGAATCTGAGAGACACAATCGTATTGTGTTCTTTGCCTTCCGATCTAACTTTGCCCAATCTTCTGCTGACAATCTTGTTGGTGTTGTGCCTGGATCTCCAACAATCCACTGATCCCAGTCCACCAACAGATCCTCAATCTTAAGCTTCCACGACTCAAAACTCTAACCATTAAATTTATTGATCTCTATATTTCCTTTGTTCGCCATCTTCTTTCACTGCAAGAATTGTTCCCGTAGACCTTCCACTGCATAAGGTCTACCACAGACCCGAGTGAAACCCCTCAACAATAAAGGCGTCCCCTTGAAGCTGAAATTGCTCTGATACCAAATGTAGGTTTTAACTCTGTACAAAAATTACCTATAAACAAATTCTTAAAATAGAAAATTAATGGCGAGAACGTAAAACAAACATACATAGATATTTTCCCTTGGATCCCAAAACCTGGACTACCAGACATTTTTCATTATATTCCTTTCAATGTTACAATACATATATATACATGTCGAAGAATTCATAAACTACAATCCACTAACCATGTAGTAGAACATAACCATAATTCCCTTGAACGAATCCACAACATACCATGGGAAAAAAACCATTATGCTCAAAACCATGCACAAAACCACCCAAAAAAAATTATGGGGCGCTGGCCCAGACCCCCCAAAAATTATTCCTAGGAAGTCATGGAAAGAATATAACACATACCCAACATTATGTTTTGGTCTAAAATTATAGTTAAGGATGAGAATGACAACATGATAACATCTGGTGTAGTGGGAAATATAATTGTGAATCCCAATTTTAATATGGCACTCCATGGATGGTTTGCCAATTCATGTACTGCATCAATTTATTTCAAGATTAGAAAAAAAAAGGCGAGAGAAAGTTAATGTTGACCATAATACATTATTTCAACGCCCTCAAAAAAATTATAAAGAAATTTGGATATGCAAATAAATGCAGTATAAATCATAAAATGATTTAAAAATTTGAAAATTTGATTTAGAAATTTGAGTATATTTTTGAATGTACAAATGAATTATAAACAATAAATGAATTTAAACATCTAAAAATATTTTCGAAGCTCATAAATAGATTTATAATTTCGAGTATACAAATAGATTTAGAATTCTTAAAATATTTTTGAATGTACAAATTGGAATTAAATTCATAAAAATTACAATAAAAAGTAAATAAATGAGTATAAATCCATCCTAACTCTTGATCTATGTTCTCTCCAGGGGCAAGTCTTTCATAGTACTCAAAAAATAAAAAAAATCAATGGTTGAGAGTGATCACATCTTTCAAGGTGCAAGTCTTTCATCAATTTTTGTACTCAAAAAAGAGGTTTGTAGCTCGAGAGATTTGATCCCTCTGGGCACTTGATAGATTCAGAGTTAAAAGATGGAACTATGTTGATTATAATTTTGACATAAACATGAAAGATGTTAATTGTGTTGATTTTATGCTAGATCTTATTAATATAAATTTCTGGTTGACCATGTTCCCCGAAAAGAGATACTTTTTATCCATTCAAGAAACGACGAGCACAACTAAAGCTACTATAAATACAAATCTATTTACGGATCCATATGCTCCGATTGGAACTGGAAGTTTCGAAACAGGCGGCTGGTATACCACCATGATGAAACCGCCTCTTATTTTTCGCATTCGGATAGGATTTCTGTTGGCTCAGAAAGACCATATAGCCAGAATGGAAGAAAAGCAAATGAAACTCTTTCAAACAATCTCAGGGTATAATTGAAAATGAAGTTTTCACTTTGCACATGTCAGATCATGAATTAGTAATTTATTTCAATCTCCGAAAGAGTAGAAAAAGTTTCTAACTTCCAAGTTTAGGAGATTTACATAATCTCATGAATAGGATCGAATATTCCTCCATAATCTATCTCCTTTTTCCCACCTCATGGGTCAAACAGTGATTGATTTTAGTTACCCAAAACAAATAACAATTTTTGTATACCCCAAAACAAATAACAACTTCATTATTAATTTTAATCCATTAGTCTCCTTTAGAGATGGATTAGTTGGCACAATGGAATGTTATCCCCTCCACCTAGTTGCCCTTTGTGAGAAAGCTCAAGGAATAAGCTCTCTAACCTTCTTACAATCTCAACTCTTGCTAAGTCATAAATTCTCGGTATATCTAGCTTATAGGCTATTGGATATCCTCTTAATGTTATAGTGACAACATCTAAAATTGATTTTAAACCTCCTCTAAATTACTCAACATATTATCAATTCACTGTAAGTTGAAAAAAAAAAATATCGCGAGAATGCAATAGTAAAACCACCTAACATCTCATCTTTAATTAAATAAAATTAAACCCATCACAAGGATGGAAACCAAATCAATGCAAATTGTGATAAAATTTGAAGCCATCTTTGTTACCGCGGATTGAACCATGGTCACTGAAAAGTTATTTGCTCACTTCGAAGTTAAAAAAGATTATTTTCACTAACCCCAAAACAATTAATAACTTTATCGTGATGGAATTTTCACTCCATTCTCTATGGTTCAGAGGGAAACATGTCATCTCATTAATTATTAGTCGCAAGGATGGAAGCCGAGTCTCGGGTTTACCAGCAAATTTGCTGTTGGAGGCCTTAAAATGCAATTACGACCGATTTTACTGACATCATCATTGTCAAGGATCGAACCCGGTTCAGCCTTGTGACAAGCGGGAATAATTTCCACTATACTACAATGACTATAATTAGGAGGCAGTTGCTCACTTCAAAACTGAAAGAAATTTACAACAATGACTGGATTGTGAATTTTTTCGCTCACTTTAAAACCAATTGGAAATTCCTGGTTTACTTTACTTTAAAAATTAAGGTACGAAAAAGTAACCATGGACACAGATGCAAGGATATCAACGTTAACGTCGAACATATATGTAGGTTATTTGAAATTTTATTTTATTTTATTTATTTATTTATTTATTTTCTTTATTATTACTAATTTAGATCCATTTAATTCAGGATTTATGATATGTGGAGAGGGATCAAATTTTTCGTTGTGTAAATTTTCTTTTTGGAATGTAGAATTTGAGGAAAGGTTTTCACCTCGAGGGATTTGATCTCTCTCAGTACATGATAGATCGAAAGTTAGATGGATTTAGGTTAGTTCCAATTGAGGGAAACAATAACATATTTTTAGATTATCATTATTATGTATATGTTTGAGATAAACATCATACTTTAAAAATTACATTATGTTTTCTTTGTTTGACATGATTATAGCATTCTCTTTTTTAATTTTGTTTTTGTTGTTTGCCTTGAATTTGTTTGTGCTTACACTGAAATCAATGCATTTAATGCAAGCAATCCAATAAGATTAGAAAACATCTACAGTTAAATCAATGAATATAGTGCAAGCAATCAAATAATGATTATAATGCAAACAATCAAATAAGATTAGAAATCAACATCTACAGTATTATCAATGCATCTAGTGCAAGCAATCAAATAAGATTAGAAAATCAACATCTATAGTGAAATAATGCATCTAGTGCAATCAATCAAATAGGATTAGAAATCACCATCTACACTAAAATCAATGCTTCTAGTGTAAGCAATCAAATAGGATTAGAAATCAACATCTGCACTGAAATCAATGCATCCAGTGCAAGTAATCAAATAGGATTAGAAATCACCATCTACACTAAAATCAATGCATCTAATGCAAGCAATCAACTAGGATTAGAAATCAACATCTACACCGAAAACAATGCATCAAGTGCAAGCAATCAAATAGGATTATAAATCATCATCTACAATGAAATCAATGCATCTAGTGCAAGCAATCAAATACATTAGAAATCAACATTTACACTGAATTCAATGCATCTAGTGCAAAAAATCAAATAAGATTATAAATCACCATCTACATTAAATTCAATGCATTTAGTCCAAGAAATTTTCTTCCCCCTCTCCACCCCATCTATATTTATATCTCCCTCTATCTCTCCTTCTTTGTCATTATATGTCACCCCAAGCATACAGAGTCTCTCTCCATCATTTCCTTGTCACTACCTCTCTCTCTCTCTCTCTCTCTCTTTCTTCGCTCCCTCTCTCCCCTTCCATATCCATCTCTTTGTCCCTCCCTCTCTCCTCCTCTCTCTCCCTTTTTCTCTTCTCTCTCTCTGTCTCTTTGCCCTCCAACCTTGTCACTATCTCCCTCCCTCTCTCCTTCTTTCTCTTCTTGTCTCTCCCCCCTCCATATTTGTGTCTCCCTCTCTATCTCTTACCCTTCTCTCCCTCTCTCACTCATCTCCTTCTCTCTCTTAATTCCTCTTCTCCCCTCCTTTAGTGCAAGCAATAAAATAGGATTAGAAAACACCATCTACATGAAATCAATGCATATAATGCAAGAATTGTTATTCCCTCTCTCCCTCCTCCATCTATATTTATATCTCCCGCCATATCTCCTTCTTTGTCTCTCTATCTCCCTACACCCCTCCACCCCCCTAAACACACATGATTTCCTTCTCCATATCTATATATATCTCTCCCTCTCTCTATATTTTTCTTCTTCCTTCTCTTCACCTTCCATCTATATATCTATATCTCTCTATCTCACTTTTATCTCTCTATATCACCCCCAAAACATACACACTCTTTCTCCATATTTATCTCTCTCTTCCCTCTTACTTCTTGCTCTCTTTTCTCCCTCTCTCTCCATCTCCCGTATCACTCCCTCTCTCTCTCTCTCTCCACCTTTCCCTCTTCGTGTCTTTCATCTTACCTACCTCTCTTTGTCCTTTCCTCTCTCCTCTCTCACACATCGTGGTTCTCTTCCTTCTTCGCTCTCCCTTTCTCTCCCACCTCCCTCTATCTCTCCCCGTCATCTCTCTCTCTCTCCAACTTTGTCACTATCTCTCCTCTCCCCCTCTTCTTTCTATCTCTCATTCTTGATCTCTCTATCTCACCCCTAAACTCATACACTCTCTCTCCATCTCTCCCTTGTCACTCCCTCTCTCTCTCTCTCCACTTTTCTCTCTCTATGTGTTTCTTCTTCCCTCCCTCTCTGTCCTTCCAACTCCATTTCTCTATCCCTCCCTCTCCTCCTATTTCTCAAGTGCTCTCTCATCCTTCCTCTCTCCCCCTTTGTCTCCTTCCTCTCACTCCCTCTATCTCTCCACTTCTATCACTCTATGTATTTGTTCTTTCTTCCCATATATATCTAGAGTTAATATATATTATAATATAACAAATTTAATGTTATATTAAATTTGATGATATTGTATTAATGTTAAGTTATTAAATTTATAATATTAATATTAGATTTAATAATATTTTTTACATGACACGATAACAAAATTTTCAAATATTACAACTTGTAGGTGGAAATATTTATGTTTTTAGAAATTTTAATATATCCATAGGATATGGTTTTCCTTTTAAACATTCATTTTACAAATATTTAATTAAAAGAAATATTAAAAGATTTTGGAGCAATATTTTCTATTCTTTGTATCAAATTAACCTTTTTACTTTGTTTTAGGAAATGGTATAGCTTTAGTAAAGAGTAAAGAAGTTCAAAATTTTATTTGATTTGGAATTTTAATGTGGTATATATATATATTTTTATTGAAAGTAAATTTATGATCCATTCAAATTTAAGTTATATGATAAAAGAACTATTAAACGTATAAGATAATTGTATTGTAACTTTTTTTTTTATTTATATGGCTATTTTCATTTTGTTTAGGGTCCATATTATTATTATTTTTTATATTTTACTATTAAACTTATAAGATAATTGTATTGTAATTTTTTTTATATGACTATTTTCATTTTGTTTAGGGTCCATATTAATTTTTTCTATTTTTATTATTATTTCTTTTTTCTAGTGTCATTAGTTTTTTTTTTTTAGATATTTAAATTTTTTAATTTTCAGTGATATTAGAAACATTTCAACTTTGATGACCAACAAACATCCTTACACATCATATTAAGTTGTAGAATATACCTCTCAACCCAATAACCAATTTACTTTCTTACACATTATGTTAAGTCATAGAATGTGCCTCTCAATCCACTAACCAATTTACTTTAGTGAATTGTATATAAAATAAACTACCCTTCCTTGCTCCCTATAACTCTTGAAACCTTAACTTATCCTTGTTATTCTATTTTTTTCCACCAAAGTTAACCACGTAAATCGAGACAAATTAAGTGTACAGGGAGGAAATATGTAATTATTAATCTCATAGAAAATGGAAATGGAAAGGGAGAATTAATGGCAATGCTTATGGAGTATTAAAGGTTGATCAAATTATTATTAATAAAATAATTTAAGTTAAATTATGTTTTTTATTTGAAAAAGAAAAAAGAAATTGATAGTAATAATTATTTTAGTTTATAAAACACTATAAGTCAAGAATTCGTTTTCTTGGACTTTAGGAAATAGGTTAATGGTCCAAGACTTAAAGGTATCTCACAGGAGTGAAAGTTTGCCCTCTCAAGGATTACCAACAAAGTAATTATAGGTGGCATGGTTTTCCTTGAATAATGGTAATGAGTCAGCTTGCATTTGTAGATATCAACCAGTAATGATTGTCCTTGCTACTAATGCTCACTAATCTTCACTGCTAATCTGACAAATAAGCTATGATAATTTTCCCATTATATAAAAATTTATTATATTATATTATTTCTTTCGAAAAAAACTTTAATTATGATTTTTAACTAATATTATAACACTTTTATATCATATATTTATTTTCTATTATTTTTTAAAAAGAATATGTATTACAAACATACTATTGATTAATACAATAAGATTATCTTCAACTAAAAAGCAAAAAAAACCATTCAGATAAATATAATAAAACGATATTCTAAACCAAAAAAATATCACGTAAATTTCAGAGGAAACAATTTAAAATTTGAGAAAATATAAACTATTTAAAAACTTATTAAAAAAAACAACAATTCTACGTATAGCAAAAGTCAAAAGATATTATAACTAAATTAAGTATAGAAAAAATATTCATATTTGTTGAATTGAGGTTTCTGTAATCCATATCAAGATATTATAACTAAATTAAGTATAGAAAAAATATTCATATTTGTTGAATTGAGGTTTCTGTGGTCCATATCAAGTTTACGAGAGATTTTTTGGCGTAAATCACATGATATTTCATTTGTCGATCATTTATATTTTTGAAGTTTTAGCTAGAATCTGGTGAAAGATCTTTATGGCCAAATCTTAATTTTTGTTGTCAAAATAAGTTTTTGAGTGCATATCTAGATTTAACACCCATTATCGGGAATATAACCTGTGTTACTCCTGCGACAAGTGGTAATGGTATTACTTACTAAGAATAGAAAACATCAACTCACTATAAAGTTTGAGGCTTACCCGACCTGTTTTGTAACGTCCTGCAACGCCAGCCCGAGGTGCGACTGTAGGTGAGCATGTGGTTGGGCGTACGAACAACGGTCCGACGAAGTATGCGAGGTTCCTTGGAGATGCGACGATATTATGCGACGTTATGGAGGAGACTTGGCATATACATACGTATAGGAGCATGAAACGATTTGGTTTGAGGCCGACCACACTTGGAACGAAGGGCGACTTCAATGAAGGGCTTTTTGCGATGAAGTGTGGGCGTTGGGTGGTCGGCTGGGCAAGCCACCACCCCACCTTACGATGGGTATATATTATGGAAAGCATTGAAGCATTTCAACATTCATTCGATCATTGCAACTTCGCACAAGTGAATAGTGCGCAGGTTCTAGTGCGCATTTGGAGAAGGAGAAGGCGCAGTTCTCATGCGCCCATCCTTGGGCTAGTCGCACGGTAGAACATTGCACTTGGTGTTGGGTGAAGGTGCGGGCGAAGGTGCGCCCGGCGGTCGGGTGAGGCGTGCACGGTGAACGTGTGGCGCTCGTTGTGCGAAGTCTTGGCGTGGGTGTCTTGGTGGCTCGGGTGAGCGCCCGCCCATCGTGCAAGTGTGCACGAAGGTGAACGAAGGTTGGAACCGGAGGTCGTAGAGTTGGGCAGACGGTACTACGTGTTGTTCATACAATTTGAGTGTTTTCCAAGAGTTGGTAAGCGGGACTGCGTGTGGGCAGGTGTACACGGTTTGGGCGTTTGTGACCAAACGAAGATCGAACCGACGAAGACATGCAACGAGGTGAACGATGGGTTGGTGAGTCGTGCGGCGACCGTGCGGAGGTGCTGACGAGTTGGGCAACCGAGTTTGCCGTAGTTGGAAATTTGGCTAAGTATAAATTGGGGTTTCCCAAGGACTTAGCCTATACTTTGTAAAAGTGGAAAATTATACATATATTGATATTCGGGCAGACTCATATTGCAGGGAGTTGCCCCTCCCTTTATACTGTTGTGCATTTCTCTTGTATAATGTTGTTGATAATGAATGTGTATGGGTATTCATTGGTATAAAGGAACACATAATAATACTTGGTAACGAAAATAAAACTAAGTATGGAATGTTAAGGCGTAGTCCACGAACATAAGTATTGGTGAAAAGAAAGTGTTCGGTGGTGCCGCACCTCGCTATAAGCGGTTGAAAGACTACCGCAGGTGTAGGGGCGTGACAGTTGGTATCAGAGCTGGTACGTGACGAAGTGCAGGGGTGGATGCACTTGACAGTTGATAACAGTGGAATAGGTACTTGCAAGTGAAGGAAGCTAGTTTCACATACAAGTGGAACAAGGGCCGGTTCATGGTTGCAGGGAACTTGGTGAAGCTGGTGAATGGTGAAACAAGTTTAGCAGAGGTGAAGCTTAGTGCTTGGACCAAGCTGAACGACAAGGCATGGCAGGTTTGGAAGAATGCGAAGGGAAGCTCTTGCTTACCTTATACAGGTTGAAGCGGATGAAAGAAGAAAATCCCCGGATCCGAGGGAAGCTTGAAGTCTTGGAAATGAATGTTGAAGACGAACTTCTTCAACTTGGTTGGACAATGGAGCAAGATGAAGTTGCAAATTGTGCTAACAAGGAAGAGGAAGCCGTGATGATTGAGGATGTTGCAGGCATGACAAATGAACTTGAGACTGATCAAGTTGAACCAGGATTGTGCAGTTTGCAGACATGGATGGATGAGGAGCCTCACATGGAGGAGCCTCATGATGATGATGATGATGAAGTAAGTATTGATACTTGTGTTTCACTTGAGAATTTGGTAGATGGACCATATGCAGGGAAAGGCAAAGCCAGTTTGCCGATGCTATGGAGGATCTTGCCATGGATGACTATGATGAGACCTTGTATGGAGAAGCAAGGATTGTTGACTGTTGCAGGACTTGTTGGGGTTGTTTGTGACCTTATGGTAGAAGGTACAAAGGCCCGTGACAAGGGAGGAACATGATGATCGTTGCAAAGAATTGGGTCATGCTTTAGCCACATGGAGAATTGGCTAAGTGCCCGGCATGACTCATGGACAGATTAAGGAGGGCACACACTTGAGTTGCTTGGGTGGACTTCTCATGGCCGAGACCAAGAGAGGAAGTCTTGGTGGAACCTTTAGTGGGGGAGCTATGATGGAAGGGACTCGTGATGATGATGATATGGTTGGGTGACCGAGTTCACTAGGCTGAAGATTGCAGCTTGGATGAGGATGACCAATTGTTGTGATGGGTCTACTTGGTTGGACTACATGGGCAACTTAGTCATGGACATCAGGTTGGAGACATGGAGCATGGCAGTCTTATGCAGGGACATTATGCAGGAGCACTTGTAGAGGTGCCACTTATGGGCATCCAATGAGGAGTGCCAAGGCAGGGATGTTGTGCAGATGGATTTGCTGATGTGACATGGAGATGTTTTACTTATGAGCCGATGGAGAGGTTGTGCACTCTTGTACAACAAGGCCATGGACTTGGATGGAGTTGTGAGCAGACTATGGAGCATTCCTACTACATGGAGAGCTGAGGCATCTTGCAGAGACCTTTGGGCCGAGACTTGTATGCTTGCTAGGATGTTGGTTGGGGATGATTTATGGAGCTCATGATGACATGAGATTGTTGTGACTTTTGGGGACTTCATATATGGTGGACTTGGGGACACTTTGGAGCAATGGAGTTACAACGATGATGATGCCTTGGTGACTACACTTGGGCATGGGTTGAGCTAAGACTCAACTACTTTTGACACATGGGAGCTGATTGATCTATGATCATGGGCAGCACATGGATAGATGAGACAGGTGTATACTTGTTTCTATGGCAGACTTGAGGGATGACACATTGCAGATATGATGGAGGTTGCTTCATGGACCTGGATGTGGCACATCGAGAGTTGGAGATTGATGAGATGATCTCTTCATATGGAGGAGATACACATATGGATGATGTTGGGATAGATGTGGCTGATTTCATGCAGCACATTGACACCAAACATCATGGACAACATGTTGCAGATGAGATGAGGACTACTTCATGGACCTGAGCATGGCTTACACTTATATGGAGATGGATTCTTGATCGAGTTGAGGATGTGACGGGATGTTCTGAGAAACGACTGATGGTGGCATGAGGATGTGCATTCTCATGGTTTGAATGTGACAGTTGGATTAGCTACCCAACTAGTTCAAACATGGGGGTCGACAGTGTGCAGAGATGTGTTAGCATTATGTTGGAGTACCATGGCAGCAGTTCACATGATGACACATGATGAGGTCGACACGAGATGTTGCAGTGAGCATGTAGCTTAAATGGAGGGGCCAGCCTTCCATGATGGGGAGCAGCATGTGGAGATTGTGACAGGGTGATCGATGATCATGGATTGAGATGATCTCTGATGTATGACATACTGATGAGGTGTATACCTTGGTATGGTGATCTTGGTGATAGATGGTTGCCGAGGCGAGACATGATGGAGACGGTGGTTCTACATATGTTGCAGAGATGTTTGCAGTATGTGGAGGAGTTGACATCATGGATATTGATGATCTTGGTGGATGGCTACCAGGATGATATGTTGTCGAGGACGACAACGACTTCAGGTGGAGGAGGATGTAACGTCCTGCAGCTCCAGCCCGAGGTGCGACCGTGGGTGAGCGTGCGGTTGGGCGTGCGAACAGCGGTCCGACGAACTATGCGACGAAGTATGCGAGGTTCCTTGGAGATGCGACGATATTATGCGACGTTATGGAGGAGGCTTGGCATATACATACGTATAGGAGCATGAAACGATTTGGTTTGAGGCCGACCACACTTGGAACGAAGGGTGACTTCAATGAAGGGCTTTTTGCGATGAAGTGTGGGCATTGGGTGGTCGGCTGGGCAAGCCACCACCCCACCTTACGATGGGTATATATTATGGAAAGCGTTGAAGCATTTCAACACTCTTTCGATCATTGCAACTTCGCACAAGTGAATAGTGCGCATTTGGAGAAGGAGAAGGTGCAGTTCTCATGCGCCCATCCTTGGGCTAGTCGCACGGTAGAACATTGCACTTAGTGTTGGGGGAAGGTGCGCCTGGCGGTCGGGTGAGGCGTGCACGGTGAACGTGTGGTGCCCGTTGTGCGAAGTCTTGGCGTGGGTGTCTTGGTGGCTCGTGTGAGTGCCCGCCCATCGTGTAAGTGTGCACGAAGGTGAACGAAGGTTGGAACCGGAGGTCGTAGAGTTGGGCAGACGGTACTACGTGCTATTCATATGATTTGGGCGTTTGCCAAGAGTTGGTAAGCAGGACTGCATGTGGGCAGGTGTACACGGTTTGAGCGTTTGCGACCAAATGAAGAGCGAACCGGCGAAGACATGCGACGAGGTGAACGACAGGTTGGTGAGTTGTGCGGCGACTGTGCGGAGGTGCCGACGAGCTGGGCAACCGAGTTTGTCGTAGTTGGAAATTTGGCTAAGTATAAATTGGGGTTTCCCAAGGACTTGGCCTATACTTTGTAAAAGTGGAAAATTATACATATATTGATATTCGGGCAAACTCATATTGCAGGGAGTTGCCCCTCCCTTTATATTGTTGTGCATTTATCTTGTATAATGTTGTTGATAGTGAATGTGTATGGGTATTCATTGGTATAAAGGAACACATAATAATACTTGGTAACGAAAATAAAACTAAGTATGGAATGTTAAGGCGTAGTCCACAAACATAAGTATTGGTGAAAAGAAAGTGTTCGGTGGTGCCGCACCTCGCTATAAGCGGTTGAAAGACTACCGCAGGTGTAGGGGCGTGACACGTTTCATCACGCGCAACAGGGGTGACTATGGGATTGTTTTCTCACTTTGGACTCAGATGCAACTGTCTCAGCGTCGATATCAAACTGAATTGGACGGAACTTGAAACCTCCATCTCGTGCAAACTGCCCAGGTAGTAATGTTGTTGTTCGTCTCTCTTTATTATTATAACTGAACTATTTTCATGGTTCCCGTGTGGGATTAAGTGCGCTATTCATCCCGACCTACTCTTATGGTATCCCTATGCACATGAATGAATCAATTAATTAATTGACGGTACTTTTTGTTTTAGTTTATTTCTTACTGTCAGTTGAGAAACAACGTCCAGCGGAAGAAATCAGAGTGCGTTTTCATGGGCGTAGTTTCACGATTATGTTTTTTTTTTCTTTTTTTAATTATGGAAATTTTGGTTATATTTTAAAAAAATTTAGTAGAGATTTTTGTAAATCTAACTAAAAACTGTCAAAATTCATAATTTTAGGTATTTTGGAAGTGTTTGATGGTACTGAATCTATTTCCACTATCAAAAATATGATTCAAACATTATCTCTATAAGGTTTTTTGAAATTTTTTTGTCCCAATTCAAACAATAACAATTCCTCACCCTCATCTATTTCATCTGTTTAAACTTTAGTTATAATTGTTTGGTATAAATATTAAGTTATCACAACATATGATCCATTTATGTTTGTAGTTGCACAGACAAAAGTGTATTATGTTTCTATTAACCACTTTGACGTGAGAATTAATGGTGGGATATGTTCGACTCTTACATCCAACATTATTTATACCAACTTCATTCATGTATTTGGAAACTTAATTCTTTTTAAAATCAAAATCACAAGTAACATCATGATTACGGTATAGTTTGTTACATGGCTAAATAACGATTATTTTTTAAAACATATCAACCACATTTTTAGTTTGTTACATAGCTCAATAATGATTATTTTTTAAAACATATCAACCACATTTTTAATATGATGTCAAACTTTTATTAAGAGGTTGATAGATTTGTGAGCAAAACTATTAGGACTAGCTACCAAGGTTTCTATAATATTTAGAGAGGTATACATAACACTGGCTCATAGGGCATAATAAATACATATATGCATATATTTATATAAAAGTGATTTTTTTTAATTTGTTTGATAGAAATATTTTTATTAAATGTTTATATATTTAATTTTAAATTATATATATATATATATATATATAATTTGGTATATAGAAATATATAAGATAATGGTTGAGTTTGTATTTAGATGTTAGTATGTGATAAATTTTCTTGCAGTGATAATGTGGATGAGTTTTTTTTTATATACCTTTTTATATGTGAATGTGGTAAATTTTATGGTGTTTTAAATAATTGTTGATTCTTAGAGAAGGCTAATTGTAAATCAAGGTGAATCTCTTGTAGGGAGTGTCAACTACTTGTATGGCATTGAATTGTGCAATAATACCCGAGTGGTCTTTTTTCAATAGCTTCTTCATACACAATTGGATGCTAGCACAATATATCGCCCCCAAATTGATGTTCAAACTAAATCTCTCAACAAGTGTTTGGAAGCATATTATTGACACTTTACTTTAGAGCACCATTCCTAATGGGTTAAGTGGTTACCTTTGCAATATTGGTGGTATAATATAACTTATCATGGTGCCACTAAAATGACTCCCTTTGAGGTTGCTTATTGTCAAAATCCCCCATCAATTCTATCCTACCTACCATGAGATTCTAAGGTGAAGGAGATACACAAAACCCTCATAGCTCGAGCCAACATTCTTTGCACTCTCAAGGATAATCTCATAATGACTTGAATAGGGATGAAGTGGGTTGTTGATCAACATCATTCCCAAATTCCATTTTTGAAGAAGGGGATAAGGTATTCCTCCATATGTAGCCTTATAAGAAAACCTCACTTAAAGACAACCACTTCCAGAATATTGCTTCCACGATTTATGGCCTCTATAAAGTCCTAAAATGTATTGGACTAGTGGTTTAAAATTGTAGCTTCCTAGCCACTCTAAAATTCATCCAATTTTTTTGTCTCTTTCTTAAAGAAAGTGATCAGGTCTAATTTCCATGTTCAAGCTAGCATTCCATAACTAGATGAGGAATGTGTCATTTAACTGTAGCATGTGGCCTTCCTTAACAAAAGAGAGTGTTGTCTCCACCAACACATTATCCAAGAGCTATTGATATGATTTTGTCATCTTTGACCTTGAGTACAATGTTTCTTTATAGTTGGGGGGGGGGCGGGGGGGTGCGCGGCATGTTAGGGTCCTACCTTAACCCCCTTGAGTACATAGATAGGTTGTTATGTATTGAAGCCATCTCTAGTAATAAGGTTGATGTAGTAGATATAGTGTAAAAAAAATAATTGTAAGAAGGTTTACTAAAAAAATCTATCTACAAAAGGAAGAATCATAGACGCTCTTGTTTCTACTCTATGGTACTCACTGCAGAAACCCTAGATTTTTTTGCGATGGATTCGCAGAAGGGGGCTCCTCCCCCTCCCCATGACAAGGTTGCTACATTTTAGGTCCTCATGGTTGCACTTTCCTCGAAACCCAAGAGCAAGGATGTGTAATCGAAGTTCGTGAAGAATTCTAAAGCTATACACTCGATTGCCTTTCCCTCGAGGTTTCATATAACAACTTTGGCTTTCTCTGATCATGCCCTTATGACAAAGTTCACAGGGATGTGGCCTTCTCCTCGTTCAATGGATGCATGGATAGAAAATACTTGGAAGTCAATGATGAAGGGTAATATCAATTTGTATTCTTGCAGCAATGGTATTTTTCTTTTCTGTTTGAACTCAAGGAAGATAAAGGTGTGATTTTCAGAATTGGATCGTATTTTTCAGCTCTCACTAGATTTTAATCTAGACGAAGGTGTCCCAAATTCAGTCTTGGTTTGGGTCAAGATCCCTCGACTCCTGTTGGGGCCTTCGTTTAATTTTGAAAAGGTTTTGATCAATTTTGGCTGACCGAATGATGAGGAGGAAACGGGTGGCAGCAACAGTTAGCTTGCAGAGGGATCAGCTGGACAGCAAGGCAGGAATAGACAGTTGTGGAAGAACTGCGGCAAGGTGGCAATGGAAGACAAAGGCAGTCGAGTGGGCGAGAAGGTGCAAGAGCAGTCGAGCAAGAACTGGCAGTCCAGACGACAGAGAGGAATATAAAAGGAAAGGGCCAGTAAGCGAGAGGGGTTGGTTGGCGAGGTTGTCAGAGTTGACATTGAAAAGAGGATAGCTGGTTGCGATAGTCTGATTTCAGAAGGCAGGAGTTTGGATGAGCAGGATCCTTGAGACTGAGACCAAGCTCGTGAGTCTATAAACGGGTATTCCTTGTATTTTCTTGTGGCAAATGCCGAGATGTATTGTACTATTTTACTGTTAAACTAATAGAAATGAAAGTCCAGACTGGTTGCGGATTATGATATGTATGAATACCCATGATGTGAAGGCTCTTTTAAAATTTTGAATTGTCCTATTTGATGCATGCACTTAGTAGTTTCGGTGTATTTGATGTTATGTCATTATCTCTGTTATGTGCGTAATGTTATATCTCTGTTATTGGATGATGCGTCGGTTGGTGCTCCCTTAACTCCATGATGAACCCTTCTTACTTATGGTTGTGGCACGCGTTGGGTGAGACTCCTTACTCCTTGGGTAAGGTGAAAATGTCAGTGTTGTCCTAGACTACAACAGACCATTGTTGGCCCTTTATGCCTGAACCCAGGGTCTTTTCCCCTTAATGACTCTTTTGTGCCAACAAATGGTTCCATTGGCGGGACCCGAAGTTACGAGAATTGGTTCGGAACATGGTGTCGAGGATATTCAAGAGAGAGATCAAGGATTGGTGGAATCATAAAGTAGATCAGTTTTGAATAGAGCAAGCTATCTGCCAGAATCAGCTGACTAGCAAGGTGAGTGAAGAGATTTTGTATGCCGATGGTGCCAATGACCGATATGATATATTCTGGTGCAAGTTTCTGGAAGACCTATACAATTGGTTAAGAAGGCTAAAAGGGCAGAATCGATCAGGGGGGTTGACAACAGTTCGTCGCAGCTGGACCCCGTCGGATCTCGCATTGCTTCAACAATTAGACAATGATCTGACCAGAGCAACCGATTTTTGGGTAAAGACTACGGTGGAAGGATATATAGTCGAGTTTTCTGCCGAGAGTTATCAATCATTCTCAAAGGCAGAAGCAATATTTGGATTTGGATTAAGAGGAAGGTTGATGAGGGAAGTACCGACGTGGATTAAGATGTTTATGGTAGAAGAAGGATTACTGCCCTCGCCCACCACAGAGATGGCAGCGTAAAACCCTAGTACTGGGGGAAGTACTTAAGGGGGGATTCTTCCAGTTGGGGAATAGAGATTGTAGTGACCAATCCAGGGTGCTAGATTAGACTAAATTTAATGTCAACCAAGGTAGGTAAACTTAGAGGCACGTGTCTAAAGTTTATAGACCTAAAAGGATCTCATCTATCTAAATAAGTGTCTATTGTGACAAGCTACAACACTCTTTTACAAGAGATTGAAATATGTTTCCTTTCACAATTCAAACACTTATATCACCTAATTTAATCAACTGTTCTAAGAAAACAAAGTGTTATTAGTCTGAGTTTTCAATCCTCTTACAAGGATATCATTCACAAAAACTCTGTCCCAGATAACACACTAAGCATACTAAAAATCAAATTCATGAAAACGGAGTCCATAGAAATATCTTGAAATTCAACATTCAATTAAACCCTTTACAAAGTCTGATTCAATAATTTCGCAATTGAATTTGCAAGCTACCACTATGAATCATTCAATAACAATCATAAGAACTTCTAGTTGAATTGATAAAATCACAAGCGATGAAATGAAATAAAACACTATTCAGATCTGAAGACTAGATTCTATGAAACAAAAATGAAAGTATACCAATCTTCACGTAGGGCCCGTCCACGTGTTGATGGCACACTTAGAAAAACTTCAGATGATAAAAAACGTTAACACATAAACACCATAATTGATGAAACGCTGCCTGTGATTAAGTTCTGAGAATCGATTACATGCAAAACAGAGTTCTCGAATATGTAGTCTTAAGTTTGCTCTTGTCTAACCCCTTCTTCCCTAGCATTCCTCCTAGTTATTACAATTTTCATCCAAACGTACATGCATTATCGCTTTAGATGTTTCTGCTTTTACAATCAAAAAGGCTAGGTTCGTTTTTTTCTAATCCTAACTGATTTCTAAAACAAAACGAAATCAGTTTAGGTAACTTCAGATTTTTGCTGCTTTTACAACCAAAAAGGCTGGATTTGACCAGCATTGACCATGTATTTGGGAGCTCCAGATTCGATGCTAAATAGATTTTCCACCATGTATGTACATCCTAGATCACGTCCTTATCCTCTGTTCCGATTTTCCTGCCATGCCACGTGTCACAACATAAACCAATTACAGGAAGTCATGACATCCCGTAATTTTGTTGAAAATTTCCAATTTTTAACATAAAAATCCATAAATTAAATTTAATGTAAAATAACAATTATAATGCTTCATTAATCAATTTCAATGGACTATGAGGGGTTTATGGAGGAAAATGATAGATAAATGATGGATTTTTAGAAGAAAAGAATGGCAATAAAATAGTACCAACAGAGATGTTGCTGAAGGGATGGATGTGGAAGAACTGAAGAAAGCTAGAGATGTCAGAGCACAGAGGAGAGCCCTGCTAGTGGATAAGTGGCAAGCAAGAGTGATTCAGACTCTAAAGGAAAGGAAGATGGGCCCCCACCAGTAGGAGCAGTGACGGTAAAACCCTGTGTCAAAGAGGGAGAAAAGGAAGATGTTGAGTAGAGCAAGATCGGCGGCATGAGATATAGGAGCCAAAGGGATGAAAAGGGACCTTCCCTACAAGTCGCGGAAGGGACATCACAAGAGAAAACGCTGAGTGGGTACGGAGAGGAGAGAGAGGAGGACATGGGCAACATGATGAGAAAATTATTTAACGAAGGAGAAGCATCCATTAGGAGTCAGCAACAATACTCCCAAGACACAGGTGACATCTCCCCCGATCTTCCCCTGGTACCTTATTACAATCCGAAGAAATTTGTTATTAGCTTAGCCAAGGCAATACGTGTATATCGGGTGCGTGAGAAGCATAAAGCTAGTTTTAATATTGGAAGCAATAAAGAAACTGGTAGTATTAGTAACTTAGGATTACCGGTATCCCAGCAGCCATGGAAAAAAGGGTTTGTGTTGTTAGCTCATACCCAAATTAGTATGGAGGGATCTTTTACCCGATATCCAGAGTTTGTAGGAAGGGGAAATGAGAATGTGGAACAACACTGGTATCTCTGTGAAGCTATCAAGAGAGCACGACAGACTCCAAACAACGTCAAGACAGTGGAGTTTCAGACTACGCTGAGGGAGGGGGCTCTGCATTGGTTTATAAAATGGGCGGAGCAGAACCAAAACTCCACGATAGATGATATTAAGAGAGGATTTGTGCAGGAATTCAAAGTACCACAGACATACCAACAGGGGTTATCAGAACTATGGGACATCAAGAAGAAGGAGGGTGAGACGGCTTGGGAGCTCATGCAAAGGTTTAAGGATGCCATTGCTAAGTTGAGTTACTCTTTGGACTCGAATCACCAGCGGGACGGGTTTATCAAGGCACTCT
The DNA here is from genome assembly GCA_031772625.1 of Pinus tabuliformis. Taxonomy (NCBI): domain Eukaryota; kingdom Viridiplantae; phylum Streptophyta; class Pinopsida; order Pinales; family Pinaceae; genus Pinus; species Pinus tabuliformis. The sequence goes on along the minus strand of CM062818.1, from coordinate 1,346,092,934 downwards.
TGCCCCTAACGAGAACGCCATTGACAAAACAAAAAATCGGAACCCTCCAAGATTCTTTGGAGCAAGCATCACGAATAGAAGCCATGGATGGGTATCCTCATGAATATTGGGGAGGGACAAGCTTGCAAGACCCGTCAATCATGGGTCTCCAGAATCAGATCGCAACTTTAACGGAGAAGCTGAAGGATCTTCAGCCAGTACGACCAGCCAGACCCAACGTATGATGCACCCATTGCATGGTGGAAGGGCATGTTGCAACAAAGTGCCCTAGGTTGCGAGGGATTAATCATCTAGGGAGGGTCGCAGGGTCATCATGGGCCCCACCAACCGCAGGAGTTGTGGTAATAGGAACGCAAGGAGATTTTCTAGGAAGGAATAGCCAAGAATTTTGCGAGATCTGTGGAATGTATGGACACCTACCACAGATGTGCCCCATACTGCTTAAATACTCCAACGTTCGCAATAACAACTACTATGAGTTTTGCGCATCTACAACACATCACACTGATCAATGTCGAGCACTGGATGCTCTAACAGAACGACTGGACAGATCTACATTCATAATTAATGAGTCAAACCGGGGAGTACGAGGAGGAAACAGGAGAGGAGGAAGAATGGGAGGAAGAGGCCCCGTAAGGTGTTACAACTACGACCGGGAAGGACATGTCGCCAGGGAATGCCAGTTCCCTAGGATACCCTAGTGCTCACAATGCAGGATGAACACCCATGCCAGAGGATTGTCCGGAACTCATTGCAAAGTGGGAAGAATGGACTAGATAGAGGGGGGCTAACCTAGTTAATGCTGAACCTCGTACCGATGATAGTCTTCCTACAACCAATATTAATATAGTCACTCGAGGAGGAAAGAAGACGGGGGAGGATCGTAGCACAGTGGACCCACCCTTAGTTGTTAAAGCGGCATCTCCAAAGAAAGTGTATCAGCCTGAATGCCAAAAGTAGTATTATCATGAGGCAGCCAAGTTGTTCAAGGGGATGACTGAGAAGCAACATGGCCAGGGACCAAATGGTCGCACACTTGATCATAACTAGTCGATTGAAGAGTGGTTTAAACTATTCCTGAAGATTGTCGAAGATGAATGCATGTTGAAGGAGTTGCGGAAAAGTTTAAAGGTTGCGTTATCCGTAGAGGAAGGGGAAGTGGAGTGATCACTTGCCGACTTACCAGAAAAGAATTCCAGAAGAGTGAGATGAAACAAGAGAAGCGGAAAGGAATTCTGAATCAATGCTCAGGTTGCGAGATTCTAGATAAGGGACACAATGTTAGACTTGGGATCAGATGTAAACATCCTACCTAGAAAAACATGGGAGGCAATGGGAAAGTCGCAACTGAAATACTCACCAATTCAGCTAAGAATGGCAAACCAGTATTGTATATTTCCCATTGGAAGGTTAGAAAACGTGGAAGTAGATGTGGTGGGGATGAAGACGCACACTGAATTTGAGGTAATTGACATCATGGTGGATAAGGACCCATACCCAGCGCTCCTCAGGATTAATTGGGCCTATGAAAACTATGTTTTCATCGACCTAAAGAAAGATCTGATGATTTTTAAGCAGAAGGACTGAGGGTGATCCAACCCTTGGACCCCTATCAAGGCCCTAGGTTCACAGAACTAGTAGATGCCAGGGATGAACCAGGAATGCTAGACCAGCTATACACACTCACAATGAGAAAGAGGGAAGATTACATAAATCCCGCTGCAGAAGGATCCGTCAGCTGGAGAAGTATCCAAAGCATAGAGACCAGCTCGGATGTTGCATGGGATGCATGGAAGCAAGGCAAGTATGAATTAAACACTAGAAATTATGCAATGATAACCCGAGTAAATTGGATAGGAACGGAGATAAGCGACTATCCCAAATATTATGGCCTTGAACCGGTGGACACCTTCTTGAATAGGGTAGACCAGGAAATGGCAGAGGATCAAAAGATTCCCTTTCTTGATATCGGTCTCATGGCAACACTGGCAAGATGGTGGAGAATGCACCGTAGTGCACTAAGGGACTGGGAAAGCATCAAGCAGGCCATGAAGGAAATATTTTCCCAGGATGAGGACCGACCACAGGGTAAGGCAAGTTACAAAGGGGATTCAAGTCCCGAGAGGCACGTCAAAGATTGCATAACAGATTGGAAAATCGAGGGAATACCGAAGAACCTATGGGTACACGCATTTATACATACCCTAGGAACTGTTCCCCGAGCTTGGTACATACAGGAGGAACTTCGTCGTCAAACGACGAATTGGGATGCTTTGGAGGTACAATTTGTTAGCATCTTTTCATTCAGAAGTAACGAGGAACGCATGACGAAGACACTCCAGGCGATAAAATGGGTTCTGTTTGCCCCAGGACAGTTGGTTGAAGGATGTCCCGATGAAATTTTTCTGTAGTGTCTGTCTAACATGGATTCTCTGGAATATGCAACATGCAACAAGGTGGACGCCAAACTAGAGGAGGATGAGTTAGATGGATTGGGATACCTGACCTTCGAAGGAACAAAATGAGAAAGAGACATTCGGGAGAGCCCCTCAAAAGAAGGTGCCCACCTTCTACCAATGAAACTAAGAAAACAAAATTTTGGGACAGAGGATAAGCCCAAAATAGTGTCTGTGGGAGACTACTAGGATGAAAAGACCACAAAAGAAATTTTTGACCTATTATAGGAATACCAGGACCTATTTCCAGCTTCAGTAGCAGAGCTGAAGGGGATAAAAGGAGACATAGGGGAAATGAAGATTGTTCTGAGGCCAGATGCCTGGCTGGTAAAGCACATACCATATAGATTGAACCCATGGGTAAAGGAGAAGGTTAAGAAGGAAATCGAAAAAATGTTGGAAGCAGGAATTATATTTCCAATAGATGAAGCAGAGTGGATAAGTCCGATAGTCATACAAAACAAAAAGGATGCGACTGAAATCAGAGTATGTGTTGATTACAGGAGCCTCAACAATGCATGTGTGCATGACCCGTTCCCAACACCTTTCAGTGATGAGGTCCTGGACAATGTGGTGGGGAACGAAGCATATTCATTTACAGACGGATTCTCAGGCTACCATCAAGTTCAAATAACTGCAGAGGATAAAAGGAAAACAACATTCACTACTGAGTGGGGGTCATATGCATACAATGTAATTCCATTCGGACTAAAGAATGCACCAACAGTCTTCTCAAGGATTGTCATAGCTGCATTTTGAGACTATATTCATAGATTTCTAGAAGTGTACATGGATGACTGGACAATATATATTCTATTAAAGAAACACACCATCTTATTAAGGGTTATGTTTGAAAGGTGTTGACAACTGCAGATTTCCTTAAACCTCAAGAAATGTATTTTCATAGTCCCATTTGGAACATTATTAGGGCATATCGTCTGCAAGGATGGAGTATGCGTAGACCCAGCGAAGGTTGCGGCAATTGTCAACATGGAACCACCACACAACGTGAAGCAACTAAGGTCAACTCTGGGCCATACGGGGTATTACCGACGCTTCATCAGGAATTATGCATCAATCACAACCCCAATGGAAAAGCTACTGAAAAGGACGGAAGAGTTTGTTTGGACTAAGGATTGTTAGACAACACTGAATAAGTTGAAGGAAAGGCTAGTAAGTGCCCCTATCCTTGTCTATCCAGATTGGAACAAAATGTTCCATGTGCACATCGATGCATTAGGGATAGCGCTGGGAGCAGTCTTAGCATAGCTAGGGGAGAAAAATATGGACCACTCGGTGTATTATGCTAGCAGAAAGTTGTCAACTGCGGAAAGAAACTATACAAAAACCAAGAGAGAAGCCTTGGCCATGGTTTATTCTCTCCAAAAATTCAGGCATTACTTGTTGGGCACGCCATTCAAATTCTTTACAGACCATTCCGCACTAAAATACTTGGTAAACAAACCAGTACTGGAAGGTAGAATATGCTGATGGTTGTTGCTGTTCTAGGAATTTACTTTCGAGGTGGTCATAAAACCCGACAGACTGAATGTGGGGCTAGACCACTTGTCGCGACTGGAGACAGGGGAGAATGAGGGAGCAATGGATGATCGATTGCCCGATGCCGACCTATTTAGAATAGAGGCAGTCTCGGATCACCTAGAAGAGGTCGCTATGTTATTAACAACAAGTCATTTCCCAGAAGGATACACGGTAGCACAAAGACGACACTTGGTAGTAAGGGAAGCAGATTATCAATTGATTGCAGGACACCTCTACAAGATGGGCTTAGATCAAATATTGAGGCGCTGCATCCTCCAGCATGAAAGAAATGAGGTACTATGGGAATGCCATGCGGTAGTCGCAAGAGGCCATGTGGGGGGTAAAGCCACCACAAGAAAGATACTACACGCAGGACTATGGTGGTCGACTATTCATAAAGATTCTAAAGAATTTTCTAAGAGTTGTGATGTCTGTCAAAGGGTTGGAAAGCCTTTGCGACGGGATGAGCTACATTTAAATCCCGTTCACACAGCGCAAATCTTTGACAAGTGGGCAATAGACTTCATTGGACCCATTACACCACCGACGATGCATTCACGTGCAAGATACATAATAACCGCAACCGAATACCTCACCGGGTGGGCAGAAGTAGCACCCATTAGGGACTGTACAACAGAAACGGTCACAAGGTTTATTTTTGAGAACATAATCTGAAGGTTTGGATGCCCAAGGAGTCTCATAAGCGACCAAGGAACACACTTTTTGAACGAAACCATTGAGATTCTTCTGAAGACTTTCATGATTTAGCATAACAAGAGTAGCCCGTATCACCCACAGGCCAACGACACAGTCGAAGCATTCAACAAAATCCTAGAGAAATGGCTAACAAAGGTTGTATCAGCCAACATGGATGACTGGGATGAAAGAATACCTGCAACTCTATGGGCATACATGACAACAGTAAAGAGACTTCATAAGCAAACTCCGTTTCATCTAGTATACAAAAGGGAAGCGGTGGTACCAACAGAATTTATATTACCAAGCATGTTCATATCTAAAGCAACAAGGATGACAAACAACATGGCCTTACGAGAAAGACTGAGTCAGCTGATGGAACTTGATGAAACTCGATTCTTGGTTGAGCTTCATCAGTCAGTGGAGTAGAAAAGGTAGAAAGCTTGGCACGATAGGCATATCAGAAAGAAATCTTTTGAAGTAGGTGATTAGGTACTACTATATGACAAAAAATTCCAAAAATTCCCAGTGAAACTGCAGATGCACTGGTTGGGCCCACTTATAGTCACAGAAATCAGAGATTCTAGAGCAGTGAGACTCGCACAACTGGATGGAGTCATGTTGCATGGATGGGTGAATGGCACTTTCCTAGAGCCCTTCCACAAGACATAAACCAAAATAAAAGAGGGTCTCGGAAACGAGCCTGCAAGTAGGTAAAAAAAAATCCGTCAGTTATAATAAGCTACTAGGTAGAATCATGGGTTTTTGTTCAGAGAAATAAGCAGAATGTCAATAAGGTTGTGGCAAAAACTTCAGCACACCGCAACCCATTTTTGGTCAGGGGGAAAAGAAAAGTATAATTAGTAGTCACACATGTGGTCCTAGTCAGCAAGGTACACGTAGGCATGCAATTTTTGCAGTCTTTATGATCACACGTTGTACCCATCCTTTCCTTCGTACTGGTAGTCATTTCCATATTAAGTAACCAATAATGCAACTGTGAAAGTAGGAGCCGCAAAATATTTTTCCATTAAGCATGAATTTAGTTAATAAATAACTCCATCACAGTAAAATAAATACACCATGCAACCCACTCTGTACTTTCCTAGCCTACGTCATGGTTATCAGGTCTAGGTTGGCTAACAGAAGCAAGGTATAGCTAGAACACATGGGGAAAGTTGTCAGAGTAATTAGTTGCTAAGGTCCAGTCAGTCAGGAAACGTCGTGTCAAGTCTGGCTACTTAACTCGCAAGATAATGAAGGAAACTCCAGAATTTCAATTGCAGATAGCAGGAGAATTACAGGTCTGCTCTAAAGAATAGTTGCAGAGACATAGAAGCAAGAAACCTCAGGTACAGATCGTTTACCAAAGACGAAGGGAGATGGAAAAGGGAATTGTATCAGTCCCACAGGACCCATTAGACGAATGAATTGAGGTGGTAAAAAAATTGTACGACAAATATGATAAGGTGAATCTGGTCGACAATGATCTTACGGACTGCTTCCAGTTCCCAGCTCTGAAAAGGGAAGTTTATGTAGAGGAGATCCAAAGGAAGGACGAGACCAAGACCTCTAGGATCAAGGAGGATTTCAAAGGGATACAGAGGTCAACTTTACTCCATTTGAGAAGCTTACCTATGTTCAGCACTCAATTCGCCGCAATGTAGTGTACCAAACTTTTAGCAAGCAGGATGCACGAAAAATCACTATGGCTGGACAAGGATTATCCCATTCATGTGGATGCTATTAATTGTCTAATAGGGTTGTCATCAAGAGAGAAGGCAGTGAGCACAACATTTCAATTAGGGACTAAGAGAGCCAAGAAGTAGACTAAAGATAACATCTATGCAAGATATGGGACTAATCGGGGTAGAAGAGGAGCGAAGCTCGATATGATCAACAACATCAACATCAAATTTTCTTGCTACATCATAGCGGGCAAAACCATGAGACATTATACAAAGAATGAATTCACACTGGACACAATTTCGGTTGCAGAACATTGCTGCCAAGGAGAGGTACTTAACTGGTTTGCGTTTTTTCTTAACGAGTTGTTTGAAGCTTGTGAATATGTGCACAACAGGGTACCAGTTTCGTGTTTGGGTACATTTTGATGTCGTTGGCAATGTGGAAGTGAAGGTTGCCGAAGGAAAGGGAAATGGCGACCATTGTCGAAGGACAACTAATAGCACTCTGATATGACCCATGGAGGGCATCGGGAGACCCCAACACGAATGAGATAACTTTCAAGGATTGGTATGAGTAGATGCCAGCCACCATCAGGTCAAAAAAGAGGATGTTGAAAATGCAACAAGATGATGGAGCTTAGTGAAAAGAAGTCGCCTTCACTAAGTGGGCCCGCAGGCTATTTTTGGCGCAAAGTCTATTTTTAGACTATGTCTATTTTTAGACATATGGATCATGGTCTATGAGTTGCAGGATGTTATTTGTGGATGATTGGTCATGTTGGTAAAAATATATGGACTTCTATTTTTAGACATATGGGCAAAGTCTATTTTTAGACTGTCAGGCTAAAAATAGAACAGTCGAATATTATTAGCTCATAATAATATTTGGACTATAAACATTATCTTATCCTCTTGGAGCACTTCATTTGGAGCTACAGATGTGGCACATGCAACTGCCAGAAGGAAATACGCTTTTGTTATGGATCAGTTGAGCTATTGCATGATGGACTTCAGTTAGAACTCAAGAGATTGAGTTTGGTGGAGTTGATTGAGGAGTTGATGGAGTTGTGTTCAGTTTGACTTGGTTGAACTAGTTGTATTTAGTCTAACTGAAGAATACACTAGTGATGAGTGATGTGAATTAATTATTAATTAATTCACTAATTATTAACTCATAAATCAACTAAAGAATACATCAGTTAACTCAGTGCATGGACAATTCAGTGGAGACAGGTGTTAGAGGTGGAGACTATTATTAGTTGTGACTATAGCTGTGCATGAGATTTGCACAATCAATGATGGAGATTTCCAATGAGGATTGCGTAATACAAGCCAAGGAAAACGAGTTTGGATCATTCCTATTCTTACTTTGGATTGCGCAGTAGAGGCAGGCAGATAGTGGAGGAGATTTGAACCTGTGACTTGACTCAGATCTGAGCTAGTTTGTGTGTAACAGGTGGAGATAGTACTGAGTACTTGTGAGGAGTATTGTACTATGTATTGTTACATGTTCTCTATCATTATAATATACAGATAGTTGGGGGTTTTCAGTTGTATTCTTTCCCCAGTTACATACTGTGTTGATATGTGTGATTGATGTTTCAATGTGCGCATGCGATTGTTTTTGATTGCACAAATTGATGATCAACGTAGAGGAGGTTATGTATTATGCCTGCATTCTGCAAATAGTGTATAATCAGGATAATATCTGTCAATAAGTGTCATATTATTCAAAATTTCTACATGGTATCAGAGTGAAGTTGATCATCAGATCTATTATTCAGAAAGTGTTTACATTTTATTTCTTCAGGCAGAGTCTGTAATTGGGCCAGGTAGCCTCTGGATTCATCCTTCTTTTGGAAGGTGAAATATCCGGTAAAAGCCCATATAGTCAATCTCTATACGAGAAATACTTTGTTCTCACGAATTTTAGATCAGAAGCGGTTGAGTTTTGAGCTGGTGGAATTCGAATTTGCAGCAGTGTTTTCTTGGTGTCAAAGTTGAAATGTCTTTCAACGGATTTCGATTGGAGTATGCTCTTGATGGCAGCTCGAATTATATTGCATGGAAAGACAGGATGGAGGCGGTGTTAGATGATAATGGGCTGAAGGAGTTCATAGAGGTTGAGGTCCCAAAGCCTACTGATGCTGCTCACGTTGAGGTTTGGCAAAAGAGGACAACAAAGTGTCGAAGGATTCTGTTGGAGCGCGTGAAGGATCACATTGTGTCCAGCCTGCATGGAAAGGCTTCTCCATACTTGATGTGGAAAGCATTGACAGATTTATTCCAAAGCAAGAGTGACGAGAGGAATTTGGCGCTCAAGGATAAACTCAGAAACATTAAGTGTGAGAAAGGAGACAGTATGCCCAAGTATCTCACGAAGTTCACTCAGTGCCGGGATGAGCTGGGAAGTGTGGGGTGACTGTCGATGATGAGGACTTGGTGAGCTTGGCTCTCCTTGGTCTTCCCAAGAGTTGGCATTCCTATCAGGACTCTGTTAATGGTCTGGAGAAATTGCCAGGATGGGAGAGACTTTGGTTAGATCATGTGCAGGAGGAGATCAGGCGGAATACCAGGGACGGATCTTCATCAAAGGCATCTGATAAAGAAAATTGCGCTTTGGCTGCCAAAGCAAAAAAGGGGAAGAACAAGAAATCTTCTCATTCCGGTGCGAAAGGCAAGAAGCAGGACATGTCCAAGGTGAAGTGCTTTCACTGTCACCAGCACGGACATTATGCCACAAATTGTCCGCAGAAGAAGAAAAATAAGTAGGTTGCTGGATCTGCAGCGGGAGAGGCCTTAGCCTCGCAGTTTGAGATGGATTTTTCGTTGATCGCATGCTTGGTATCAAGTGTGATGGGATCGATATGGTTCTTGGATAGTGGTGCGTCTTTTCACATGACAGGAGATCGAGATTTGTTTTCTAATCTGGATGAGAAAGATCTTGGAGTGCACATCGAGATGGGCGATGATGGTAGATACAGTGCGACCAGTATCGGTACCATTTCCTTTGAGAGGGAGTCTAGTAAACCCTTCGTATTGAAGGATGTGATGCATGTTCCAGGATTGAAGAAGAATCTTATCTCTGTGGCGATGTTAGAAGACAAGGGATATGATGTTGTTTTCAGCGAGGGAAAGGATTTCCTGCACAGTAAGACAACTGGAGAAACCCGGAAGATAGGGGTTCGAGTTAGGAACCTTTATCAATTGCATGTAGATGGCTGCGAGGTAATGGCATGCAAGGCAGAAGGATTGGTGAGCTGGGATGATGGCGAGCTATGGCACAGGAGATTGGGCAACCTTCACCTTAGAGCCTTAAAGATACTGCAGCAGATTTCTACTGGGCTTCCTAAAGGCACTCTTGCGTAGTTAGATCAGTGCAAGGGGTGTACTTTGGGAAAATTTGTGAAAGACACCTTTCACAAGAAGGATAGTCGCGCCAGGACGATCCTTGAGAGAATTCACACAGACATGTGTGGACCTTTCTCAGTAGCTTCGACAGCAAAGCACAGGTACTATGTGATCTTTGTTGATGATTTCTCTCGAAAGTGTTGGATCTTCTTCATGCAGAAGAAGAGCGAGACATACTCAAAGTTCTGTGAGTTCAAAGCACTGGTCGAGAAGGAATCGGGGAAGAAGGTGAAGGCTCTTAGGAGCGACAATGGTGGTGAATTCATCTCTGGCGAGTTCAAGGACTTCTGCAGTGCAGAAGGGATTCGAAGAGAGCTCATAGCTCCCCATAACCCACAGCAGAACGGGGTTGCTGAGTGGAAGAACAGAACGATCGTGGGTGTTGCACGGGTGATGTTGCATGATCAGGGCCTACCCCTTCACTTGTGGGCGGAGGCATGCAATACTACAGTATATGTGCAGAACCATTGTCCTCACAGGATACTTGGCATGAGTACACCCGAGGAGGCTTATTCTGGTAAGAGGCCTGATATTTCCCATTTGAGGATTTTTGGTTCTAACGTTTACATGCATGTGACGAAGGATGCCAGGAAGAAGCTGGAGCCGACCACAGAGGTTGGGATATTTGTGGGGTACACTGATACGCCCCACAACTATCGTGTGTATTTTCCAGACAGTCGCAAGACTGTTGTGCGACGGGATATCAAATTTCAGGAGGAGAAAGCCATGAAGTGTTCGCTTGAGAGGGAGCCACACTTGCATGCAGATGAGGAGCTATTAGTTCCTAAGGATGAGCATCAGGACATGGATCAGCCACAAGATGAAGTCCATGGAGTGGAAGAGACCACTCATGCAGTGCCAACCATCAGAGGGCGAAAGCGCACTACAGAAGCTGAGCGACTAGCTCAAGATGCAGAGAAGGTTGTAGGACCACCTACAGGACAACGTAGACAGAGAAAGTCACCTGATCGGTACACTGGATACATGGCTCTTGTGAGCAAATGTGTTGTGACTGAGCCATCCTCTTTCGAGGAAGTTGTGGAGGATCCCGCATGGGTAGATTCCATGGTGGAAGAGTATGATTCGATTGTCAGAAACAGTGCATGGGAGATTGTCCCAAGACCGGAGGGGAAATCAGTGGTGGGTTCGAGATGGATCTACAAAGTGAAGCAAGCAGCTGACGGGAGTGTGGAGAAGTACAAGGCAAGATTTTTTGCCCGAGGCTTCTCACAGATAGAGGGGATCAATTATGAGGAGACCTTTGCACCTGTCGCAAGGTATTCTTCCATACGGACAATTCTTGCTCTCTCAGCGCAGATGGGGTGGCACATTCAGCAGATGGATGTGAAGACTGCGTTCCTCAATAGAGTCATTGAGGAGGAGGTGTACATAGAGTAGCCCGAAGGTTTCGAGATCTTCAGCAGTAAGTCGCATGTGTGCAGGCTTAAGAGAGCCCTGTATGGGTTGAAACAAGCACCACGTGCTTGGTACACACGGATAGACAGTTATTTCACCAGACTTGGATTCTCCAAGAGTGAGGCGGATCCTAACCTATACTAGATTGTGGTGGAGGGTAAGTTGCTTATCATTGTAATTTATGTAGATGATTTGATTTTGACGGGAGATGAGCTTTTGATACTTTCATGTAAGGAGGATCTTGCTAGGGAGTTTGAGATGAAGGACTTGGGCCTCCTTCATTATTTCCTGGGATTGGAAATTTGGCAGCGCAGTGATGGACTATTTTTTTCTCAGGGTAAGTATGCCCAGGAGATACTGGAGAAGTTCAACATGCATGGCTGCAAGCCTATTGATACTCCTCTTCCTGGAGGTTGGAGGAAGGAGGATGCTACTTCAACGGAGGTAGTGGATGCCACTGTTTATCGACAGTTGGTGGGGTCGCTTATGTATCTGGTCAATACACGACCCGATATATGCTATGCTGTTAACCAGCTTTCAAAAGCTATGGTTAAGCCAACCAAGCTCTTCTGGAAGGTAGGCAAGCATGTATTGCGTTATCTCAGAGGCACATCGGGATATGGATTGTGGTACAAACAGGAGGATGAGGTGAAGCTATGTGGCTTCACGGATGCATATTGGGCAGGGAGCCTAATGGAAAAAAAGAGCACATTTGGAGGGATCTTCAGTATCGGGTCGACAACAGTTTCTTGGTACAGCAGGAAGCAGAGATCGTGGCACTCAGTTCAACAGAGGCCGAGTATATGGCAGCAAGTTTGGCTACATGCGAGGCTATATGGATGAGGAACATCCTGGTCGGGTTGTTCAGGTCACACTTGGAACCTACAGTGGTATATTTTGATAACCAGAGTTGCATTAAACTCTCGACTAATCCAGTATTTCATGATAGATCCAAGCACATCGACATCAAGTACCATCATATCAAAGATTGTGTGCAGCGGAGAATCATGTTACTTTCATACATTCCAATGGAGGATCGGGATGTTGATATCTTGACGAGGGCGCTTACCAGGAGCAAATTCGAATACCACCGAGGCAGGATAGGGGTTGCAGATAATCCATATCTTGTTGAGAGGGAGTGTTGAAAATGCAACAAGATGATGGAGCTTAGTGAAAAGAAGTCGCCTTCACTAAGTGGGCCCGCAAGCTATTTTTGGCGCAAAGTCTATTTTTAGACATATGGATCATGGTATATGAGTTGCAGGATGCTATTTGTGGATGATTGGTCATGTTGGTAAAAATAGATGGATTTCTATTTTTAGACATATGGGCGAAGTCTATTTTTAGACTGCCAGGCTAAAAATAGAACAATCGAATATTATTAGCTCATAATAATATTTGGACTATAAACATTATCTTATCCTCTTGGAGCACTTCAGTTCGAGCTACAGATGTGGCACATGCAACTGCCAGAAGGAAATACGCTTTTGTTATGGTTCAGTTGAGCTATTGCATGATGGACTTCAGTTAGAACTCAAGAGATTGAGTTTGGTGGAGTTGATTGAGGAGTTGATGGAGTTGTGTTCAGTTTGACTTGGTTGAACTAGTTGTATTTAGTCTAACTGCAGAATACACTAGTGATGAGTGATGTGAATTAATTATTAATTAATTCACTAATTATTAACTCATAAATCAACTAAAGAATACATCAGCTAACTTAGTGCATGGACAGTTCAATGGAGACAGGTGTTAGAGGTGGAGACTACTATCTGTTGCGACTATAGATGTGCATGAGATTTGCACAATCAATGATGGAGATTGCCAATGAGGATTGCGTAGTACAAGCCAAGGAAAACGAGCTTGGATCATTCCTATTCTTACTTTGGATTGCGCAGTAGAGGCAGGCAAACAGTGGAGGAGATTTGAACCTGTGACTTGATTCAGATCTGAGCTAGTTTGTGTGTAACATGTGGAGATAGTACTGAGTACTTGTGAGGAGTATTGTACTATGTATTGTTACATGTTCTCTATCATTATAATATACAGATAGTTGGGGGTTTTCAGTTGTATGCTTTCCCCGGTTACATACTGTGTTGATATGTGTGATTGATGTTTCCATGTGCGCATGCGATTGTTTTTGATTGCGCAAATTGATGATCAATGTAGAGGAGGTTATGTATTATGCATGCATTCTGAAAATAGTGTATAATCGAGATAATCTCTGTGAATAAGTGTCATATTATTCAAAAATTCTACAGAGGATACCAAAGGCTCTGCTGGACAAATTCTTAGAAGAGGTCTGGTTCGGAGCATCACACGCACACACCTATCTTAGACCACGATGTGTCCACCCAGAGACCTTTAATATGAGGTCATGGAGGTTTGTTCTAACGGAATCAACACTACATAAGGAGGTGGGATCATGGTCGGGAGAAGCCTGCGAAATCACAGACAGGAAATACAACTACCTGTTCGAGGCCTTGAAGCAGCAGGCGCAAGGGGGAGATGTGGCAGAAGGCAACATGAAGCGGCCATCAGAAGATGTCCTCCACCCCATGGCGCTCCAGATGGAGGAGAAAATGTTCGAGCTAAGGTGAACAATTGTTGGCTTCGAAGGACAATCAGGTGAGAGCAATTACCCTACCCAATTTCAAGGTTCTACCATGTTCTCACCCATTATCGCAACCCTGTTGGCCATGCAACTCCCTACGGGAGTAGCCCACTCTCCCTCTCAACCAACGGTCCCCAAATCAAAGAAGAAACGAGTTGTCCATAGTTCGGTTGTAAAAAAGACGAAAACTGCTCCACCACCCCCGATTGTCGACCTTACTGACGAGGTTGAGCCCTCAATTTCTGCATCCCCCATAATCGAAGAGATTCCCACCACCACTTCCATCACCTTACATCAGTCTCGGGAATCATCCCCGCACACGGCCTCCACCTCCGCGACCCTGTCAGAAACCCCCCTGACAGGCCGGCAAAAAACAACTGTGGAAACAAAAGTTGAGTCAGATGGGCAGGCACAGGGCACCACTTCCGTCAATGATACATAACCAATCTCACTTGCATCACCAATGCATGGGTCGGACCCACCACAAGGAGGAATCCTAGACACTATTCTGCAGGGAGAAAGGATTGAACTGTACCGACCACTTTTTCCTATAAAGCTCGCAGTGGTACCGAACCCTAGCATCATTCCCACCACCCCACAATTCACTCTATAGTCACAACAAGCTCATTCGCCCGCCTCCCACTAGAAAAATCCATCGCTAGTGGCCTACCCATATAACATAATTTCCCTGAACCCAATACAATGCAGGCCGACACGCTCTGGCACTGGTCGTCAGCACAATTATTTACATTTATACAGCAAGCAGCGTAGAGGGCCGAAAAGATCCGTGAGGTTTTGGCCAAGGAACATGAGGAGCAGACAAAGCAGTTGCAGGAGATAAAATAAGAATGCGATCACCTGCGGCAAGCAAATACGAATTTGCAAGCCCAGGTTGACAAAGTCACGCAACGATTCAGGTCGTTATGGCCAACAATCATTGATGCAAACATAGAGGCGCCGTCAGACATCATGACCTGCACACTGCTAACCTGTTGCAACCACATCAAGGCAGCATGCTCGAACCTGGTAGCTACTGGTGCCGACATGAAAAGGAAGCTGGAGACGGTGAGGTCAGCACTGTCGGACCCAGTAGATATCTACATGAGGAATGTCGAGGGAAAAATAAATGAAGTGGAAGCAAAGAAGAAAGCATTAGATGATACCCTCACGGACGGCTATGCTCTAATGAACAAAGTCCATGACTGGCTAGGAAGCCTAGCGCTGAAAAATCACTTGGTCTACCCAATGGGAGAGTGAATACAAACCTTATTCGCCAGCACAAAGGATTGTACAAACCTTGCCCACTTGCAGTAGATCAATGACCAAATTGATGTCATCCAGGACCAAGTTGATCAAATTGAGGAAGAGTCTACAAAGACAAAGAATCTTATTAGAGACCTGCGACCACCAGTCTGGATGCAGATTTTAACTCTAAAGGAGGTATGTGACTCAAGCGGACAACAATGGAGCGACCTACAAAGCCATAGGCCAACAGAGTTAACGTCAAATTTGGCCGAAGAATTCACTCAACACGCCGACGCAATCCTTGCCGGATGGGACATTGCCATTCAGTGGTACCGGGAATTCAAGCAACAAACCACGACCGTTGTTCCAGAGTTGGAGCCTTCATTTGGAATGGGGGAACCTCAAAGGGAGGAAAGTGTAGTAGAAACAGATACCACTTCGCGAGCAATGACCGAGGCGAAAGAAGCGTCAACCCAATAGTCAGCAGAACCAGTGCAGTTGACAGTACACCCACGACCCGTAGAGCCCATGGAAAAACCAGCAGGACTGATCGAGGTCGAAATGAATTGACTTGGGGACGAGTCAAAGAATTTTGGTCGGGGCCTGTTGGGGCCTTCGTTTAATTTTGAAAAGGTTTTGACCAATTTTGGCTTATCGAAGGATGAGGAGGAAATGGATGGCAGCAATGGTTAGCTTGCGGAGGGGTCAGCTGGACAACAAGGCAGGAACAGGCAGTTGTGGAAGAACTGCAACAAGGTGGCAGCGAAAAACAAAGGCAGTCAAGCGGGCAGGAAGGTGCAAGAGCAGCCAAGAAAGAACTGGCAGTCCAGGTGGTAGAGAGGAATATAAAAGGAAAGGGCCAGTAAGGGAGAGGGGTTAGTTGGCGAGGCTGTTGGTGTTGGTGTTGAAGAGAGGATAGCTAGCTACGGTAGTCCGATATCAGAAGGCAAGAGTTTGGATGAGCAGGACCCTTGAGACTGAGACCAAGCCCGTGAGTCTATAAACGGGTATTCCTTGTATTTGCTTGTGGCGAATGCCGAGATGTATTGTATTGTTTTACTGTTAAACTAATAGAAAGGAAAGTCTAGACTCATTGCGGATTATGATATGTATGAATACCCATGATGTGAAGGCTCTTTTAAAATTTTGAATTGTCTTGTCTAGTGCACGCACATAGTAGTTTCTGTGTATTAGATGTTATGTCGTTATCTCTGTTATGTGTGTAATATTATATCTTTGTTATCGGATGATGCGTTGGTTGGTGCTCCCTTGACTCCATGACGAACCCTTCTTACTTTTGGTCGCGGCATGCCCCAAGTGAGACTCTTTACTCCTTGGGTAAGGTGAAAATGCCGCGTTGTCCTAGACTACAACAGACCATTGTTGGTCCTCTGCGCCCAAACCCAAGGTATTTTCCCCCTAATGACTCTTTTGTGCCAACAAATCCCGCTCTGTTGTTAGAGCGATGATTGTTTAATATAAATTGGAAACAACATTAGAAAATATATGGATAGGGATGAACCCAAAGTATCTCAGTTTTCTTGTGCCAAGATATGCATGATCTTGATTTGGAGAAGGATTTTCCCTCTAAAATCAATCTCACCATAGGGTGTTTATGTGTTTGGATTTAGATGGTAATGTTTGTGAATCTTACAATTGTTGTGTTATATTTTTATATGTGCATGTAATTGTCTATTAGTAATTAGTTGGTGATGAAGAAGAGAGACAATCTTGTCAATAGTTTGCAAGAGGATTGATACTGCACATTTATTTCATTTAGTTTTAGGTATCGCAACTTTTGATAATTAATTAATTCTTAATAGTGTCCCTCTAGGTATTACTAAATATATCTTGAAAAGTAGTTTTAATCATTTACTGCGTCAAGAGTGCTCTTGAAATAATTTGTTTCATTGCTAATCTTCGAAATAATTTATTCCCAATATTTTCGTGAATTTTTTTTTATCTATAGTTTGTTTCACAAAGTCAAGAAATAATGTATTTTTGAATTTTGTTTTACTGAGTGCTCAAATTTACAAAATCTTTACATTATTCGTTAGTTTTTCCATCTTTTCATATTGATTATATGAAAAGGGTAGTTAAAATCATAAACCATTCAATCATTTAACTGGAACTATTGTCGTAAACATCATACCTTGTCTCTCTTTCTCTCCAATATTAATAGGTTGAATTACTATAACACAAAAATCAATGCACATCATCAATAAATTTTTTGTATTTACACTAAAATCAATGCACATTGGTAATCCAATCACTTTAAATTAATGTACCATCATACATTGATTTACATCAAATCCGAAATCATCATCTACATTGAAATCAATGAATCTAATGCAAGCAATCAAATAAGATTAGAAAACATCTACACCAAAATCAATGAATATAATGCAAGTAATCAAATAATATTAGAGATCAAAATCTACACTAAAATCAATGCATCTAGTGCAAGCAATCAAATGAGATTAGAAATCAACATCTACATTGAAATTAATGCATCTAGTGTAAGCAATCAAATAGGATTAAAAATTTCCATATACACTAAAATCAATGCATCTAGTGCAAGCAATCAAATAGGATTAGAAATTTCCATCTACACTAAAATCAATGCATCTAGTGGAAGTAATCAAATAGGATTAGAGATCACCATCTACACCGAAATCAATGAATCTAGTGCAAGCAATCAAATAAGATTAGAAATCAACATCTACATCGAAATCAATGCATCTAGTGCAAGCAATCAAATAGGATTAAGAATCCCATATACACTAAAATCAATGCATCAAGTGGAAGCAATCAAATAGGATTATAAATCAAAATCTACATTGAAATCAATGCATCTAGTGCAAGCAATCAAATATTATTAGAAATCAACATCTACACTGAAATTGATGCATCTAGTGCAAGCAATCAAATAGGAATAGAAAGCACCATCTACACTGAATTCAATGCATTTGGTGCAAGAAGCTTTCTTCCCTCTCTCCCCCCCCAATCTATATTTATATCTCCCTCTATCTCTCCTTCTTTGTCTCTTCATCCCACCCCCTAGCATACACACTCTCTCTCCATCTCTTCCTTGTCACTCCCTCTCTCTCTCTCTCCACTTTTCTCTCTCTATGTCTTTCTTCTTCCCTCCCTCTCTCCCTTTCCCTATCCATATATGTTTCCCTCCCTCTCTCCTCCTCTCTCTTAAGTCCTTTCTCTCCCTTTATCTCCTAAATCCCTCTCTCCCCCCATCTCTCTCTCTCTCTCTCTCTCTCTCTCACACACACACACACACCTTTATCCCCCTCTCTCACCCCTCTCATTCTCTCTCTCCTCATTCCTCCTCTCCCCTTTCCTTCAATTTATCTCCTTCAATGCAAGCAATCAAATAGGATTATAAAACACCATCTACATTGAAATCAATGCATCTAGTGCAAGAATTATTATTCCCTCTCTCCCCCCTCCATTTATATCTATATATCCCTCCATCTCTCCTTCTTTGTCTCTTTATCTCACTTCCCCCCACCCCCCCAACACACATGCTTTCTCTCTCCATATATATCTATATCTCCCTCTCTCTAACTCTTTCTTCTTCCCTCTCTTCACCTTCCATCTATATATATATCTTCGTCTCTCTTTTGTCTCTCTATTTCACCCTCAAAACATACACACTCTTTCTCCATATTTGTCTATCTCTCTTCCCTCTTCCCTTTCTCTCTCCTCTCTCCATCTCCCATATCACTCCCTCTCTCTCTCTCCACCTTTCCCTCTATGTGTCTTTATTCTTACCTTCCTCTCTCTCTCCTTCTCTCTCTCACATCCTCACTATCTTCCTTCCTCTCTCTCTCCTTCTCTCTCTCACATCCTCACTATCTTCCTTCCTCTCTCTCTCCTTTTCTCTCCTGCCTCTCTCTATCTCTCCCCCTCATCTCTTTGTCTTTGTATTTCTCTCTCTCTCTCTCTCTCTCTCTCTTTTCCCTCCAACTTTGTCACTACCTCTCCTTCTCTCCCACTCTTCTCTCTATCTCTCCTTCTTTATCTCTCTATCTCACCCCCAAACTTATACATTCTCTCTCCATCTATCCCTTCTGTGTGTGTGTGTGTGTGTTTCTTCTTCCCTCCCCCACTGTCCTTCCAACTCCATTTCTTTATCCATCCCTTTCTCATCCTCTTTCTCAAGTCCTCTCTCATCCTTCCTCTCTCTCCCATTCTCTCCCTTCCTCTCACTCCCTCTATCTCTGCACCTCTATCACTCCATGTCTTTGTTCTTTTGTCCCCTCTATATCTAGAGTTAATATATATCATGATATATTAATATATATTATAATATAAAAAATTTAATGTTATATTAAATTTAATATTGTATCAACCATACGTTATTAAATTTATAATATTAATATTAATCTTTGATTTAATAATATTAATATTTCAATATTAATATTAGATTTAAAAATATTTTTTACATGGCACCCCTGATCGGGGTGTGGTAGGTGCAAAGTGGTGATGGAAGCCGAGGTGGGTCAGAGGGTATGGGGGGCCAAGGTGATAGAAGCCACCCAGTTGGCCCAAAGGATAGAGGGGGTATTGGAAGGCATGAGGACACGAATGCAGGTGGGGCAGCATGCAAGATAGGACAGGGCAGTGGATAATACAAGGTTAATGTAGTTGTGGCTGAGGGTGGAGGAGAGAGATAGAGCTCCGGGGTCAAGTGCGAGGGTGGGCAAACAAGCAATGGCAAGTGGAAAGGCGAAATAAGGAAACCCACAACAGCAGTAGCTGATGGCACGAGTGGAGTGATGGAAGGCAATAATGGAAGGGTCAGGGAAACCTCATCCCGAGTAAATCGAATGAGGGAATGGGTGGCGGAAAGAGGATGAGGACATGTGGAGGACCATTTGGATGCTAGGTGGGGCAGCTGGATAGAGAAACAAGAAGCTAAGGCAACTAGGAGAGAATGCATTTGCATGCAGAGGGAGAAGGAGGAAGAACGTGTTGCAGAAGGTGGTGGAAGCAGGCTGGAGGACGTTGAGCGGAAAATGGTTTTTATCGGCAAGAATTGGTATGTTACCTCAGTCCCCATTCTCGATTTCATAGTAAAAATGAATTTTACAGAGGAATATGGGTTGATGGCTGAGGGAAGTCAAGACGTCAAAATGAGTCGAGACCTGCTCTGCCTAGGAAACTAGCCTGGTCACCTGGAGCGTTTTCGCCTGGAATGCCGTCGGGGTGAGGGGGATCGGGAAAATTGTAATGCATCCCTAGGTAGATAGGGACTGAGGGAATGTGGCCCGCTGGGATGCCCAATGGGGCTTCTATAATGGGGAGAGTAGGAAACCTACCGCTCCAGTAAGGTGGAGCCTGTGGCATGTAAGGGAAGAAGTTATTGTGACGGGAGGGGAGCTTGTAACCATCATGGACCATGTAAAAAGGCTAAGGTTTGTCTGGCTCGAATCGAGCCCAAACCCGGCTGAAGGCTACGGGTCACAAGGAAAAATAAGGGGTAGCAACTGGGAGAGGGAAACAACGAGGAGAAAATCTTGGTCCGACCCCTCAAACGCAACCCAAAATACCTATAACGAGACTCAGAATCGGGACACATGTAGAACTGCTAATTCTGCAATGCATTATCCTATCTGTTGGGGTGGTGATAAGCAGGGAGGGGAGGAAACTGTAGGAAGGGGAAACAGAGAGACCCTGCGGGAATTGGGATATACAAAATACATATAATCATTGGCCCAAAGTGAAGGGCAGAAGCCTGTTCGTCTCTAAGAAGGAAGGGGGGAATTTGGGGAATAAAGAGGGCAACCACAATTCTCCAAGCCAGGAGCAGGTGGATAAGCTCGGGCCGGAGAAGCTCAAGTTCACTCTGTTTAAAATAATTCTGGCTTATAAAGAATTTTCATTGGTTTATGTTCTAGGTAATATAAATACCAGTGTGCAGTGACGCCCAGTGTTTCGAAACCCATATAGTGCTCCAGCCCAGGAACAGGAAAACAACCTGGAACTAGTGAGCCGCCTGGGAAAAGAAATATTAAGCAGGAAAGAGGACAGGATGACAAAGGAGGGAAAAGAAGTGGGCAAGAGAGGAACCAGAGGAATAGGTAAGGCAGGAAAAAGGACAAAGGGGGTGGAAGCAACCTCTAGCAGAGGTCCAAACAAAAGAGGAAGAAAGACAGGGAAAGAAAACATGCAGACCCTCATAAACGCGTACATGGATGGCACTTCGCCGGAGGTGAAAGCTCAAATATCAGAGTGGGAGAGGGAGCTCAACGACAGTATAACCAATCAGGAAATAGAGGCAAAAGAATGGGAAATTATGGTGAAAGATCTAGGGAACACCAGAGGTCATCACACATTGTTTCGGCAAACAATTCAACAATACTGGGTTATGAAGAATATCTTGGCCCGAGAAATGACATTATATAAGGGGCGAGAGGAGAATGAGGAGGCCATACCAACGAAGCCTAGCATGAAGGATCTACAAAGAGAAATTGTTGTAGTCTAGATACAAGTGTACCGAAACAATCTCACAGTGAATAGGATCAAGCAGAGCATACAATACATGAAGAGGAGGGAAATCTCGGGGTCCAGTGTGAAAGCCCTAGCCCCGGTGGACTCATCTGATTTGTGAAACAGGTCTTCAAACATAATTTTGTTTATATGTCAGTTAGCTTTTACTGTTTTAATTTGAATTTTATAGTAGATAAAACCGTTGTTTTAATTTGAATTTTATAGTAGATAAAACCGCAAATGTAGCCTGGATGGTCATGAAAACTTTATTTAAATTTTGGATAGCATTCAATGCAGAAAGGTGGCCAACACACATGGTTTCGTGCAGGCAGGTTGATGCCACCTACAAATTTTGTTAAAGACATACTTATGTTCAAAATTTATTAATAGAAAAAGAATCTACCAAGCTTACACAAAAAAATAGTATTTTTTACATGCCATGATAACAAAATTTTTAAATATAACAATTTTGAAGTGGAAATATTTATACCTTTAGAAATTTTAATATATCCATAGGATATGGTTTTCCTTTTAAACGTTCATTTTACAAATATTTATTTAAAAGAAATATTAAAAGATTTTGGAGCAAGATTTTTTATTCTTTCTCTTGAATTAATATTTTTACTTTGTTTTAAGACATGGTATTGACTTTAGTAAAGAGTAAAGATGTTTAAAATTTTAGGTGATTTGGAATTTTAATGCGGTAAATTTATGATATATTCAAATTCAACGTATATGGTATATGATAAACCGGCTATTAAACATATACGATAATTGTATTGGCTATTTTCATTTTGTTTAAGGCCAATATTTTTTTTTTTCTATTTTTATTATTATATTATTAAATGTATAAGATAATTGTTGTAATGCTCCTCGTGAAATGTTAATGTTGGTAAAATAGTAAAGTTAACTGTGAGCTAAAACTTTATTTGAAAAGTATAAAAACTCTGTTGCTAGTATTGTTAACCATTATGATAATTAATTGTGTTATCACTATTTGATTTGAGCATATGATTAATTGTGGTTAATAACTGTTGAGGCAGTTAAAAAAAAAAACCTAACTACCTTCAGGAGGTAGTTGAGACCCCAGGAGGAAAAAGGGGAAGATTGCCAAGTCTGGTTGGGATCAGATGGCAAGAGAAAAAAAGGATGCTATGTCTGGTAGTGATCAGATAGCATGGGAAAAGGGAAGAGATTTTCCTGTATTCGCTATGTCTGGTTAGGATCAGATAGCGAGATCTGGCGTAGCCAGTGAAATTGCAGTCAAGAGGATCTGCATAAGTGCTTGGGGGTGGAAGATCGAGAAGGATCTTCCTACGGACGGGTGGTTGACAAGCATTACGAATAGGTTTGCTGCTAAACAGGTATGGCTTACTAAGCATATCAACTGAGAAATTTCTTGTGTGGTTCTGTGGTAAGTGAATAGAAATAATGGAAAGCAATCTGTTCATTTCTTTTTAAAAGAAAAACTAGTTTCTATGTGACCGACAGAGACAGAACCTGTATTCTCTGTTCGAAATACAGGCGAAGAACATATCGAACAGAACTCTGTAATACAGGCGGTAGCAAGAATTTAAACAGAAAAGAATACTGTAAAACCCTTCTTTATATTCAAGAATCGAAACGAAATTCTAGCAATCTCTGTATTCAAGAACTGAAAAGAAATTATAGCATTCTCTGTTGAAAAGAAACTGTAGCATACATATATTCTAATGAGAATGAACACGGAAAGTAAATCTGGTATGACATTCAGAATAAACGAGTTCATATTTTAAACTATAACAACGTTTAAAGAAAGGCGACGAAATACCCTAACCCTCGGTCAATGGGACCGCGGGATGAACTGATTGCTGGTAACGAAACCAAGTTTCAAATCAACAACATTTCCTTTACAAACCACGTAACTGTGTTATATGGCTAGGGACACATACATTTACGGTTAAAATAATAAATAAACAAATATTCCATTGTTGCCGTGGGACGAGAACAATAACCTTAACCATATGCATGCACAGCCGACATTAACCTGTAGTCCCCGCTCTGGATGAGTCGCCATAGCTGAGCTTAAGCATGTGCTTAGCCAGCAGAGGCTACCAAAGCCGAACCATATGAATATATGAACTAATCATTTGAAGAGAAAATCTAGTTTTACTCTGAAGAAGGAAATATTATAAATTAAACTTAAGTCTGTGAACATAGTCCAGTTACAGAGAAGGCGGGTAAGCCGAAAACATTACAAACAGAGCTAAAAGCTTATTAAAATTCTCGTGCCTCATTCATGATTTCTCAATCAAGTCTAAACCAGGAAACAAATCCATACAGACCAGTATCATCGTTTAACAAAATCACTGCCTGCGTTCAGAGGCAAAGTTAATAAATGAAAGACAGTTATACATTTAAAATGAAAGACAGTTAAGCAGTCATGCTCGGCATGTAGCGCCTCTTAACAGAGGTTCCCGCCTAAGCAGGGGCGAGGAAACCAGACATGTAAAAGTGGAACCAGAAAAACTGTCAACAAGGAGACCCTTGAGCATTGCGCAGGGACCCCAAATTCGAGAGTATGATACCCGACATCCCTGCCCAAGTGAACAAAGGTTCAGCCAATACCCTGGATAAGTCGAACATAGGAGACTCTGGCAACACATGAGTCTTACCTGGTACTGGGCTAGCAAAAGAGTGGAGAAGTTTCTCGTCATCGATGATTAAACGATGAGCCATCCACCTGAGCATGATAATCAAACCATAAACTGAGAACCCTGAATAAAAGCGCTGAGAGACTGTAAAGGAAAACTAGCATAAGCTGTAACCAAGACTGGTGTCGCAGAAACTCATGCACCCGACAATTTCAGGCAATAAGAAAAGGCGGAACCAGGTTAACAATGACAATATACCTGATACCGAAAGCGTGCCGATGGTTGAAGTCGAAGGGTTCCGGAACAATGCTGATCGCCACAGTGCTGTAAGCGGCACACAGTCACTCTATAATGAAAACCAGAAACAGTCGGAAGGGGAAAAACACCTCTTAAAATATCTCAACATTCTTACCGCCTCGTGGCTCAATCCTAGCCTTAGATCCGAAGCAGCTTCTTATCACCGTTCGATTAGCAGGTTGGAGTTCGGAAAGAGATCAGGCGCGAAATGGCAAGCCCGAGATGTCAGGCCGTATGGCGCTTGGAGCACCGGGCACGCATTGGCACATGACGGTCTGTCATCTGACCGTTCATCAATCCAAATGGTCGATGCTAATATCGCCAGCTGGTTCAACGCCGAGGCCGGACAGAGCGTCACAGTTTCAGATTTCTCGGGGTTTTAAACCAGAACATGAATAGCAATTGCCATAAATCCAAACATTTAAGATTTACAACTCTTACCGTGCGTTGTATATACCTCGGTTTTGCAACCGCAGATTGGTATTATGCCACCAAATCAAACTTAGTCAATGTATAATTATTAGCGAACCACTGGTATGGGTGATTGCATAGAGGGAGATAAATATAACCATTATATGAGCGGGTAAGGATATGCGTAGCCCATACATTTGTATAAAAGCAAACTTTGATTGTGCTGCTCGATAAACGGTGATATATATATATATATATTATAATTGTGTGTGTGCAAGAAATATCAACGTGGAATGTATGTATGGTTTATGCATGGTAGTAAAAAAAAATTTAACTTTATTTGTACAGTAATGGAGTGTGACAATTGTATTGTAATTTTTTTTTTTAATCTATATGGCTATTTTTATTTTGTTTAGGGTCAATATTATTTTTTTTATTTTTTATATTATTTATTTTTCTAGTAATATTAGTTAATTCGTTTTATTTTAGATTTTTCAAAAATTTCATTTTGCTCGATATAAGAAAAATTTCAACTTTGATGACTAAGGGACATCCTTACACATCATACTGGGTTGTAGAATGCACAATTTCAACTTTGATGACTAAGGGACATCCTTACATATCATATTGGATTGTAGAATGCACCTCTTAGCGTAATAACCAAATTACTTTCGCCCGGGTTGTAGAATGCACCTCTTAGCCTAATAACCAAATGTGCACCAAATTACTTTCGCGCTTACACATCATACTGGGTTGTAGAATGCCCCTCTTAGCGTAATAACCAAATATGCACCTCTTAGGGTAATAACCAAATTACTTTTACGTTAGACTGGGTTGTAGAATGCACCTCTTAGCGTAATAACCAAATATGCACCTCTTAGCATAATAACCAAATTACTATTACGTTATACATGATTGTAGAATGCACCTCTTAGAGTAATAACGAACTTTCGCGTTATACTGGGTTGTAGAATGCACCTCTTAGCGTAATAACCAAATATGCACCTCTTAGCCTAATAACCAAATTATCAAATATACACCTCTTAGCATAATAACCAAATTACTTTGACGATTCCTATATGGAATAAAATAAGCTACTCATCCTAACTCCCTATAACTATTGAAATCTTAGCTTATGTTTGTTATTATAAATTTTTTTATAAAGTTAACAATGTAAATTGAGACAAAACAATAATTTTTTTTTATAAAGTTAACAATGTAAATTGAGACAAAACAAGTGCACAGGGAGAAAATGTGTAATTATTAATCTCATAAAAAATGGAGAGAGAGAATTATGAGCAGTACCTCTTGAGTATTAAAGATTGATCAAATTGAAAGGGAAAGGTTATATTTCATTTTAATAAGTTATTATTAATACAAGTTTTGTAGGTTAAGGATTTAAATTAAATTATTTTTTTTTATTTGAAAAGGAAAAAAGAAATGGATAGTAATATTATTTTATTTTATAAAATGCTATAAAATTATTTTTATTTGGTTAAAAGCTCGATTTAAGGAAATAGGTTAATGGACCAAGACCTAGAGGCATCTCACAAGAGTGAAAGGTTGCCCTTTTAAGGATTGTAAACAACTTAATTGTAAATGGTATGGTTTTCCTTTGAATAATGGTAATGTGTGAGCCTATATTCGGCCAACAATGATTATCCTCACTGCTATCTCACAACATAAATTTTCTCATTGTGTAAAAAATAGTTATATTGTATTATTTCTTTAAAAAATTCTTTAATTATAATTTTTAACTAGTAACACTTTTATATCATATATTTATTTTCTATCATTTTTTAAAAGGAATATATATTACAAACATACTATTGATTAATACAATAAAATGATCTTCAAGCAAACCCAAAAAAAACCAATCAGATAAATATAATAAAATGATCTTCAACTAAGCCAAAAAAAATATCATATAAATCTTAGATGAAACAATTTATAGATCTTAGATGAAACAATTTAAAAGTTGAGAAAACATAAACTCTTTAAAAACTTATTAAAAATTAATTAACAATTTTACATATAAAAAAGGCCAAAAGGTATTATAAGTAAACTAAATTTGGAAAAATATTCATTCTTGTTTTTACTTATGTTTTATATTCATTTGTTAAGGCATCCTCTAAACATTTATGTTTTGAAGTTTTCGGTGAATCTAAAAGAATTTTTTAGCCAAATCTTAATTTTTGTTATTCAAAATGAGTTTTTAAGTGTATATATGGATTTAGCACACTCACAAACCCCCCGGACACTTGGATTAGAAGAGTTTACCATTCAAACTTGTGATTCAAAAATATTTCTACATAATTCGAAACCAATTAAACTAAAAAAAATACCAAAAAACCTTCCAAAACCTAAAACAAATATACTACAACCTTTTTTTGTTGCTGTTGTTAATATCCAAAATCAACCACTTAAAAATTAATATAATACTTATTTATTAAAAAATATAAAATATAAAATTATTTTTTAATAATAATAATAATATCTTTAAAGATTAAAGAATAAAAAATTACATTAATTTCATTAAACCCAAAACAAATATCAATATTAATTTTTACTCCACAATATCCCAAAAACAAACCAATAACAACTTCAGTATTAATTTTTAATCCATTCTCTATGTTACAGTGAAAACACTTAACATGTCATCGTTAAGGAAGGAATCTAAATTTGGGTTTACAAGGAGGTTTTAAAACACACATTATAAAAACTTCAATATTAATTTTTGCTCTATTCTTTTTCATTAAAGTGAATAACGACATATTGGCTTAAGAGATTATCACATTTCTGGGAATCTGTGTAGGTAGATTTCAGTAAAGGTTTACTGGACAAAATTATCTTTATGTGTGAAGGAAAATAATTTCATCGACTCTGTTAACAACCAGAACACTTTCAAAATTTGTGTTTTTCAAAATAAGTGTATCTCTCCCCAGAGCCAAAGAAACCTGGTTGTGGATGGAATGCCTCAAACAGTGCTTCAAGCTCTAAAAATTCTATAAATCATAAGAAAGATTGTGCTCAACAGAAGAAGTCGTCCTCTAACATCCCAACCTCTCCGGACTTGGTTCAACACCCATGGCTTCTTCTCCCCCTCTATAAAGGGGATCTTGGTGGAAAAGATCAATGATAAAGATACAAAGATGATATTGCAACAATTAGTGGATAAAAGCGCATCCATGAGTCGGAACATTTAGATAGTAAAAAAAACAATTGTCTATAATGCGATTTTTTGGACGCTTTTTTGGTGGGTTTTTCCGGTCAAAATCCGGCAGCAATTTATTGGAATCGCAAGTTTGATAGCTAGTTTCTGCACAATCAAAGCGTCCCAGAGGTTTTTCAGGGTGCTGAATCCAAATATGCAGTTAAAAAACCATTTTAAATAACACAAATCAAGATTTAACCTCAATTTTTTCTGCCGGATTCCGTCACTGGAATCCCTAAAAAATCGCATTATAAACAACTCCGTAAAAAAAATAACAATGAAAAAAAATTTCACATTTTAAGAATTGTTTTCAAAAACTCCACTTTCAACTATCACGAGAAAGCCCACTTTCAATGATCACTAGTAGGTTTCTAAATTAGATTGATGTAAAAATTTAAAAAATATATTAAAAACAAAAAAAACAAAAACAAAACATAACATGAATCGATTAATCTGGTATGTGAAACCAGAAGTGTAAAAGAGTTTCAGTTAATACCGTATTCTGATGTAAATGCTTTTTTGATATCAATAGAATTAAATTTACAAAACAAAAAAGAAAAATTGCTTCGTTCTCGATGCTGCGGTAAAAACACACTTAACATGTCATCTTTAATTAATTGAAACCATCTCAAGGAAGGAATTTGAATCCGGGGTTTACAGTAAAGTTGCCTGAGGAGGCCTTAAAACATAAATTACAACAAAATTCGTACACATCGCCATCACTCGGGATCGAACCTGGGTTATTCGTGTGACAATTGCGATTAGTTACCACAATACCAAAACAAAATATATAACCACATTACGATTTACGGTGATGAAGTTAACAGACTATAACACTTAACGCAAACAATATATTGTCGTTGCGGAGAATCATGACCTATATTGTCGTTGCGGAGAATCGAACCAAGGTCATGAGCAACAGGGGCGAATATGGAGTTGTTTTGCAACTTTAAAAGTACAAGAATAGGGGGGGTATGTTATGGTCCTACCCTAACCCCGTTGAATACATAGATATGTTGTTATGTATTGAAGCCATCTCTAGTAATAAGGTTGATGTAGTAGATATACTGTAAAAAAAAAATTGTAAGAAGGCTTACTAAAAAGTTTTATCTCCAAAAGGAAGAATCATAGACACTCTCGTTTCTTCTCTATGGTCCTCACTACATAAACCCTAGCATTTTTCTCGAGAATCGAAAAAACCTCACTAAAATGACCCCCCTTGAGGTTATTCATTGTCAAAACCCCCCATCAATTTTATCCTACTTACCACGAGATTCTAAGGTGAAGGAGATACACAAAACCCTCATGGCTCGAGCCAACATTCTTCGCACTCTCAAGGATAATCTCATAATGACTTGAATAGGGATGAAGTGGGATGTTGATCAACATCATTCCCAAATTCCATTTTTGAAGAAGGGGATAAGGTATTCCTCCACATGTAGCTTTATAAGAAAACCTCACTTAAAGACAACCACTTCTAGAATATTGCTTCTAAGATTTATGGCCTCTATAAAGTTGTAAAATGTATTGGACTAGTTATTTAAAATTGGAGCTTCATATCCACTCTAAATTTCATCCAAATTTTGTGTCTCTTTCTTAAATAAAGTGGTCTATTCTAATTTCCATGTTCAAACTAGCATTCCATAACTAGATAAAGGTGGTGTTATTTAGTTGTAGCATGTGGCATTCCTCAATAAAAGAGAGTGTTGTCTCCACCAACACACTATCCAAGAGATATTGATATGATTCTTTCATATTTGACCTTAAGTATATTGTTTTTTTATAGGGGGGTATGTTATGGTCCTACCCTAACCCCGTTGAATACATAGATATGTTGTTATGTATTGAAGCCATCTCTAGTAATAAGGTTGATGTAGTAGATATAGTGTAAAAAAAAAATTGTAAGAAGGCTTACTAAAAAGTTTTATCTCCAAAAGGAAGAATCATAGACACTCTCGTTTCTTCTCTATGGTCCTCACTACATAAACCCTAGCATTTTTCCCGATGGATTCTCTGAAGGGGGATCCTCCCCCTCCCCTCGACAAGGCTACTACATTTTAGGTCCTCATGGCTGCACTTTCCTCAAAACCTAGGAGGAAGGATGTGCAATTGAAGTTCGTGAAGAAGTCTAAAGTTATACCCTCAATTTCCCTTCCCTCGATTGTTCGCAGAACAACTTTGGCTTTCTTTGATCGTGCCCTTGTGACAAATTTCACAGGGATGTGGCCTTCTAATGGATCAGTGGATGCATGAATAGACAAGCCTTGGAAGTCACTGAGAAAGGATAATATCAATTTGTATTCTTGCGGCAATGGTTTTTTTCTTTTCTGTTTGAACTCAAGGAAGATAAAGATGTGATTTTCAGAAATGGACCATATTTTTCGACTCTCAAGGAATGTATTTGAATAAGTGGTAACTAGATTTTAGTACATACGAATATGTCCCAAATGTACTCCTAGTTTGGGTCAAGCTCCCTCGACTCCTGTTTTGTTGTTGGAGCGATGATTGTTTAATAGAAATTGGAAACAACATTAGAAAATATATGGAGAGGGATGAACTCAAAGGATCTTAGTTTTCATATGCCAAGATATTCATGGTCCTTGATTTGGATAAGGGTTTTCCCTCTTAGATTAATCTCCCCTTAGGAGGTTGGACCCATTGTCATAAATTTTGGACTATGAGAAAATCCCTTTTAAGTCCAGTTTCTACCATGAATACAACCACTTTGCTAGGTATTGTAAGAAAGCTCCTACTAGGAAAGGGTTCGGTCCACCTATAGAACAAGAGGAACAATGGCAGACTCAGAAACATGGAGGGAAT
Organism: Pinus tabuliformis; assembly: GCA_031772625.1. Taxonomy (NCBI): domain Eukaryota; kingdom Viridiplantae; phylum Streptophyta; class Pinopsida; order Pinales; family Pinaceae; genus Pinus; species Pinus tabuliformis. Next base: position 1,346,061,984 of record CM062818.1, on the reverse strand, counting down.
AGTGGTAGATCTATAGCGACAAAGGATCAAAATACCCAAAATAAAATTGGTGTTCATCTCCAGGAAAACCATTTGGAACAATACAGAATCAAGCTGAGAATGAACAAGAAGAGCCAAAACCTAGTCAGAATAAAGAGGTCTCTGATGAGGAAGCACCAATAGTGGAGCACAAAGATGGGAAGATAAATGAAAATAAGGAGTTTCTAGATCTCATGAATAAATCAGCTCTACGTCAATCAAATCCAATCCCTGTAGAATCCAAAAATTCTCCAATAAGAAATCGTGAGATCTCCCTTTCCAAAGTCGAGAATGTTGAAGGTGGACCCTCATCTACAAGGGTTAGCACTTGAAAAATAGCACAAACCTTAATTTTGAGTTGAGGGTAGCAACCATGAAACGAATAGTGGCAAGAAGAAGCGAGGTCAGCCTCCCAAGAAGATAGTTCGAGAAAAGGAGACAAAACATAACAAGAAATTAGGAAATCAACCTGTAATCACTGAGATTCTAAAGCCAAAAGTTTCGAAATGAATGGAAATTCTAGAAGAAGGAGGAGGCTCCCATTCTAATCCTCCTAATAAATGATGAAAGTATTATCTTGGAACATAAGGGGTTTGGGAAGCTCCATAAAATATTTGATATTTAAAGACATGGTGAAACAAGAGAAGCCTTGGATTCTATTTCTTTAGGAAACCAAGCTTGAGGAACAATAATTTATTAATATAGCCAAGTTGTTTTGGAGAGACAATAGTGGAATAATGCAAGGCTCCAAAGGATCATAAGAAGGACCAACTTTGTTTTGGTTTGTTATTTATTTTAAGGTTATTGATAGCATGAAATCTCAATTTTGGATAATAACCCTTTTAGAAGAATGGATACAAATGAACAAATCCCCATTATCAATATATATGCTTCGGTGCTTTATGGGGAAAAATAGGCTTTTTCAGATTCCCTAATTCTAATTAAGGAGAAATCCTAGCATTATATATATATATATATATATATATATATATATATATATATATATATATATATATATATATATATAGATATATATATATATATATATATAGATATAGATATAGATATATAATGGGAGGGGACTTTAATATAGTCTTGAGATCTAAAGAAAAGAGAGGAGGTTGACATGTTCGAGACCCCTTCATAGAATACATGGAATACTTCATAAATAAATTGGATCTAGTGGACATCCTCCCAAAATCTAGAAAATACACACAGTGAAATCAAAGGAGTGGGAATAATCATATAGTAGCTTGATTAGAGCATTTCTTAATCCACAGTAGTTGGGTTTTAAAAGGGTTTTATTTCTATTCTTCAATCAAGGTGCAAGGAAAATTTGATCATCGGCCAATCAAAATTAATGTTGGATCAAATGGAATACTTAGGACCAATTCCATTTAGATATAATTCTACATGGATGAAGGAAGAAGGTGGTGTTGTTGAGATAATCAAACAAGCCTGGAGAATACCTGTATCATGAACACCCGCCTTTGTATGGGAATCAAAGTTAAAGTTTGTAAAAAAAGCATATAGGAAATGGCTAAAGGAAACATATCAACCCCCTGGATAGAAACGAATGGAATTTGTAACACACCCCCTCCTAATCCTCACCAAAACACCAATTAAAAGGAGATGGTTACTATGTTAACCCAAGATCCGAGGTGTCATTATGGAGATTGGATCTAAACATTTTGGTCTTTTCAAATGAATTAAAACCTCAGTTAGAAATCATTGTTGCATTAGTCTCGTTAAGGTGAATTCGGTGATATAAAATTTTACTTCAATCCGACCTTTGGATCAAAAGATATGACCATGAAATTATGGAAAATTAGAGAGCACAACATCATCATCTTGGCCACATGGATATACCCCATGGCTATCTTCCCAACACCATTTGGAAATTTCTTGTTGGCTTCTGACCCATTCATGGGATTGGATTCCACTGTGCCACACTATGCACTAACATGCAATTATATTAATAGTAATATTGGCCAAGTTTATAGGCCATCAACTACTGCTAACTTTCCCATTACACGACACTGTCTATTTGCACAATCAAATTCTGCTTTGGGTTCAACCCTTCGAGCAGACCTACCTACAGCCATTTGATAGATCGCTTGTGGATGGAAAATTTTCCATCTCTTGGACTCTGTTACCTGGCCATGCCTCCTTTGGGCACTTATGAATGCTCCAAGGTTGATCTTTTGGGATGAGATATGAAGTGGGTTTTCCCTTGCACTAATGAAAGAAATGTTGAGCTCATTTGTACACCACTACAACCGTGACTCATGTCATCCCACTCCTTTCAATTGCGTGCTTTGCTTTGTGCTCTCGTGGAATAACCTCCAGGATGATGTGTCATGGGGACCACCTCCTACAAAACTTTCGCCAATGAAAAATCTTTCCACTGCTGACGTCCTCCCATCTTACATCATCCCAGGTTCTCCCTCTTGCACAACCTTTGAACCTTTTAGGATATTTCTGTTGGGGTGATGTGTAATGAGCTCCATCGACGACCTTCTCCCCCCCATCACATCTGCCATGCTAGCCCAGTCCTTGTTAGCCCGAGCATTCCTTCCATTCACACTTTGTGAACTTCTGGGACATAAATTACATTCTTACATCATCCTTGGTTTCTCCTCGATAGTTTAACCCTCTCTCTCTAGCTTGATCTTAACCACTCGTCACAAGGGCATTCACTCTTGATCGCACGTCCGGTCATGATGGCACAAGGGAGGGAGCTTAGTTAATGTTAAGGCTCCTCATAAGGTGCCATCCCGCATGTTATCTCACACTAGAATGAGATGATTTTGGGATGCAATCAGGTAAGGGAAACCCTCTTGTGCACACGCATAAAAATGGTCAGTTAAGGTCACAATGGTTCTACCTAAAACTTGGGTTGCATAAGTCATGATAACCCTTTTGCGATGATTTCATCCATATCTCAATCATAGTGGTTCTATAAGAGCTTGGACCTATTCCAGAATCCGAATTTTTCCCTTGGGGGCTTTATGAAGCATGCACATGTGTTATCCCTCCTGATCTTACAACAAGGACACAATATAAAGGTTCTTGGTGGGCACAATATGAGACACAAAACAAGGATTTGTCCATTCAAGCCAAGATATTGTCCATTTGGGGATAGGGACATATCTATTCATGCTAACGACTATCCCTCTAGTCTCTTAGAGGTCTATAGACTCCTTTGGTAATCAAGTTAGCATACCAGAATCTATAAAATAAACCAAAATCACACAAGGAATGCAATTCCATAAGTAAAAATTCTCCAACATGCTCATGTCTTAGAGACAAGACCATGCCAAATGAAGAAGCATAAACCCAAGTCATGATATCTCTTTTGAAGAAATATCATCCACAACAAGGAGAACACAACCTTCTTGTCCCTAAACATGGAGAAAGTAAAAATACTAATCCAAAACTCAAGTTTGTGTTATGGAAATGCTTAAATGCAGGACAACAAGGCCCAAAAGGAGAATTTTTTTTTAAATATTCTACCTTAATATTATATGCAATGCTGAGGAAAACCTATTTTTAAAACAAGTTCATACCTCTACAATTTATGAAGGGGTTTCCAAGAAAATTATTAACAAAAAAACGAATATATGAATACCCACTGGTAAAGTTTCAATCAAACTGAGCACCATGGCTATAACCAACCATTCAATTAGGGATTTACCATATCATCTCTGCACCAAGATGATATACAGAGTACGACACTCAACTTTGAGAGATTCAACATCAACACATGCATGACAAAGATGCAACCTATGTGAAGCACAAGAACATAATACCAAGTCACTCAATCTCATGAGGTCATGCCTTACATAGCACATAAAATATATCTATTGGACCAAGTCCTTAATAATTAGATGTGTAGACCCGGCACCAGGGTATGAATCACTGAAGGCTTGAAGAAGACCCTCATATGAAATAACAGGTCTATAAGGATGAAAGAGGAGGAAACCATCAATATGACTATATTACAACACAATAATACTAATGCAAGATTGAAATCAATATAATCACCATACTTTAATATGAAAGAGTTCCCATGATAAACATTTCAATGACATAATTAATATTCTTACATGTTATCCCAGTGACTTTAAACAATAACACAACATAGCAGTCAATCTTGTAGATATTAGTCACCCAATTATGTCTCATTCATTAATAATACCATTTCAAACTAGAAATGTAAAACACATTCATTACCATGGGAAACACATAAGGAAAACTTATCTTGTGAGTTTTCAAGCAATTGAGTATGGGATTATGACTCTCCACCAAACCATAGATAGTTGCAACCAGTTATCACTTACAACTATTGCCCCCAAGCCAGATTCCAGAGACTGAGGGGTCTTTTTATCAAGGGTTGAAACACAACCTTTAGTTACTCCAGGGACTCCAGAGATCCTTCCACCTCCACCCTCTAGCTAAGTTCCAAGTAACAAAATGCACATGGAGTCTAGAGACTCATTGTCTCCACCCTTCAAAACTAAAAAATGTGGTTCCATCCAACTTGGGGACTCCAAAACCTCAAAAAAATCAAACATATAGCAAGGAAGTTTGGTTCCACCCAACCTTGGGACTCCAAAACCTAAGCAAAATAAAAAAATATAGTAAGGAATCCTAGTTCCACCCAACTTGGGGACTCCAGAACTTTAGCAAAATCAAACATATAGTAAGGAATCCTAGTTCCACCCAACTTTGGGACTTTGGAACCTAATAAAAATCAAACATATAGAAAGGAAGCCATCAAGAAATCCCCCAATAATTTTACCAGGAATAATTCCTCCACCCCAACCCTTCAAGATTTCCTAGGAATCACCATCTCCACCCTCTTGCCACTAGTGGATCAAGAGGCAATTTATTCCCCACCCTAAGTGATTTATTTTTTACTTCTTTACAACCAAAAGTTATCCCCCCTTTCTCCTATATGTTCTCTCTATGTACTTATTTTCTTTCAAATTACTTGAGTCTCCTTTCCTATTGTTCTCTGGAGTTTTTCCTCTCCCTCGCTATTGCACTGTGTTCTTTTTCTCCTCCCCTTTCGATGCCTTTCCCCATAAATACCTTATCTTAGTTGTTTCTCTGTTCACCCAGCAGTTTTCATGTTTCCTTCCTCTCCTTTCGCTCTCATCCAGGGTGGTTCTTCCCATGTTATCTGATAGGTTGTGAAAAACCTTCCTAGTTTATGTGGTCATGCCACGTCTCCCCCCTTTTCTTGTATGATAATTGCAACCCAATAACCCACTCTTCGCTTACATGTTGTGGTATAACTAGTCAACAAAATTGTCCTCTCTTACTTGCCTTTTTCTCCAAGGAAGCATGGCCCTTGTCCTCTTTTCCATATTCCTCCTAATGACATGCTATAACTCATTTAGAGTGCATACCTACCAACCTCCTTAGCTGTCACAACAATTAAAACCCAAGAAATTACCTTCCTCAGTCTCTGGAATCTGTGTCCCATTACTTAGCCCATTTTATAAAAATATTTACATTGCATACATGAGTGCCAACAATTTGGGTTACCATAAACCCCTCCCCTTAGTGGGGGAACACCATCCTCAGTGTTCAATACCATATACAATGAAACACACTTGAAAAATAGAAATATTATTTCATGGATATTTATAGACTCGGCTCTTTACAACATTTACAATGTTCCACGTGTTTTCTTCAACCAACAAACAAGATAGGATAAACATCAAGTTATAATTCAATCGTCAAATCAAAGTATGATAGACATTATATCATAATTTAGTCACTTTCCCAATGGACCTTTGGACTATTTTGATGTTTTGGAGGTGCTTAATCCAACTTGGATTGTTCTCTTTTCTACTTCCTTTACACACATTGGATCCGTTGCCAACCCGAAAAGCACATAGTAGCCTTTTTTTCCTGTACACGCGCTAGATTGATTGACAACCCGAAAAGAACCCAATGCCTTCTTTTCTCTTTGACCATGTACACATATTGGATTGGTTTCCAACCTAGCAAGCACCCAATGTCTTCTCTTCTCTTTGACCATGTACACACATTGGATCGGTTTCCAACCTAGAAATCACCCAGTGGTGGATATGTGTGTGTGTGATCAAGCCTAGTTGCTACATATGGGCAATACCAATCTTGGTAGTATTCTGTCGACATGAATATAGGTGTATTCCACACCTTTTTCGTATCAATAAGTCCCATACATGCCTATCCCATACACATTATGTAACACAAGGGCCCAGACAACCCCATACCTGTCTACTCCAAAACATTACATAACACATCCACGTGTACAAAGTGTACCATATCACATACACATACACATAATAATCACAACGAATACCCATGCATAACACATATACAATACACATAGCACAAAAGAACATGTACACAACAATGTTGAAAGTTCAGAGACCATACAATCTTTAACAATAGACACCAGGCAACATTGCCTCTAATTTCTTTCCCACACTTCACCACGTGCATCCACAACCCAAATCTAGGATCCATGGTTTCTTTAGTTATCCATGCTTTTGCTAGCATACCACATGCCACACTGCTTTCATTTTGCTGATATATCCTTCAACATTCCTTGTTGATAATATAAACATGGAATAATATAAGATCTATAATCATATGATAGTAAAATCATAGATCAATGAGGGCTACTTTGGGCACTTAGTTCCTTATAAACCAGGAACCTTTTATGCCATTCACATCTACATTAAACAAATCAAAATAATCATATTTTTACAAGAATGACCCCTGATAACCCCGTCAGACAAAATTAATAATTTTATATCTAAGTCCAATAACATAATCATTCATTCAACATATATATAATCACATATGTCCATAAAGTCAAGGTTAAGTGTATTTCATTTATCCATGCAAATAATGCACAACATTGAGAACAATAGTTCCCAACTTGGCCAAGGCTTTTGTTACTCAAGCCCATTTAATTTTCCTTTTCTTGTTACCTTTTTCATGGTTATCTTGCCACTGTCCATTTATCCTTATGGACTCTACCAACCTAATTGGTTGCCATATCATTCCTTCCTACCTTCAACTTCCATTTATTCATTTTTTGGCTTCATCCAGGTCGTACGTTTTCTGTTGGGTTCAACTCACCTCTCCCTGAGCTCCATTTGTTTTCTTTTTAACCCAGCAAATTCCTAAGACCCTCAAAACATAAAAGGAAAGAAAATGAATGAAAAATGAAGAAAACATAGAAATCCAAACAACAATACAAACCATAAACGAAGTGGCATGGCTATGCACTAATCAATAGTAAAAGTGACATGTCAAAACATAAATCCTGTATAGAAACACAAAACACCAAATGATAAAAAACCATACCCAATCAACCCCATGAGTTCCATTGCTTTCAATATTTCATGGATAAAAACTTAGTCTTATCCTTCTTCAAGATCTCATGGCAACTCTTTTTAAAACTTGGGCTTCCCTTCTAATTTCTACAGGAAGGGATCCTTTGAAACTTATCAAATGGTCTTGAGGGAAGGAACCATCCTTTTCCCTTTTTTGCAGCAGTGAACTTTGTTGCCTCAAATGTTTGAGGGCTCTTTCCAAATGCTCTTCTTTTATTCTGCTAAAATTTCTTAATACATTTCCATTCACACACAATTATTAGTGCATTAATAAATAAAAACCATATCCCAATTGCCTTACCCTATTGTACCAAACATGATGCCCTTCAACAGAACACATATCTCAATCTATATATTAGTCACATGTCTCAAAATCCATGACATAAATAAGCATAATTTTGTCTCAACATAGATTTTCAAAAACCAAAATTGCTACATGCATATGTACATATCAATTCTCAAAATATTTCAATTCCTTTAATGAATTCAGTGATGATTAGGAACCAGTTATTATGCCCAAACCAACATCATTAATTTCTTTCAGCCTCTTACACCAAGAGTAAACAAAAATTTAAATTCAAGCTTTGTACCAAGGCTAGTAATCAAGGCATCTACAACCTTAAGGGAATTTAATTAGAAACAATTTATCATACCAGCGTTAGCTCATATATAATCAAGCCTTTACAATATTAAAATTCAACATTTTGCCCCAAAATATTATCCTTAATTATATCAGTCTCTTTATTGAGACCCTTACTATCATCTGTTAAGATCAACATATATTAGCTTCATTCAATCTCCCCACCAAGACATTCATCCCTAAACGAAAAATCAACCCTTCCATATGCAACCATAGTAGCATGTATCTATGACCTGTTTATTTAAGGCCATCAACAACAAGTATTCCATAAATTTCACCATCATGTACAATTATATCATCAACACTCTTAACCATGTCCTCATTACCTGAGTTGTATGACTTAGAGAGGGAAAATTCTCATCATGTAAATTGTTCTATAAGGTCTGATAAGTTAATACATACTCTATTATCGCAACCTCATTATCTGTGCCACATTATTTTGTGGATTTATATTTTTACCTTCATGTTGTTACAACCAATACTCGTGAACCACCCCCAATCTCGTCAGTTTTTCAACAGAGCTACGAGTTCTTTGACTACAAGGTCTACACAAGACCCTTTCTCTTGAGCTAAGCCAACTCAATCATTGAACATGGATGCCCCATCTTGTAGTGAGATATGACCTTCACAAGCATCATCTAATCCTTTTTCACATGTCACATCCTATTCCTTAAATAAGGAAGGCATTAACCAAGGGAAACAAGCATTCATAAGGCCGGAGATAACATCAACATATAGGAAACAATCAACCTGTAATGAGGTTCTTAGCCTCCTAACATATATCGACCATGGCATTTCCAAATCCCAACCAACATATAATAAATATGCCTTTCATTCACTGAATCAAATGATGTGTGTCGAATGCACATCACTCGGGGATTTCCCCCAAATCCCTCATATCACATGGGTATTCTTGTGCATAGTCACTCCAAGTATGCAAGATCGTTTCACCCCATCAGTGATGATGATAGGCTACAGGTAACCAAACTCACCTCCCTAGAGGCAACTCTACCAAATAAAAAAAAAAAGGTAGACAAACTTCCAAGGTCACAACCACTGACTGTCCAAACCTTCAAGACACTAATAGCAAGCAGATGCATTGCTAAACGTATTTGTCAAAGTAACATGCCAAACATCATTGTAGTTAATATTATGGGTAGGATACCACCATATTCGCATTCAAATATTATACTTAGAGTTGAACTCCACCCCTAAACCAGGTATTCATGCATTATTACCATGCAAGTAGTAAATCAATTATAGACCATCTTTTAACACCTAAGCATTTATTTAGTTACTTTTCTAAAAATCATTAGGAAACCCCCTTATGGGAATTTTGTCATCACATATCCATGATAGAGCCCATCTAATCCAAGTGTTGAACTTGGATGCTATGATACCACTATGTAACACCCACCCCTCCTAATACTCACCAAAACATTGGTTAAAAGAAGGTGATTACTATGCTAACCCAAGATCCAAGGTGTTGTTATGGAAATGGGGTCTAAAAATTTTGGTCTTTTCAACTAACTTAAAACCTCTGTTAGAAATCATTGTTGAGTTCGTCTCGTTAAGACAAATCCAGCGATATACAATTGTACTTCAATTCGGAATTTGGATCAAAAGATATGACCCTGAAATTATGGCGCCACCTCATCAACTTGGAGACATGGCTATACCCCTTGGCTATCCTCCGAGCACCACTTGGAAATTTCTTATTGGCTGCTAACCCATTCATGGTGTTAGGTTCCACTGTCCCATTGTATGCACTACATGCAATTATATATATTAATAGTAATACTACCCAAGTTGATGGGTCGTCAACTACTGCCAACTTTCTAGTTACCCAGGCCCTGTTACCCATGCCTATCATATTTTCACAATCAAATTTTGCTATGGGTTTAATACTCCAGGTTGACTCACTTGCGGTCATTTGATGGATCATTTGTGGATGGAAAATTTTCCATATCTTGGGTTTTGTTACCCGACCCTTCCTCCTTTGTGCACTTATGAATTCTCTGGGGTCGATCTTCTGGGATGACCTATGAAGTGGGCATACCCTTGCACTAATGAAATAACTATCGGGATCATGTGTAGGCCACCACAACCCATGCTTATTTCATCCCATTCCTTTCAAATATGTGCTTCTCTTTGTGCTCATGGGGAATAACCTCAGGGATGATGTGTCCTGGGGACCACCTCCTACAGAACTTCCACCAATGAAAAATATTTCCACCTTTGACGTCCTCTTGGCTTACGTCATCCCAGGCGCTCCCACTTGCACAACCTTTGAACCTTTTGGTTTCTTTCTGTTGGAGTGATGTGTAGTGAGCTCCATCGATGGCCTTATCCCTCCCACCAGCTCTACCACACAAGCCCGATCCTTGTCATCTTGGGTGTTCCTTCCTCGCACCCTTTTTGAACTTCTGGGACATAAATTCTAGGTTTACATCATCTCGGGTTACTCCTCGATCATTGATATCTCTCTCTCTAGCTTAACCTTAGCCACTTGTCACGAGGGTATTTACTCTTGATCACGAATCTGGTCATGAGGACAAAAGGGAGGGAGCTTAGTTAATGTTAAGGCTCCTCATAAGGTGTCATCCTGCACGCTATCTCACACTATAATGAGATAAGTTTGAGCTATGATTAGGTAAGGTAAATCCTCTTGTTCACACACATAAGTATGCCTAGTTGAGGCCATGTCAAATCTACCTTAAACATGGGTTGTGTAAATCATGGTAACCTTTTTGCAATGAGTTCGGTCATAGCTCCATCACAGAGGTTCTATAAGAGCTTGGATTTGCACCAGAGTCCAACTTTTTCCCTTGGTATTTTTATGAAGCATGCACAAGTGTTATCCCTCTTGAGTTTACAATAAGGATACAATATCAAGGTTCTTGGTGGGTGAAATATGAGACACAGAACATGGAGTTTTCTATTCAAGCCAAGAGCTTGTCCATTTGGGGCTAGGGACTTATCAATTTAGGCTAGAGACTATCTCTTTAGTCTCTCAGAGGTCTACAGACTCCTTTAGTAATCAAGTTAACATACCAAAATCATGCAAGGAATGCAAGTCCATAAGGAACATACCTCCACCATGATCATGGCTTAGAGATAAAACCATGCCAAACTAGAAAGAATAAACCCAATTCATGATAGATTTTTTAAATAAATCCCCTCCATAAAAAGGATAGCACAGCCTTCTTTCCCCTAAACATGGAGAAAGTAAAAATACTGACCCAAAACCAAATTCTGCGTTATGGAAAGGCTTAAAGAAAAATTTCTACACCTCATGGGTCAAACAATAATTGATTTTAGTTACCCAAAACAAATAACAACTTTTGTATACTCCAAAACAAATAGAAACTTCACTATTAATTTTACTCCATTAATATGCTTCTGAGATGGATTGGTTGGCATAATGGAATGTTATCCCCTCCACCTAGTTTCAAATATCACATGAGAATATCTTTGGACCTTTGTGATAAAGCTCAAGGATTAGGCTCCCCCACCTTCTTACAATCTCAGATCTTGCTAAGTCATAGATTCTTGGTATATCTAGCTTATGGGATATTGGATATACTCTTAGTGTTATAGTGGCAACATTTAGATTTGATTTTAGGCCTCCTCTAAATTACTCAACATATTACCAATTCAGCATAGTACTAATTCAACATAGATTAAAAAATAAAATATCGTGAGAATGCAGCAGTAAGAACACCTAACATGTATTCTTTAATTAAACCCATCACAAGGATGGAATCCAAATCAATGCAAATTGTGATAAAATTTGAAGTCATCGTTGTTACTGCGGATTGAACCATGGTCACCGAAAACTTATTTGTTCACTTGGAAGTTAAAAAATATTAATTTCACTAACCCCAAAACAATTAATAACTTTATCGTGCTAGAATTTTCACTCCATTCTCTATGGTTTGGAGGGAACACCTAACATGTCATCTAATTAATTACCGGTCACAAGGATAGAATCCTAGTTTGAGGTTTACCAACAAACTTTTCGGTTGAGGCCTTAAAATGAAAATTACAACAAATCGTTGCTGAGTATCAGACCCGGTTCAATCGCGTGATAGGTGGGAATAGTTTCCACTATACTACAATGACTGGGATTAGAAGGCAATTGCTCAATTCAAAACTGATTGAAATTTACAACAATGATTGGGTTGTGCGCAATTTTTCACTTACTTTAAAACCAATTGGAAATTCCTTGCTTACTTTACTTTAAAATTAAGGTACGGACAATAAACATGGACACAGATGCAAGGATATCAATGTTAAAATCTAACTGATATAGGTAGGGAACTTGAAACCTCCTTTTTGTGCTATATCTCATCACTGCCCACCCTGTAATTGATGGGTTCATCTCTCTCTATTATTACCATCCTAGATCCATCTAACTCTAGATCTATCGTGTGCTGAGAGGGATCAAATCCCTCTTCGTTTTGGAGTGTATAATTTGAGGAAATATTTGCACCTTAAAGGATTTGATCCCTCTCAGCGCATGATAGATCCAGAGTTAGATGGATCTAGGCTAGTTTTAGTTGAGGGCAACAATGAAACATTTTTAGATTATCATTATTATGTATATGTTTGAGATAAAATTTATACTGAAATTTACATTGTGTTTTCTTTGTTTTGACATGATTTTATTTTTTTTGAATAAGACTACTTCTATATTAATACAAAAATATAGTACAACGAGGTCATGGCCTCTTGAAAGCGAGCCTGGAGGACTGGCATGATTGCAAGCATAGCTTATAAGTGATCAGAGAAAAACTAGCTGAGTGTTGCCCTGAAGAACTACTAAGACCCTGACCATCACTTGAGCAAAAAAACAAAAAGAAACCCCGTTGTTTTACATGGAAATTGAACAGGGGCCTTGTGACAACAGTTACTGGAAGAACCAGACCATAACTAATAAACAGAAAGACACCACTTGAAACATAAGTCTGAATACTAACTTCAAAAACAACAGAGTCTGGAGACAAGGCTAGAGACCAGAGGCTGGCAGAGTGCCTCCTTCGCGGTGGAGAAAGGCTATTGGGACGGAAACACTTGTCGCCACTGTAAGTCAGGTGAAAAGTAATAAACCGAGAGCGCACAAAAATTCCAAAAAACCAAAGAGCATCGTCCTGATTAATCGCCATGGGAGGAATCAGGTTGTTCTTCGACTATGCGGCAGCCAAACTGGTACTCGTCTTCGTCCTCAGAGGGATGGCCCTCTCTGCAAGTGGATGCGCTCGGGCCTGCGTGGTCTTTTAGGATTTGGGCAGTCGTGCTTTTGCTTGAGCCTGAAGCTTTGCTTGGCTCATAGTTCATCTGGACTGTGCCAAGTCTAACATCCGCCGGCTGTTCCATCGTCGCCACAGGGGAACCTACAACCTGTCCAACATTGATTTCCTTGAGCTCTATGGTAACAGAGGCTATGAAGGTGAGATTTCCGTGACTGCAGGGGAACTGAAGCTGAGCGGAGTTAGTGTTGAGGGAGCTCGCTTCCGCATTATGCAGCCCTCTGCCCCTGCCCCGTCCACTTCTTGTGGCTGGATAACGATCCATGCTGAAATCCGAATAGAATGTCGAAGAGTCTGTTGTGGAGGAGGATACCTGACGGCCTGTACGCCCCCTAGAGCTGCCCCTCTGACTGCTCATCCTCTGACGTAGTTTCGACATCTCCAACAGACCAGGGTGATCCGGGCAGCTTGAGAGACAAGGGAGGCAGGAAAGGTTTAGCGCAGGCTTGGTCTTAGTAGCCAGAAGGCCGAAATGAAGAGCGGAGACTAAGAGGCTGGCCAGATTGCAAATGAGGCAGGGAGGGATCTGTAGGCGCAGCCAGCAGTTCGCCCCAAGAGCCAGGACCCAGAGAATCCCTAGAATGGATTGAGGACGAACCACCTCTGCAGCGAAGGAGGGAGATAAGCGAAGAGGGGAAACGCAAATGCCGCCAGTGGAGGGCGCCATGTTAAGGAAGTAAACCGGAGAAGAAGGAGAGTCAGGCTGCATTAATGCGGCATAAATCATGTAAGCAGGGGAATTGAAAGCAGGTGCTGTGGGAGATGGAATGACGGTTGAGAGGAGCCACGCACCCCCCCAGTCAGCTGTCCACGCGCACGAACCAGTACCCTGATCAGACACCCGGATCCGGGAGGGATAGGTCTTGTTGCACCAGGAGTGTGCAGTCTTCTTTGAGTTGTGGATCATTGGAACTGTTCAAATGACCAGAGAAGAATGGGAGCTGCTGATCAGCCCCTTGGTTAGCCAGTCTGTCTGCTACATTATTAGTTGTTCGCTGAATGTGCCTGAAGGTAATGCTGCGAGGCGTTTTGAGCCATTCTTCAATTTGTTCCAGTCTACTTAGAAGCCTCCAGCTCGAGGCGATCTTAGCAGCTGAGGATCCTGATTGTATATGGATAGCGGCCTCTATGAGGATCTGTGAATCCCCTTCTACTTCTAGAGGGAGCAAGTTTTCTGATTCTGCAATACATAGACCTTGCCATAAGCTCTCAAGCTCTGCAGCGTTGTTGGTGTCCCTGCCCAGCAATCCATGATAAATTTGCATAACAGCGCCTTCCGAGTTCTTGAAGATGCCACCATATCCAACCGGTCCAGGATTGCCTTTAGCCGCTCCATCAAAGTTCAACTTGTAAGGATGGATGGCAGGAGGAGACCAAACATGAGCCGACTCAGAGTGAATAGCATTGTTGGACTGGATCTGGTCTCTAGAGGTGATTTCTAGGTTCCAGTTAGCTAGAATGATTCGTTCCTGGGGTAATACTGGCATGTCTGAGTCTTGCCATTGTCTGAGAGCTAGAGATTCTTTGAGGTTCTGCCTGAGGAGGGACCAAAGGGTGTCAAGAGGCGAACTGTGATTTTTGAAGATCCTATTATTTCTTTCTTTCCAGATGATCCAGTAGATAAAGCCCGGAAGAAGGCTCCAGAGGGCGTTAAGGAAAGAACTTTGAAAAGGATTCCGCAGCTAGTTCCTGATGGTGTTGACAATGTCTCCCTCTCGTCTACCTGTTCTTCTGTTACATTTTGCGGTTCTCTCCCACATTTGAGCTGCGAATGGGCAAGTATCCAAGAGATGTTTGATATCCTCAGAATGGAGATTGCAGTTGGGGCATCTTGAAGGCCCAATGAATCCCCGCTTTTGAAGGTTATCCCATGTGAGGATCCGTTGTTTGCTGAGAAGCCAAAGAAAGGTGGAGACCTTGGGCCAGTTGTGTGATTGCCAGACTTGGTCCCATAATTGATCTTTGTTTTGCTGCAAAGGTTGATAAAGAATTTGATATGCTTCCTTGGTTGTGAACATGCCTTTGGTGGTGTATCCCCATCTCAAGCGATCCTGCTGATTAGAAAATTTGATTTTCCTAAACTTGAGCTCTTGGTCAATCTCGTCATAAGTTTCCTCCTGCCAGTTGGCCTGCCATGAGTTTGCCGGTCTCCAAAGTTGAAAACCTTGGGGAGATTGCTGCTGCCAGTAATGATAGACCTGAAGTTGCTCATTCCGCTGCATGGTGTCTTGCCACTTGGGTTTGTGAAAGAGGGAGGCAAGTTTGGGGAGTTGTTGCCAGGAATCGACCCAAAATCTTGCAGTTGTACCTGAGTGGATTTCCCAGAAGCTGTGCGCTTGAATGAAGGCACTGTGTATCTTGGCAACATTCCAAATCTGCGAGCCAAGGGTGGTTGAACTGAATCTGATTAGCTCCTCCTGAGGACTACCTGGGGCATATTTGGCATGCCAACTTCGACCCCAAGGAGTATGTGGTTTTGTGATCCAATTCCACCATATGTGCACACCCATGATGTTGTTGCTGTGGAGAGGATCCCTCAGACCAAGCCCCCCAACTGATTTTGGAAGACAGACCTCCGTCCATTTGACCAGTGCCCATTTTTTGTTATGGCTAGAGGAGCCCCAAAGAAAGTTTCTTTGTAGATTACGAAGAATCTTTAGAACCCATTTCAGGGCAGCCAATATTGAAAAAAAATACAAAGGCATGGCTTGGAGAACAAATTTAATGAGGATAATCCTGCTTGCAATATTGAGAGCAGGAGGAGAGCCTGTTTTCTAAGCTGTCTAGAAGAGTCTTCCAAGAAGCATGTTTGATAGCAGAGTCAAACAGGGGAGCTCCCAAATATTTTGAAGGAAGCTTGGCTATCGAGAAAACCAATATCCTGGTTATGTTCCTCTGAGTGAGAATGGGAGTGTGGAAGAAAAAGAGTTGTGATTTGGAGGCATTGATGGAGGTACTAGAGGCTTCTGAAAAAAGATTGAGCAGGAATTTGAAGGCATAGGCTTCTTGCACCGATGGGTGGCCAAAAAGCATATTTTCGTCGACAAACTGTTGGTGGGTGATGGGGGGTAGACCATGTAGCAAGATGCCTTTTAATGAGTTGGAGATGGTGGTTGAATTGAGAAGGCAGCTTAGCCCTTCAGCCATGAGAACAAAAAGGAACGAAGAAAGAGGATCACCTTGACAGATGCCCCAAGAAGAATGAAATGGAGTAGAAGGGGAACCATTTATAAGGATGGAAAAGCTAGGGGAGGAAATGAGATTCATGATCCATCGCGTCCAGGTAGCATTAAAGCCGAATGCAAGTAAGATATGTTTAATATAAGTCTAGCTGAGCTTGTCGAATGCTTTGGAGAGATCAAGTTTAAGAATCATACATGGTTTTTTCAGAATCTTGAGAGAGTGGATCACTTCGTGAGAGAGGATGATACCATCCAGAATCTGGTGCCCTTCTACATATCTTGTTTGTTCTGGCGAGATGAGGAGAGGGAGAAGAGGTTTGAGCCTGTTCGCCACGACTTTGGATATGAGCTTGTATATTACATTGCACAGTGCAATCGGCCTGTATTTTTCAGGAGTATTGGCTTCTTCCACTTTCGGAACAAGCGCTATAAAGGTCGTGTTTAGGGAAGGCAAGACCCAGTGCATCGATCTCAATTCTTCCATAAGCTCCCATACCTCTTTTTTTATGTGCTCCCAGAAGGCATGAAAGAAGTTGGCTGTGAATCCATCGGGTCCCGGCGCTTTGCCATCCTTGAGCTGAGCCATAGCGTCCTCCACTTCCTGCATAGTAATAGGCTGGAGAAGCCTCTTGTTGTGATCATCATTTATGATTTTAGGAATATGTTGCGCTATAGTTTGTATTGCTTGATTTCTGCAGCCTGGGGGTTCCCTAAGGATGTCCTGAAAGTAATCTTGGAATTCCTTTACCACCTCTTCATGCCTCTCCAAATGCTCCCCATGCTGATTGTTGATGAAAGCGATGTTGTTATGCATTCTTCTTTGAATGGTTGACCTGTGAAAGAATTTAGTATTTTTCTCCCCATCCTTAAGCCATCTAATCCTGGATTTTTGTCGCCAGAGAGTCTCTTCTTGCTGCCTGCAAGTTTCAATCTGGGTTAGGAGGGCCTGCTCCTGAAGTGCGTATTCCTCCGTTCTTCCCTCAGAAATGATACATTGTTGCAATGTGTTCATTTGCTGCTCCAACTCTTTCCGCTGATCAAAGATGTTGCCAAACTGAGTGCCATTCCAGGTTTTCAATACTTGTTTCAAGTATTTTAGTTTTTGTTGAAATTGGAATGTCTTGTCACCTGCCGGGGGAATGAAGGATTTCCAGGCTTCGATGACCACTTCTTTGAAATCAGGATGTGTAAACCAGAAGGATTCGAAGCGAAAAGGTCTGTTGCTTTTAGTCTCTGGTTGCAACCACTTTAGCATGATGGGCCAATGGCCTGAGCCCACTTGCGGCATGATGGAAGCATGGAAGTCTCCGCCTAGGTGGATGGCGTTATCCGACAAAAGAAATCGGTCCAATCTGGAAGCTATGCGTTGTGGTCCCCTTCGCTTATTAGTCCATGTATAGATACCATTTGATGTCTGGAGGTCCATTAGCTGATTTTTGTGAATAAAGTCTTTAAAGCCAATGCTATCCCCTTCCAATTTTGCGCGTCCTCCTGATTTTTCCTCCAGCGCAGTGATGATATTGAAGTCACCACCACTTATCCAAAAGGGATGGCTTTTGCTAGAGTTAAGGGCTGTAAGAGTGTGCAACAAATCCAGCTTTCTTTGCAGATCTTGAGGAAAATACACGTTAGTGAGAAGACCATGGATATTGGTCCCAATTAGATGGAAAGTCGTTTGAATGAAGAAGTGAGAGGCATGAAAATCTTGCAGGGAGAGGATTTGAGGATTCCACAAGATTTCCAGGCCTCCAGAAGCTCCGGAGGCATCCACAGAGACTGAGAGACATCCTGTCCATGCTTTGTTTAGAACTTTCTCCAGTGCAGCGCTGTTACCTTTGGTTTCTTGTAAAAAGACTATAGAGGGCTTTTCTTGCTGGATCATATTTTTTAACATACGGTGTTTTGCAGGGCTATTGAGCCCTCACACATTCCATGAGATTAACTTCATGAGGAACCATGGGAAAGAGTTTTGTAAAACTTGGTTAGCTTGGGGAACCTCCCAGAGTCCACCAGCATTTCACCTATAATAATAGTCCTTTGCAGGTCCGTTCTGTGCCGTCGTTTTTTCAAGTCTTTCAATATTTTTTTGCTATCCCATGAACTCCCTGCCTATGTGCCAAGTGATTTGTTTTGCTGTGCTATGGTTAAAACTACCTCAAGTTTTTCAATCTCCCGGGAGTGTATTTCACTGTAGTCTTGCTGTTGACAGGTCGATTCCAACTTGAGAATGTCCAGATCTCCCAGATCTACACTTTCTGGTTCCTCCTCCATGTGTGCTGGATTGTATTGTTCCTCTTTGTCTGGCCTTAGTTGATTACTGATGTCTAAAGATGCGTCTAACTCCATGGTGGAAGTATCTGAAGCTTGATTTTTATCCAGGGATTTGGAGATAGGGGAGCTGACTGGATCGGATTTGGAGGGCGCAGCTGAGGGGTTTGGAGGGGGCGGGAGAGAAGAAGGGGAAGGATTTGAAGGAGGGATGAGAGTTTGATCCTCCAAGAAGGGAATTGAGGATAGGGATTCAAAGCTGTTCCGCGTTACAGGTTTTTTAGGATCAACAGGAGCAGCTGGAGGTTTCTTGGCATGCTTTCTGCGACTGGAAACCCTTGTAAATCCCTCGGCATATTTGCTTTCCTCGGTTGCATGAGCTTTAGGCTGGAGATTCAAAGGGAAATCTTTGAAGAGATGGTCATGTTCATGGCACCTTCTACATTGAAAGGGAATATGTTTGTAGTCTATTGTTTGGATCCATTCATAATCGTCATGAAATAGACTTACCAAATCCGTGAGTTCTTTTGCCAGATGCATGTGTACATAGATCCTAGCATAGGATGTATATCTTCGGAATTTGGTCTCCTCAGCAATTTTGATGAAGGTTCCCAGGCGGTTGCCGATGTCCTTTAAGGTCTCCTCGTTCCAGTATTCCGAGGGAAGCGAATACATGCGTATCCATACCGGAGCCCAGTTGAAGTCTTCTTTGTCTGGATTGAACCTCGCTTTCCAGTCGCGAAGGTATAGTCCTGCTGAGTTGAAGAAGTATGGTCCTCCTTCGAAAATGCGTGTTTTGTCTTCCAGACAGTTGAAGATCGTAGTGAAGAAACCTTTGGGTCCAAGCTGCAAGGTGACTTGTCCTTTAGGCTTCCATTTGGAGGCGATCCATCCATGCAGGGCCTTTTCAGTTGGCCAGAAGCCAAGGAATTTGCCTATGAGTGCATGGTCACTCATATATTGGATTTCTCTGTTAATCCGTTCACTAGGAAGATTGATTTTGATTCTCTCTGCAGATCTGGGGATGCATGTTGCAGAGGACGCTTTTGGCTTTGACGAAGAGGTGCTCGAATATGTACTTTTGTCTTTTTCTGTTGCATGGCCTGCATTAGCATTACCTTCTTTGTCAGTGACGGGATCAGTGTAGATGGCATCATTAGGGATGGTGCCAGAACCAGTAGCAACACTTACGGCTGCAGGCGTATCAGCATGAGGACCTTAGGCGGGAGGGGGGGCGGAGCCCACCCCTCCAGAGGGCGGGCGGAGCCCACCCCTCCAGAGGGCGGGGCCATGTGAGGAAGATCAGCGGCGAAAGTTTACTGTTGAGCTAGAGGCGCAGAGGAGATAGGCTGCTTGTATGTTATGGTATCCTAACCAGGGTTGCATCCCACCTCTGAAGCGCATTCAACAGAGCTCCCAAAACATCCAACAGAAAGTCAAAGCCTTGTTTTGACATGATTATGACATTATGTTCTTTAATTTTTTTTTTTGCTTGCCTTGAATGGTTTTTACGTCTGTGCTTGAATGGTTTGTGTGTTTATGTGTTTGGATTTGGATGGTAATGTTTGTGAATGTTACAATTATTGTGTTATATTTTTATACATGTATGTAATTCTCTGTTAGTAATTAGTTGGTGATGAAGAAGAGAGACAATCTTGTCAATAGTTTGCAAGAGGATTGATACTGCACATTTATTTCATTTCATTTTAGGTGTCACAACTTTTGATAATTAATTAATTCTTAATAGTGTCCTTCCAGGTATTACTATATATACATTGAAGAGTAGTTTTAATCATTCACTGTGTCAAGATTAATCTTCAAATAATTTGTTTAATTGCTAATGTTTGAAATAATTTATTTCCTTCAAGAATATTTTGATGAATTTTTTAATTTATTATCTATAGTTTGTTTTGAAATTCAAGAAACAATGTATTTTTGAATTTTTTTTAATAAGTGGTCAGATTTACAAATATTTACATTATTTGTTAGTTTTTCATCTTTTCATATCAATTATATGACAAGGGTAGTTGAAATCATAAACCATTCAAACATTTAACTCGAAGTATTGTAATAAACATCATACCTTGTCTCTCTTTCTCTCCAATATTAGTAGGTTGAATTACTATAACACAAAAATCAATGCACATTGTCAATAATGTTTTTGTTCTTACACTCAAATCAATGCACATTAGTAATCCAATCACTTTAAATTAATGTACCATCATACATTGAGTTACATAAAATAAGAAATCATCATCTACATTCAAATCAATGCATCTAATGCAAGCAATCAAATAAGATCAGAAAGCATCTACACTGAAATCAATGAATATAATGCAAGTAATCAAATAAGATTAGAAATCAACATCTACACTAAAATCAATGCATCTAGTCCAAGCAATCAAATACGATTAAAAATCAACATCGAGATTGAAATTAATTCATCTAGTGTGAGCAATCAAATAGGATTAGAAATTACCATCTACACTAAAATCAATGGATCTAGTGCAAGCAATCAAATAGGATTATAAATCAACATCTACACCAAAATCAATGCATCTAGTGCAAGCAATCAAATAGGATTATAAATCACCATCGACACCAAAATAAATGCATCTAGTGCAAGCAATCAAATAGGATTAGAAATCAACATCTACGTCGAAATCAATATGTCTAGTACAAGCAATCAAATAGAATCATAAAACATCTACACTAAAATCAATGCATCTAGTGCAAACAATAAAATAGGATTAGAAATCAACATCTACATCAAAACCAATGCATCAAGTGCAAATAATCAAATAATATTATAAATCGACATCTACATTGAAATAAATCCATCTAGTGAAAACAATCAAATATCATTAGAAATCAACATCTACACTGAAATTGATGCATCTAGTGCAAGAAATCAAATAGGATTTGGAATCACCATCTACACTGAATTCAATGCATTTAGTGCAATAAATTTTCTTCCCTCCCTTCCCCCTTGTCTATATCAATATCTCCCTCTATATATCCTTCTTTGTCTCTTTATCTCACCCAAAAGCATACACACACTCTCTCCATCTCTTCCTTGTCACGCCCTCTCTCTCTCTCTCTCTCCACTATTATCTCTATATGTCTTTCTTCTTCCCTCCCTCTCTCCTCCTCTCTCTCATTTCATCTCTCTCCCTTTATCTCCTACCTCCCTCTCTCTCCCCCCATCTCTCTCTCTCTCTTCCCTCCAACCCTGTCACTATATCCATGCCTCTCTCCTTCTCTCTCTCCTGCTCTTTCGCCCCACCATATTTGTGTTCTCTCTCTCTCTCTCTCTCTCTCTCTCTCTTACCCTTCTCTCCCTCTCTCACTCCTCTCCTTCTCTCTCTCTCATCATTCCTTCTCTCCCCTCTCCTTCAGTTTATCTCCTTCAGTGCAAGCAATCAAATAGGATTAGAAAATACCATCTACACTGAAATCAATGCATATAGTGCAAGAATTCTTATTCCCTTTCTCCCCCCTCCATATATATATATATATATATATATATATATATATATATATATATATATATATATATATATATCCCTCCATCTGTCCTTATTTGTCTATCTATCTCACCTCGCCCACACCCCCCACCGCCACAAAAACACATGCTTTCTATCTCCATATCTATGTATCTATCCCTATCTCTATCTCTTTCTTCTTGCCTCTCTCCACCTTCCATTTATCTCTCTCTCTCTCTCTCTCTCTCTCTTTTGTCTCTCTGTTTCACCCCCAAAACATACACACTCTTTCTCCATATTTATCTATCTCTCTTCCCTCTTCCCTCCTACTTTCCTCTTTCCCTTTCTCTCCATCTCTTGTACCACTCCCTCTCTCTCTCCACCTTTCTTTCTCTCTGTATTTATTCTTACCGCCCTCTCTCTCTCCTTCTCTCTCTCACATCCTTGCTCTCTTCCTTCCTCTCTCTCCTTTTCTCTCCCACCTCCTTCTGTCTCTCCCCCTCATCTCTCTCTCTCTCTCTCAAACTTTGTCACTATCTCTCCTTCTCTCCCCCTCTTCTCTCTATCTCACCCCCAAATTTATACACTCTCTCCTCATCTCTCCCTTGTCACTCCCCCCCCTCTCTCTTTCTCGCTCCACTTTTCTCTCTCTATGTGGTTTTTCTTCCCTCTCTCTCTCCTTCCAACTCCATTTCTCTATCCCTCCCTCTCTCCTCCTCTCTCCTCCTTCCTCTCTCTCCCTTTCTCTTCCTTCCTCTCACTCCCTCTATCTCTCCACCTCTATCACTCTATGTCTTTGTTCTTCTGTCCCATATATATAGAGTTAATATATATCATGATATATTAATATATATTATAATATAACAAATTTAATATTATATTAAATTTAATATTGTATTAATCCTAAGTTATAGAATTTATAATATTAATATTAATATTAATATTTGATTTAATAATAATAATAACATTTCAATATTAATATTAGATTTAATAATATTTTTTACATGACATGATAACAAAATTTTCAAATATTACACGTGGAAATATTTATATCTTTAGAAATTTTAATATATCCAAAAGATATGGTTTTACTTTTAGACATTCATTTTACAAATATTTAAATAAAATAAATATTAAAAGATTTTGGAGCAAGATTTTAGATTTTTAAATTTTTTTATTTTGGCTGACATTAAAAAAATTTCAACTTTGATGACTAAAGGATATTCTTACACATCATACTGAGTTGTAGAATAAGCCTCTCGACATAATAACCAAATTACTTTGGCTCTCTGAACATAATAACTAAATTACTTTTAATATTCCTATATAGAATAAAATACACTACCCTTCCTAACTCCCTATGACTCTTTAAATCTTAGTTTATTTTCGTTATTATAATTTTGTTTACAAAAATTAACCATGTAAATCGAGACAAAACAAGTGCAAAGGGAGAAAATGTGTAATTATTAATCTCATAGAAAATGGAGAGAGAGAATTATTGGGTTACCTCTTGAGTATTAAAGATGGATCAAATTTAAAGGGAAAGGTTATATTTCATTTTAATAAGTTATTATTAATATATTATGGTTTTTCTAGGTTAAGGATTTAAATTAAATTATTTTGTTTATTTGAAAAGGAAAAAAAAATTGATAGTAATAATTATTTTATCTTATAAAATGTTTTAAAATTATTTTTATTTGGTTAAGAGCTAGGTTTCTTTGGACTTAAGGAAACAGGGTAATGGCCTAGGGCTTGAAGAAATAGGTTAATTGGCTCAAAGGATCATCACATTTGTCTGAATATGCATAAGGGTAGATCTCAGTGAAATTTTACCAACCAAAATTTTCTTATGCACGGGGGAAAATAATTTCATCAACCCATAAACTATAAAAACACTTCTTTCAAGTATAAAACCTGTCAACAACCAAGGTACCTTCAGAATTCATGTCCTTCAAAAAAAATGTATAGCTTCCCAGAACCAAAAGAACATGATCATGAACGAATGACTCAAATACTACTTCAGGCTCTAAGACTTCTAGAAATCATAAGAAAGATTGTGCTCAACAAAAGAAGTCGTCTTCCAACATCGCAGCCTCTCCGAACTTGGTTCAACACCCAGGACCCTGGTGGAAAAGGTGAATGATAAGGATACATAAATGATACCCTGGTGGAAAAGGTGAATGATAAGAATACATAGATGATAGTGCCGACAACTAGTGATGATGATGAGTTTGAACACTCAAAAAGCTAAAAAGAAACAACAATGAGTGTAGATTCGACAACTTGAGTGGTTTTTCAAATTTTTGAAGATAACAACTCCACCTTCAATTATGACTGATAACTTTATAGGTGGGATTGATGTAAGAAAAAGAAAGAGTCAAAAAGAAAAACCCATAAATAAGCTAGTATGTAAAACCAAAAGTGTAATTTTTTTTTAATTAATATACTGGTAATCGGATGTAAAATGGTTTTTTTTTTCAATAAAAATAAATTTAAAAAAAAAATGGCTTCGTTCTCGTTGTAAAAACACTTAAATTAAAACCACCTCAGGGAAGGAATTTGAATCTGGGAAATAAAAATAAATTAAAAAAAAAAATGGCTTCGTCCTCGTTGTAAAAACACTTAAATTAAAACCACCTCAAGGAAGGAATTTGAATCTGGGAAATTGTAGACAACGCATCATCGGGGGTCGTGCGCAACTGGGGCGAATATGGAGTTTCCTCCAAATGAATAATTTTAAGATAACACAACTGTGGACTCAGATGATGCAACCTGTTTCAGCGTCGAGGTATCGAAACTGAAATAAGGAGCAAACTTAGAAATCTCCATTTCGTGCATCAATTCATCACTGCCCATGTCGTACCATTGTTGTTCATCTCTCTTAATTATCATAACTGAATTATTGTCACCATTCCAATGTGGGATTAAGTGCGCTATTCTTCCCGACTCACTTTGATGGTATCCCTATGCACATGAATGAACGAATTCATGGTACTTCTTGTTTTAGTTTATTTCTTACAGTGAGTTGAAAAACAACATCAAATTACCAGAAATGAGAGTGGGTTTTGATCGCTTGAATTATAGGTTAGTTGTTTATTAAGTTATCCTATCATTTTGTTCTTGGTAAGAAAAGGGAAAGCAAAAGACGAGACATTTCTGACCATCACTACGGAGAAGCATCACCATGTATTACTTGAGTGAGACCCTTGGTTCAAGAATAGATCAACCAATACATATTAGCATTCATAGACCATAATTTTATCGTGTATTTTATTAGAATAAATTTATGTATAGAAATATAACAAAATATTTACAAGTTAATAATAAGGAACACACTCATAAATTTTTATAGTTTTTAAATGACTAAATTTTAAATATTTTTTTTTTAAAATATTTAAAGAAATACATATACCTTTTTATATGCGAAGGTGGTAAACCTTATGGTGTTTCAAATACTTGTTGATTTTAAGAGATGACCAATTGCAAATCAAGGTGAACCTCTTGTGGGCAGTGTCAACTACTTGTATGCCATTGAATTGTGCAATAATACTCGAGTGGTCTTTTTTCAATAGCTTCTTCATAGACAATTGGATGCTAGCACAACATATTGCCCCCAAATTGATGTTCAAACTAAATCTCTCAACAAGTTATTGGAAGCATATTATTGATACTTTACTTTAGAACACCATTCTTAATGGGTAAAGTGGTTTCCTTTGCAATACTGGTGTTAAAATATAATTTATCATGGTGCTACTAAAAGGACTCCCCTCGAGGTTTTTTATTGTCAAAATCCCTCATCAATGCTATCCTACTTACCATTAGATTCTAAGGTGAAGGAGATACACAAAGCTCTCATGGCTTGAGCCAACATTCTTTGCACTCTCAAGGATAATCTCATAATGACTTGAATATGGATGAAGTGGGATGTTGATCAACATCATTCCCAAATTCCATTTTTCAATAAGGGGATAAGGTATTCCTCCATATGTAGCCTTATAAGAAAACCTCACTTAAGGAAAACCACTTCTAGAATATTGCTTCCAATATTTATGGCCTCTATAAAGTTGTAAAATGTATTGGACTATTGGTTTAAAATTGGGGCTTCCTAGCCACTCTAAAATTTAGCCCAAATTTTGGTCTCTTTCTTAAAGAAAGTGGTCAGGTTTAATTTCCACATTCAAGCTAGCGTTCCATAACTAGATGTAGAAGGTGTCATTTAATTGTAGCATGTGGCCTTCCTCAACAAAAGAGAGTGTTGTCTCCACCAACACACTATCCAAGAGCTATTGATATGGTTTTTTCATCTTTGACCTTAAGTACAATGTTTCTTCATGGGGGGGAGGGGTCATGTTAGGGTCCTACTTTAATCCCCTTGAGTACATATATAGGTTGTTATGTATTGAAGCCATCTCTAGTAATAAGGTTGATGTAGTATATATAGTGTAAAAAGAATAATTGTAAGAAGGCTTACTAAAAAGTTCTATCTACAAAAAGAAGAATAATAGACACTCTCGTTTCTACAATGTGATCCTCACTTCACCCTATATTTTTTCATGATGGATTCTTCAAAGGGGGCTCCTCCCCCTCCCCATGATGAGGTTGCTACATTTTAGGTCCTCATGGATGCACTTTCCTTGAAACCTAGGAGCAAGGATGCATAATCAAAGTCCGTGCAAAAGTCTGAAGCTATACCCTCGATGGTTTGCAAAACAACTTTGGCCTTCTCTAACCATGCCCTTATGGAAAAGTTCACAGGGATGTGGCCTTCTCCTTGTTGAAAATAGCAACAAGAAATGTTAAAAATAGCATCAAGAAAAATCCTAACTTACTTTTTCCTTGAGACATCGTTTTGCATTAACACAACGAGGGCACTTGCATCTTAATGGTTTGCTAAACTAATAGCAAGGTATGGGTTTGGGCATGAAGGATAGTAATTTAGAGTTATTAGTTTGGCTACATTTGCCAATACTTATGTCCAAGTAATCAGAATCTAGCTCTAGAGCTTCTGAAATTGCAACCCACAACCTTAATATCAATGCTCTCATTTCACCAGTGTCCTTGCTTGCAATATCTGTGTAACAAAGACTCAAGGCGAACAAGTTACACATTTGCATAGTGGGTTAAGATTTATCAATTCTAGTGTTATGCCTTAGATATTTATAATAAATAAAATTCCGCTGATTACCTCTGAGTTACTGGATTTTTAGGCCAAGAATTGTTGAATTCCTCCAAAGGATGGGAAGGCTGTGTGAAATAGTTGATCTAGTGGAGAACCTTGTCTTTGTTGTGATTGAAGCTTGTAGAAAACCAAATAAGTTGGTTTATGTCCTCTGAGTAGAGGCATGCTCAACCTTCTGCATGCATTTCGCAGAGCTATCACACATCCACATCTGTAACGATTGAGCTTTAAATGTTGTCTTGGAGGAGCCTGTCACTGTATTGGGCTCTGTAGCCTTGATGTGGCAGCGATGCTCAAATCATCATCTAAGAAAACTAAAAATCTAAAATTAATTATGGACAATCCATGGATTCTAGAACATCATCTAGAAAAACTAGAAACCTAAAATTAATTATGGAAAATCCCTTGTCAAATTTTTTATATTACATGAATAAGACAAACCCAACCCATGGATGATAATATCACTACTATACATTGACATAAAAAAAACTCTATTTTTTTTTCTAAAGAAAAAAAACGAACTTTTTATATGAGATAGATAAAAAGTTACAAGCAGATGCAAAGCATTCAGTATGCTATAGAGATGAAACCACAACAGCCCCAGAGAAGTCAACTATCTCCTCTGTACAATCTGAGAAAAACAAAACACTGTTCCCCTGAGTCCGAACAGTTCATTCACCATTCCGGCTGATCACAACCACAGTCCTTTTTTTCCAAAAAGACCAACAGAAACGCGCTTTCTCAGTTCGAGTTTCCATTCGTGGGTCTCCTCATAGAGGAAAACAACCCACAAAGAGGAAAACAGGTTATCTTGGATAAACGCATATGCAATCAAAAATTTTAACTGTCCCGTTACAAAGACTGTATCAAACATTTTCCACAACAGCTATATACAATATTGAAAGTACCAAAAATAACTCTAATCAGCAGAAATTTTGAAATTAAACATAAGGAGGATGATTCGACACACGGATCTGTTCAAGAACTTGTTCAGTTAATTTCCAAACGCCCATAGCTTGCTGTAGACCATCTTTAGAAAGCCTGTCCGCTTCTTCATTTCGGTCCCTGTAGATATGATCAATTGAAAACACATTAAAAGAGAGTTTTAAATTGAGGATCTCTTCTAATATCGGTCTCAACATGTAATTCTAACATCTACTTTTACCATTGACCCATTTCACAACATTCAAGGAGTCCCAAAAAATCTGAATAGTGAAGATATTTCTGTGGATAAGCCAACATAGAAGAAATTTTAATGCAGAAAGTTCAGCGAAATTGTTTGATCCGGTTCCAAGGCCCACTAATGCTTTTAAAGAGTGTGAATTATTTAAGTGGATGATTATCCCTGCCCCAGTTGCGTTATTCTGAGAAGCCCCATCAAAGTAGGCCCAAGGGATCCCAGCTCTGATTTGTTCTTCCCTGCTCTGAGTCGATTTTCTTTACTCCTCTGGATCAGGGATGCTGGACAGAATGGTTGTACTCTGGATAGCAATAGATTCAGTTGAGGAAGATCTATCAGTAAAAATGCTTCTATTCCTTGCTATCCAAACCCCCCAGCAGATGATGGGCGGTAGGTTTCTCATATTCCCTTCTGAGCTAAGTCTCCACCAATTTTCCCACACTACAGATAAGATTTCCCCTTCCCAGCTTAAACTTTTCTTTAGAAACTTTTGCACCTCTTCCCATACTTTTTTTGTGAAAGGACAAAATAGAAATAGATGGGCGATGGTTTCCAAGTCACCTTTACATAAGGGGCATCTTCCCGGTCCTTGTTTATATCTAGATTGGAGGATATCCCATGTTGGAATTCTCTTTTTTAACACACACCAGAAGAATAATCTAGCTTTTTTTGGACATTTTAATTTCAGCAGAGATTTTGACCACCATTCTGGTTCTTCCCATCCTTTTTTTGACATTAAGAAATTATAGCCGACCTTTGGGGAATAGGCTCCTGAGTCTGCATGGGCCCATACCAAAATGTCTGGTCTATCCTTTAATCTTACATTGGATCTCGAAAGTTCCTGGATGTATACCTGCCATTCATTCCACCAAAGGGGTCTAAGCTCTAAATCTTCTCCAGATTTCCATGCTTGTCCCCAAATTATGGATTGACCGATTTTCTCTATTTGATTTAGAACAATGATGCCCTTAGATTCCAAGTGTCTAATCAGTCCTGGGGACAAAGCATACAATTCATTGCAACCCACCCAAGGATCCCTACCTATCCTCAAATTTTCTTCGTTTCCTACTTGCCATGCCGATCCTTGTTCTATGATTTTAAATGCCTCAGTAGTGGCTTTCCACACCACTAAAACATTCCTTCCTTTCTTATTTGGGTTACGTATCCATTCTTCCAGAGGAACAGGATCTCTGTACTTTCTCTTCACCACTCTTGTCCACAAATTCTCAGAACTGATGATCCTCCATCCGGATTTGGCTGCTAGGGAGACACTGAAATCATAGAGATTTTTTATTCCCCATC
The DNA here is from genome assembly GCA_031772625.1 of Pinus tabuliformis. Lineage (NCBI taxonomy): Eukaryota > Viridiplantae > Streptophyta > Pinopsida > Pinales > Pinaceae > Pinus > Pinus tabuliformis. The sequence continues at coordinate 1,346,032,012 of CM062818.1, read as the reverse complement.
CTCCCCAATCTTTTGGCTTTGCAATTTTCTCCCAAGCAACCCAGGGAAGAACAGAGTCCTCCTTTGACCCTGACCATAAAAATCTGCTGCAAATCTTTTTTATCTTGTGAAGAATCCCTTTTGGAATCCAAGTCAAAGCTGCCCAGAACACTGGCATGGCTTGCAGTACTGAGTTCACTAGGGTCAGCCTGCCAGCTCTAGATAGCCATTTGTAACTCCAATGAGTGATTTTTGCTTCTATTTTGGCCACCAGCCAGCTCCAGTCCTGCTTATTATATGCATTCGGCTTCAGCCAGAAACCCAGGTACTTAAAAGGACTATCCAGATTATAGACCTCAAAGGGCAGAATAGAAGAGATCTGGATCTTTTCATGTCTATTGAAACCTTCCATAATTAACTGAGACTTCCTGAGGTTTATTTGCATCCCTGTGGCTTTCATGAACAGATCAAGAATGCTTTTTAGCTCTTTGATTTCATTCAAGTTCCCATTTGTAAATAATAAAATATCATCTACAAAAAGGAGGTGAGAAATGAACATATTTACAGCAAATTCCAAACCTTTAACCAAACCTATTCTTCTGGCCTCCAAGATCAGTCTGCTTAGACGCTTTGCCACTAGGAGAAATAACAATGGCGATAGAGGGCATCCCTGTCTCAGTCCTCTTTGTCCTTTGAAGAATTGCGAAGAAGCCCCATTAATTAAGACTGCAAAACTAACGCTGGTTACACATCCCATGATCCAATTTATAAACTCCATATTGAACCCCAGATGGGTCAACAACATCCTGAGATATGTCCAGCTGATCCTGTCATATGCTTTGGATAAATCAATTTTAATTACAACCCCTTTCTTATTTGATTGTCTCAAGCTGTGAATTGTCTCCTGTGCCACCCCAATGGCTTCATGGATTTGTCGACCGTCTAAGAATCCAAACTATTCACTTGATATGCATTTTGATAGGATCGGTTTTAGTCGGACAGCTATAATTTTTGCAATGATTTTATAGACACAATTGCACAAAGAAATAGGCCTGAAATCTTCAAAAGAGTCTGGATCCTCCTTTTTTGGAATAAGAGCTATAAAGGTTGCATTAAAAGGAGAATATATCTCGCCTTTCCTCCTCGATTCTTCCACCACCTCTGTTAGTTCTGCTCCAATCGAATCAAAGAAATGGTGGAAAAGCTCAATAGTCCACCCGTCCGGGCCCGGGCTTTTATCTTTTGCCATTGATTTTACAATGCTTTCCACTTCCTCCCTAGTCACTTCTCTGATTAAGTCTTCTGCTTCCTCCTCCTCCACAAACCGGGGAAAACATTGAGCTGTTCTGATTACTTCTGCTAATGTTATCCCTCCTTGTTCAGTAAACAGATTTTGAAAGTGAGTCTTCCCCATATTTGATAGAGCCTCAAAAGAGGTAGCTTCTCTGCCCTCTAGGTCCTTTAGCTTCCATATTGTGTTTGCATTTTTCCGTCCTTTTGCATAATTATGGAAAAATTTTGTATTTTCGTCCCCAGCTCTTAACCAGATCGCCCTGCTTTTTAGCCTCCATTCCTCTTCTCTGTCTAATAAAAGCTTCCCTCTGCGTTTCTCAAGCATCATAATTTTTTATTTTGACTCCTGAGTAGCATACCCATCTGCCTCTGGTTCCTCCAAAGCCCGCAATTCAACATCAATGTTGAAGAGTTCCTCATTTTGCTTTTGCTTTCTATCTTTTGCCCATTCCATGGTAGCTTTTTTGAGTCTTTTTAAATTTTCCATAAAGAGGGCCCCTTTGTTCTCCAAGGCAGTTCTGTCCGAGTGTCTCCAAGTGTCCCTGAAAAGTTTATTGAATGATTCCTCTTGTAGCCAGGAAGCATTGAATTTGAAAGGGGTCGCTGGCTTAATGGGGGGTTTTGATAATTCCATTAGGATAGGGAAATGATCTGAATTCCCCCCTTCTCCCACCCATTGTCTGATCATTGGAATTCTGGATGCCAGGTCTTCGCAAATGAGAAAACGGTCCAGTCTCTTTGCCACTCTCTCCTCCCCTGCTCTTCTATTCCTCCAGGTAGGCTTTGCTTTGATTAGATTTACATCTATCAGGTTGTGAGAGAGAAGAGCATCTGAAAAGAAATTCGATAGTGGATCTTCCCTGGCTGAGGGGCCCCAAGGTTCCGCATTCCCCAGTGAAAAGTTTAGATCTCCTCCTATGATCAAATTACTGTCTTTCAGAAGAGATTTGGATAAAAGGTCATTCCAAAAGGATTCCCTACCCTGGCATGGCCCATAGATATTTATGATTAGAAGGGGAAATCCAAACTCAGGAGAATGGATCTCAATGCCGAGCACATGATCCATTCCCCAGTGATTGATAATCTGCATCCTTCCTTCCCTAACTCCAATAGCCAAACCTCCCGAATGCCCCACAGCATCTAAAGCAAATAAAAACCATCCAGGGAGAGAGATCTTAAGGGAAGATTCCACCTCAAAACTTCTGCCAAGGGTTTCTTGGAGAAAAATGATATCCGGATTGTAACGCGAAACTAACTCCTTCAGTGCTAGTTTTTTGGGTTTACTGGCTAAACCCCTGCAATTCCAAGATAAAAGGATCATTTTAAAACATTTTCAAGGGGATTTGCTGCTCTAAGCGCCCCAGGGATAGACATTTGTTTTTCGTCCGCTACATCAAACTTCGCTTTAACCTGAGCTTTTGACAGGTTTGATTTTTTGCCTTTGGCCTTCCTTTTGAGGACTTGAGACGATGATGGGCCTAATCCACCAATCGGATCAGGAATTTCGAACTTTCTGCCTTGTTTTTTGTCGAGAGATCTTAGGTTATAATGGCACACCGGAGTAGAAAAAACAGGGCTCAATCTATTATGGGTATCATCTTCACGATTTAGGTCAATGGAAGGGATAACAGCAGTAAGGATTTCAATATTTAAAGAATCATCAATGCAACAATTTTTTAGGGGAGATCCAGATTTCAAGCAATCATCTTTAGGGTCTGAAAGCAAAGATGTATTACTTGAGTCTAGATGCATACCGTTTTGGTCTTCAACAGAGATGTCTGCAGCTTCATTTGTAGTCTCGATGGTCATTTTCTCCGTCCTGCGCTGGATCACATTTTCTTCTGGTGGTTCCTCTCCGACCTGACTATCAAGAGTTTCCTTCTGGAGATGGGTTTCTTCCATGATGATCTCCTCTGGATGATCATCAGCTGAAAAATCCTTGACTTTCTTCGCTTCCTTCTCCCGCTGCTCACCTTTTTTCTGAGTCCTCCTTCTGCGGTTACCGAACGGATAGTCCCTTGCCAAGTGCCCATATTCGTGGCATCTGTGACATCTAAAGGGTAGATGTTCATAATCCAAAGGTTGCTCGAAAACATATTCTTTATACTGCAGATTTATGGATTCCGCCAGACCTTCTTTTGGATTTAACTGGACTAATATTCTAGCCATGGCTCTTTCGTGGGTGTGAAGGAAATACATGTCTGCTTCCAGGAAGGTGCCCAGTAGGTTCCCAATGGATCTAAAGACAGATTCTACCCACAGGAAAGGAGGCAGGTCGGGTGCCCTGACCCAGACCGGAAACTCATCTACCCTCTCTCTGTTAGCATCAAATAAGGGCGACCACCTTTTGAACATGACTGGACGATTCCCGAATGCCCAATTTCTCCTTGCAACCCAATCCGCCGCTTGTTTTCAAATCTGACCATGAACCAGCCTTTCACAAGCGCTGCAATTCTAAAGGATTTTCCGGGGGTCTCCTTCCACCGCTGTTCCGCCCACTGGTTCAAGAATTTGCCGGAGGAAACCCTTCCTCTAGCTCTGCCCACTAGCGTACATTCCACCACTACCAACGCATCCTCGACCTGAACGTCCATGCCTAGGACCAGGTTTCCTTCGATCTTTTTCTTCTTAAGAGGTTTCGCCTTTTTCCGTTTTCCCCCTGCCCTCTCTTGCTCAGATTCTTCCTCCCTGGCTAGAGATTTTGGGACCGCCTCGTCCAAAATCACCTGGGGATCAGTCTCACTATCTGCTAGGGTTTTTCCGCCCTTATCAGAGGTATTTGCCTGGAGTCTGCCTTCGTAATCTTCCTTTCTGCCTGTGCCAAACCCTAAAGCCCCTTCCTCCCAGCCAATATCTAGATTTTGTCCTTCCTTCCCAGCCTTCGACAATTCGCCGAAAAACGTATTACTCCCTCCTACTCCCAGGCTGGTCTTGGGTTTCCCTTTTGATATTAAGTGCCTGGTAACCGCCGGCTGACCGCTCCCTTCCGTCACTACACTTCCCGGCTTTTTACCTCCACCCACAGACCTCCAGACTCCCTGTTTTGCATTGAAGTTTATGATATCCTCAAGCCCTCCCGATAGACAAAACTCATTAGAGGGATAATGGTTCTTACTTACATGGGAGCCGAAGGGTTTTTCATTCAGCTGGTAGTCCTTCTCCAGAAAGCCTGCAACTGTGGAGTCCCTTCCTGCTTTGTTGTGTAAACCAGACAGCTCCAAGATTTCCTCCACCAGACCTTTTGGAGCTTTGTTACTCCACGAACCTTCCACATTGAGATTAGCAGGTGCATGACTGCCAACTGGCCCGAAAAACTTGACAATATTCTGGGCATTAACCTCCTTTCCCCAAACCGACAGGATGTCTTCCGGTGCAGGGTCTAGGTCAACTGCCTCTCTAGGTTTCACCATGGTTAAAAAACTGCAATAAAATACGAGTAATGCTGACACCGCTAGCAACTCGTTACCTACTGCTCTTTCCTGAAACCGCCTGGGAACGTCAACCGTTTGCCCTCCAAAATAGATATTACCAGCAAAGACAAACCCTGTTTGAGATAGAGTGAAACCGTTCCGAGAAAAATAACTCAAAAAACTCTATTTATAAAACTCTAATATGCCAAATATATGGTAATAAAAACTCTATTTATAAATAAAACAAGTGAATAAATCATTTCTATTTTAAATATTAATATATTTTATTATTTATAATATATATCTTAATAATCATAATATATTTTCTTATATTTTAAGGATATATCTTACGAAATTTAAAGGAGATTAATCATCTAGCATTTGGAATGGTAATAAAATACCTGCCAAATATATTGTAATTGAAACTCTATTCATAAAACAAACAAGAGACCATCACCCTCGAAATAGTGTCGTATTAGCATTCTTGCAGTCTTTAGTTTTCTGTTCTTTATCTGTGCCTTGTAATGCTAGATAACATTTAAAATACACCCGTGTGGGATAATAACGGAGATAAGTCTCCGCTGGTGCAACCGCGGATTAGGATCTTTAATCATAACTTCTTGTAACTTAAAATAAGTGTAATTTTTGAAGCGGTATGAATCAATTAGTGTGTTTGTTTGGATAAAATAAACCCTTAAGTCGGTTGTGTCATATATAGGCTCTATCATATAAAATTATAATAGGAATGCTTTCCATTTGACTTGTCACTTGATTTGGGTTTATACGAAAATACATAAAGTAAAAATGTTTTTGTAATATATAATGGTATCTTTATCATTAACTTAAATTTTTAAGAATTATTTTGAATAATTTAAACCATTTTAAATGTACAAATTATATATAATAATAAATTTTAAATAATTGGTTTAATATGTTGGAATGTTTATTTTAAATTTAATTAATGATGATAATATAAAAAATGTTATTTATTATTTTTTATTAATTATAATTATTATAGATTTCTTTTAACTAATTTATTAAGGGAATAATTTTTTTAAAATGTAAACTTATTTTTTAGTATAAAATTTGAGGAAAATTTCATAGTTCAAGAGATTTGATTTCTCTAAGATACATCTAGAGTTAGAATAGATCTATATTGGCTCTCTCTCTATATACATATATATATATATATATATATATATATATATATATATATATATATATATACATACATACATACATATATATATTCAATTTTCTTTGATCATTGTATCTATAAAGGAAAGGGGGTGAGGGGATATGTCATTACATTCAACACCATGGTTCCCTCAACTTTTGGCAGTAACACTCCAACCTAATGTCTACGACACTTTCAAATTTTTGGCAACAAGAGTGCAATTATGTAACTTGTTGTCCTCTATGTTTTTCTATATTTACAACATGTTATGTAGAGACATGTCATGACTCAATTTTTACCTTATCCATGTACTATATTGGACTAAAGACCTAGTCTTGCGCCAATAACCCACTCTTCCCCCACCTAATGTCTACAACACTTTCAAAGTTTTAACAACAAGAGCGCAATTATGTAACTTGTTATCCTCTATGTTTTTCTATATTTATAGCATGTTATGCAGAGACATGTCATGACTCAATTTTTACCTTATCCATGTACTATTTTGGATGAAAAACCTACGCTTGCCCAAATAACCCACTCTTCTTTGGTTTCCTAAGTGGTCTACATAAATATTTGTTGATGCACTCTTTTTTTGCCAATCAATAAAATTTCTACTCTTATATCTATCTATTTTTCTTTGAAAAAAAAATATAGTTAGTATTGAATTTTTATATGTTTATTAACTAAATTTAAATATAAAGTTCTTAGATATAATGGTTACTAATATGAATCATTACTTTAATTATATGGTACCCATTAGGTGTAGATTAGTAGGTTTGAGTTAGCTTGAGTCCTAGGCAAGTCTTAGGTATAAATCACATGGATAGGAGTTGAGGATGGAAGTCATTTTGAAAGAATTAAACTATATTCCAAGGGACATACAAACTCAATTAAACTTTGCACAATAATTATATTACTATTAAAAATATGATAGTGATTTTATCTTTATTAACATAATTTTACAATATAAATTAAGCCAATTTAAAACATAAAAGAATGTGACTTCTGGTAAGCTGAAATAAATATTTTGAATTGGTATAAGATGGAGAGTATCAATCATTGCACCTTTGGAATAATAAGATAGAGTTCAAGAATTAAATTTGAATAACAATATCATATTTCATTTTAATAAGTTATTATGAATATAATCCACATTGAAAATCTAAAATACATTGTCAGGCCCCTATAATACTAGTGATTTCCCCATTACTATTGTCAATGTAGCTCCTATTGTTATTGTTATTGTAGCCCTTATTGTTATTGTTGTGCCCCCACTGTCTCCATATTGTTATTATTGTGCCCCATAGAAGCCCACTATTGTTATTGTTGTGCCCTTATATTATTACTGTTAGGTAAGCTTTGATTATATTATGACCGCTTAGACTCCTATATATAGAAATGAGGTTTTATCATTTGTATCATCCAAGAACTGTTCATTTGTGTAATGTAAAGGAGGTTTCCCCCTCGAAGAGGCTGAATTCTAAGACCTTTATCTCTCTTTTCTATCTTTTTGTGAGCTAGTTTCATTAAGGCGTTTATCTCTCTTTTCTATCTTTTTGTGAACTGACTTCATAACATTTGGTATAAGAGCCAGTAAAGAATAATATTAATATTGGTCATTATTATACTATATCATAATATCATTTTTAAAACATTTTCGAATCAATGTTTCATAATGATTAATACTTTACCAATTTAACCACTAATAGCCAGTTTTTTACAGGTTATTTATGTGGAACCAATCATGTTACTTTTTATTTATTTATATAAATAAATTGAATTGAATCTATTTCATTATGTTAATAACATGTTTATTTTGGAATATGGATTTTAAAATTATTTTGACTTAATTATTTGTAATGATTAGATTAATGGTAGGGATTTAGTCTTCATACAATATTCTAAAATATCCATAGTAAGATATATAAATTATCGATTGGAATTTATCATAGTAGTTATGCCTTTTTTACTCTTTTAGTTAAATTGATTAATTAAAAAAAATGCCATATGACCACGTGTCATATGCCATAGGACATTTGGGCATATGGTATTGATAAAGTATGGTACTGGCCCATGGTATTGTAACAAAACTTATTTACAAACTCAAAGTCTCTATGATAAAATATGAGTAAACCTCCATTTAGTAAAAAAAATTTCCATATTTTTAAATGTATATATGTTTAATATATATATTAATTATTTTTATAATTAATAATCATTTAGAATAAAATTACAATCTAATTAGTTTTTATAATTATTTTAAGTATAATAACATAAAATGTATCATGAAATAAGTGGTTTGATGTTTATTATATATTAATGTCTATCAACATTTACAAGTGATTTAATTTATGTGACTATATTAATTAATAACTCTATGGTAAGAATCTATTTCTAAATGTTAACTGAATATACTTCTAAGTTAGAAGTAGAAGTAGAGGCCATACTACATTGCCATATCATATGCATATATGTTTGTTGGTTGTCTATGCAAGAAATGTACTGTGTTTATTAAAATTTTGATATAAAGATGAAAGACATTAACTGCGTTGATTTATACTCCATATTATTAATATAAATTTTATTTATGTATTCATAGATTTGAATCTCACTTAGTGGAAATTAAACCCCACACTAAATAATTAGTCTACACCTTTTGAGTCAAACAAAAATTTATTTCAATGATCCCAAAAAAAATAAGAACTTTACAATAAATTTTACTCCATTGATCCCGGGTAAGATGGATTAGTTGAGACAATGGGATGTTATCCCCTCCACTTGGTTTCAAATCCCACGTAGCTATATATTTGTGGTAAGATAGATTAATTGAGACAATAAAATGTTATCCCCTCCATTTAGTTTCAAATTCCACATAACAATATATCTGACTTAATAACTATTAGATATACTTTAAATATTAAAGTGACACTCTCTAAATGTTATGTTAAGCCTCCTCTAATTATTGCAACATACTACCAATCCACACAACAAAAAACACAAAAATAATATAACATAAATGCAGCAGTAAGAACACCCAACTTAGCATCTTTAACCCATCGCAAGGATGGAATCCAAATCAACTTGCCTGTGCAGGCCTTAAAATGCAAATTGCGACAATGTTTAAACTCATCGCCATTGCCGATTGAACAATGGTCAACGAAAAGTCATCTCCTCACTTCAAAGTTAAAAAATATTAATTCACCAGCTTCAAAACCATTAAGTGTAATTATTAAATCTCCATAGAAAATGGATAGGCAGAATCAATGTGTGCTCTGGTTGGCTCGACGAGTTTTCCGTTCAATTCCTGGAAGGAATACGCAAGCCCGACGACCACGAAGTCGTACTCGGCCCATTCGTTTGCCTTTGGACCCATGGGAATAAAGAGCCTATGATCCCACCGCAGGAGATTTGCCTCTCCTTTGAAGCGTTGTGGTTTTTTTTGAAGGCCTCTCCTTTGAAGTATTAAAAGAAAACGCAAAGGACCATTGGCCCAGATCTGCGTGTTAGTAGCAGTTCCAAGGGTGTGAAAGTTTGTGTGTTCAGATTTGTCTCTGATATGAGAAACCGTTGTTTTGTGTCTGGAGAGTTGCACACTGAGAAGCAGCGTGGAGGTGCGTGAGCAGCGTTCAAAAATGAACACTTCCTAGTCTTTCTTTGGGTTCCTAAAGAAAATTACACTTTGGAAAAAATTTAAAATATCAAAATCACTAGTCAATTACAAAGGTTAGATTAAATTTTTATATTCCAAAAGAAGGGAAACATTTTTAATAACTTGTCAATACTATTTTAGGTTTACGATAATTTCGAGTTTGTACTAGCGCATAAATCACTCTGACCAGTGAAAGTGCAAATAACCTCATACAATTTAATAGTTATGTCATGATTTGGGGGCGTTTCCATGAGGCCCCCAACTTACGCCAACATGATGCAACTTGCAACAATAATACATGCAGCAGCCACGATACTATTACACCTAGCACAGGGTGGCAGAGCACATTGAATAACCATTCAACAACTATGCACATGCTTTCGTTCCTTTGTGATAATCCTTGAGTGCTCTTTCCCTGCATCCAATTTTTCCATTTTCATTTGAATTGCAACCCATCATCCACAGAAGGAAAGTTATTGTTCGACGCTAGACTATAAGGTATTTTTCATTATCCTCCTCATATCTTCATTAACATTTGGTTTTTCATTCTATGGATTCTTTAATGCAACACTCCTTGAAGTAATGGTAGCCTTCATGGTCACACAATGTATCCTGGGCACCACAGAATCCACACCCCAAGAAATCAATATTGTGGCTAGATACCCTGAATGCAGCTACTTGCCATCCTTTCATTCTAGGAATGGGTGGTGGAGTTGTTTTCTACATTGTTAATGATGCAAATTTTTATTGTCATAATTATATGAATCTACCAACTATGAAAATAATATCTATCTTATATCGAGGGTATTGGACTCCACAACTATAACGCTCTCATTCAAACTCTTGCTTATTTTTCTTCGTTGCTTAAATCCATACAAATTTCTTGTCACAGTACAATTTTTCATGAAGTGTTTGTTCTCTATCGTAAAGCTACATAGTTCCTTGAATGTTACAAAACATAATTCAACAAATCAATGAATAACCTATCAAAAAATCTATAGTAAAATCCTATGGATTCTTGCTAAGGTTGATTTTTTTCTATCTCAATCTTGCTAAGGGATTTTTAATTTATGTATTTACTTATTCTATTGTTTTTATTTATTTAATAGGTGTAAATCTTGAAAAAAAATCCTCCTATTGGTCGTCCTAAGAAGGATAAAACGCAATTGTCAATTGTTGAATCATTTGGCCTTACACAACATTTTAATCAAACATGTAATATTCAAAATGAAGTTGATGCCTATCTACATGAATATGATGAATCAAAAGTGTAGAGCTTGTTGAAATAGAAAACCCATCAAAGAAACACAAAATAATATTCAAATCCAAATGGAATACAAGGTTTCCATGAGCTTATGTTTTAAAACATTTAACGGTAACGAAAGGATGAAATGTTGTTGACGTGTTAAATTTAAAAGTGAGACTCCATTTTCAAAAGAGGGAAATATCACTCTTCAAGTTAGTGGTATAAGTGGCCATGCAAAATCAAAAGCTTAATTTTTGTTTTCAACTTTTGGAGGGAAAAGCGATTGAAGCAATATTCCAATCACTAAACATGTAGAACTAATGGTAAATGTTGAGAAGGAGAAAATTATATCAATGATTGAAAGCATGTATTTTGTTGCTATACATGATTTATCTTTAGAAATGTATAATTCAATTGTGACTTGAATAGGTGTAAATGAACTCCACGCGTGCTTCTAACAGATGAATATTCTGCATACACAAATTCCACACCAAGAAAATATTTTCTTCAAGTTTCTAAAGAGGTGTATTGGAACAAACTAAAAGAGAAGATTTTACATAGGTCATTTTACTCAATTTTAGTTGATGAAAGCATTGATCAAATTATGGAACACCAATTGATTGCTTATATTACATATTTGACGAATGGAGGAAGAGGTCAATGTTTAACAAAGTTTATATGTTTACTTCAAATAAAGGATGGAATAACTCAATGTATGTATGATCTAGTGAGAACTCTTTTAGCATAAATGGATTTATATTTGATGAAGTTTGTTGGTTTTGGTTCAGATGGTGCATCTTCCATGAGGGGTATTCATGAGGGTTTATCTCCTAAGCTTCGTATGCTCCTCATTTATTATTTATCCATTGCATAGCTCATGGGGAAGCACTAACAATCAATGAGGCTTCATCTCATTTTCGAGAGTTGTAATATATTAACAAATTTGAAACAAAGTTTATTCATGGCTTGGAAAATCAACTAAAGGACATGGAAAACTGAGAGAGCTAATGTATACATTTCAAATCACTAAGTTAGTGGTCTTACAAATTCATCAAATTGGGTGGCTCTCTAGAGGAAAGGTCATGGAAAGACTTGTTAAACTCATGCATTATTTATTAGGATTGGGAGTCAGGGGAGAAAAAAAATGTATGAGTTGGCAACAATATTTCAAGTGCATACTTGCATCCATATACTTGCAAACATACTCGTTGAATTAAATAAGTTGAATCAAAAGTTCGAAGAGGATCATGTAGATATTACACATACTAACACTACTTTACATGTTTCTCTTAGCATTCTTCGTAAATGATTTTTGGAAAGCATTTTTGGTGTAGATGCAGTGCATTTGGTTAAAGCATAAAGAGGAACCCTTGAATTTGTAGATAGCACAAGTATGGTACATTTACATCCATTGAGGTTTGAAAGTTTCCAAAGATGAAAACATCGGGGCTACTATATGATTGTATTCTTTTGGGAAAATGTTTTATTGTAAAAGTGATTAAATCTTTAGATAGTAAACTCATAGATTTACATGTATATAATGTGGCTAAGTTTTACACTTTTCAACATTATTATGAAGAAGTGAATGATATAGACTGTCCAACAAAAAGATAGTTAAATGTTTATGTGAAAAATCTATTGTGGATAATTGTGGATAGTGCTAGATGTTTGGGTCAAATGAATGAATTTATTTGTGCTATTTGTAAATCATACCCTAAAAAGCATATATATGGCATGAGACCTATGTGGAGATGAACATGAATGGTTTGAAGACTTTCCATATGTGATGCAATTATGACAAGCTATTCTTGTTATCCCACCAACCACATCAGTGTGTGAAAAAGGCTTCTGAAAATTAAACAAGATAAAAAATGATGATAGATAAAGACTTTCATTGGAGACACTAGATATGTTAATGTTTTTATCTCTAAGTGCATATCATGCTCTAAATGAGGTAGATTGTAATGCTACTTATGATGTAAGGAAATAAATGAAAACTAGAAATCCATTTCCATTGGGAAAATATATTTATATTTTCAATTATGTAAGAACAAATACTTTTGAAAATCATCTAATGATTTTTAATGGAATTTGAGATTTTTTTTTGTTTATGTACTAGTTATATTGAGATTTTATAGTGTTTTTATTGAAGCTACTCTTTAAATTTTTAAGATTTTAAAGATTTAGAATGAAACTATTTTATTATGGAATTGTTTTGAAGGGTTTATTTAATATATACTATTCAGTAGAAGTGAATTTTTTTATAACCTTTCATCCTTGAAAGGTTAGATGAATATATGCCCTTCCAAATGAAATTAAGAACAAACCTTCAAATTTGATCACTGTGCGTGAGCCTGGAAGAGGCTCGAACTCACAAACTCAGTGAACGTTTGGTACGGTATGAGCCACTTTGTGGAGAGGTTGGGATCATAAAGTGGTGTGCTGGGAGAGGAGTTGTAGGAAAGCGACATAGCGTGAAGCTAGCTTGTGTGGTGCCACGAGCATGGAGAAATGTTCGTTGGCATGAGAAGTCTACGACATGGACGTTGACTCGTGTGTGAGGAGTCATGAAAACTCGGTTTTCTGTTTGAAGCGAAGTTGCTCCTTATACGGGGAGCTTAATTATTGGGCCCTGTATATTTGAATGATTGCAGTGTGGTGAACTTGAGCTTAGGAGCTTGTGAGCTAAGAGCCAGAGCTGTAAGCTTGATGGTGTGAAGCGCTGTGGGCTCTATAGTGTGAAGACCCAAAGGAGGCTTTGATGGTTGTGAAGTGAAGTATGTTTTTTCATTGATGTTGACGTTGTTGGAGAGTGTTGTTTTCAGTGGAGTGTCTGTTGAAGAGGGTTTCATTGTCCATGACGCCTGTGTGGCGCAAAGAGTGATCTAGTTGAGTCTTGGCAGATAGGAGTGTCTGCCACTGAGTGTTCGTTGATGAAAATTGTGTCCACTGTGACGTTGCATGGCGCAGAGAGTGATCCAGTGGAGTTTTGGCAGATAGGAGTGTCTGCATCCGAGTGTCCGGTGATGAAAATTGTGTCGACCGTGACGCCTGTGTGGCACAGAAAGTGATCGAGTGGAGTGTACGCAGATAAGAGTGTCTACAACCGAGTGTCTGCTGATGAAGATTGTGTCGACCGTGACACTTGTGTGGCGCAGAGAGTATCTAGTGGAGTGTTGGCAAATAGTTGTGTCTGCAACCGTGTGTCCGCTGAAGAAGGTTTGCTGACATTGATGCATGTGTGGCGCAGAGAGTTTCCAGTGGAGTGTTGGCAGATAGGAATACCTGTGACATCGTGTCCCCTAAAGAGAGTTGTGTTGTCTAAAACCAACAACAAAAGTGAAAGCCCCTATCATGCTTTGTTTTTTAATGTACTGTAGTGACTGAGACCAACAAATACTTTAAAATTTAGATCGTCATAATTAAAAAATGTTTGATTAAAAGAATGTTTGTTAGAGTATTAATCAAAACGGCAACAAACCATGTTCTTATAATGGTGGTAGATCACCATAATGATAGCCGTTGTAGTCTCTACACGGATTTTCATGGTAACGGCAACGGTTTGCTTGCTCAATTTAAAATTTATAATGGTGGTAGATCACAATAATGATAGCCGTTATAGTTTCTACACGGATTTTTGGATTTTGATGGTAACGGCAACGGTTTGCTTGCTCAATTTAAAATTTAATAAATACTTTGCAAGTTCAAACGAGATCGATATCATGTTTTGTTTTTTTATGTACTGTAGTGACTGAGTCCAACAAATACTTTAAATTTAGATCGTCATGATTAAAAAAATGTTTGATTAAAAGAATGTTTGTTAGAGTATTAATCAAAACACAGACAAACCCTGTTTTATAACGGTGGTAGATCACAATAATGTTAGCCGTTGTAGTTTTTACACGGATTTTCATGGTAGCGGCAACATTTTGTTTGCTCAATTTAAAATTTATAACGGTGGTAGATCACAATAATAATAGCCGTTATAGTTTCTACACGGATTTTCATGGTAACCATTGCTTCATGGTAACGGCAACGGTTGATCACAATAACGATAGCTACAACGGTGGTAGATCACAATAATATCAAAATAATGAGTACAAACGAGACTGATGGACTCAGATGCAACAGTATCAGTGGCATTGTTCGACTGAAATATGGAAGGAACTTGAAACCCCCATTTCTTGCAATACCTCATCACTGCCCAGGTGCCACGTTATGACACAATTCTTCATCTCTTTTAATTAATACCACTGAATCAATATCATGGCTCCCATGTGGGATTAAGTGCTTTACTCTTGCCAACTCCCTTTGATGGTATCCCAATGCATTTGAATGAATGAATTCATGGTGCTTCTGGTTTTACTTTATTTCTTACAGTAAAACATCGTCAAGTTAGAGGATATCAGAGTGGGTTTTGAACTCTTGAATTATGTTTGAACTTCAGTTACTTGTTTTGTATAAATATTAAGTTATCCTATCATATGAATTTATGTTTGTAGTTGCACACAAAAGGTGTAGTATGTTTCTATTAACAACTTTGACGTGAGAATGAACCGCTGGAGGTGTTGATTCTTACCTCCAAAATTGTTTATACGAACTTCCTTAATGTATTGATAAATTTGACGGATTTTTAAAAATCAAAATAAAACCATATTTAAACAAATAACATCATGATTACATCTTATATGGTATAGTTTGTTACCTGGTTCAATAATAATTATTTTTTAAAACATATCAATCACATTCAACTTGATGTCAAACTTTTGTTGAGAGGTTGATAGATTTGTGAGCAAAACCATTAGGCCTCGCTACCAAGGTTTCTATCATATTGATCAAGGTACACATAATTCTCGCATCCAGTTATATTTGCTATGGCATAATAAAGATATATATGAATATAATTATACATAATTATGTAGAAGTGATTTGTTTATTAGAAGTATTTTTATAAAATGTCTTTCATGATTAAAGTTATATATTTAATTTGGAATATTGTTTTTTCAAATTTTCTTGTTTTAGGTATCTCGAAATATTTAAGGTAATGGTTGAGATTGTATTTACATGTTAGTATGTGATATATTTTCTTACAGTGATAATGTAGATGAGTATATCTCACCAATACTAACCAACTCAATAAGCAAGTTGAGGGATCTTTTTGTCCTTTGTAAGAAAAGGGCAAGCAAAAGACAAGATATTTTAGACCATTACTATGGAGAAGCATCACCATGTCTTACCAGAATTAAACTTTTGGTTCAAGAACAAAGCAACCAATACTATATTAACATTCATCAACCACGAGTTTTATCATGTATCTTATTAGAGCAAAGTTTTATATGAAATATAAAAAAACAAGGAACAAACTCATAATTTTTATAGTTTTTAAATAACTAGGTTTTCCATTTTTTTTTGTTCTAAAAATATTTAAAAAAATACATATACCTTTTTATATGTGAAGGTGGTAAACCTTATGGTGTTTCAAATACTTGTTGATTCTTAGAGATGATCAATTGCAAATCAAGGTGAATCTATTATGGGGAGTGTCAACCATTTGTATGACGTTGAATTGTGCAATAATACCCAGGTGACCTTTTTTCAATAGCTTCTTCATAGACAATTGAATCTTAGCAAAACATATCACCCCCAAATTGATGTTCACACTAAATTTCTCAACGAGTGCTTAGAAGAATATTATTGATGTTTTACTTTAGAGCATCATTCCTAATGGGTCAAGTGGGACAATATAACCTATCATTGTGCCACTAAAATGACTCCCCTTGAGGTTGTTTATGGTCAAAATCCCCCATCAATTTTATCCTACTTACCCGGAAATTCTAAGATGGAGGAGACACACAAAACTGTCATTGCTCGAGCAAACATTCTTTGCACTCTCAAGAATAATCTCATAATGGCTTGAATAAGGATGAAGTATGATGTTAATCAACATCATTCCCAAATGTCATTTTTAAGAAGGGGATGAGTTATTCAGGTGAATGCATGAACATGGTTTACACTTTTGGGCCAAATGAAGCGACGAAATTTCAAAATTTTATTCTTTTATCAAATTGAAGCCCTCAAAATTCATATAAGCATTGTGAATTTTGATTCGGAGAAAAAATACAATTTGTGGAGAATTATGTTGCTTTCCTAATGATATTCTTTGCAAAAAAAAATTAGTGTTGTATAATCTATCATTTTTCCATTAAATGAAATGCTTGTCCTTGCAAACTTTCACACATCTTATTAAGTATGTACGTGTTCACGTAACATAACTTAGTATAAAAAGTGTAATCTTTAAGATATATATATATATATATATATATATATATGACCATTATTTACATAGAGAGAACTAAGTTTTGCATATTAAAAATTTATTTTTGTGTGTAAAATTATATTTTTTATTATTTTTTGAAGTTGGCGAAGTAATATTTCAATTATATTTTGCAGACACGTGGTCACGTAAGATTTATTTCTACTATTTAAATGAACTCAAAAACCAAGAGTGAAGACATTTGTATTTTTTGAAATTTTTTCGCTTTGTATATTTTATGTTATTGATTTTTTATTCGACCCCTTTGAAATTGTTCAAAAAAATTTCAAGCATTATGTTTAAAAAAAATAGATAAAAAATATCATATGAATTTGAAAATGTCAAACTCATAGGCCATTGGATAGAGGATTCCTTCACGAATCCAACATGATCAATGCTGCTACATAAGGACAAATTCTGCCCTAAGTCCACTCGGTACAAAATGGTGTTACAGAGAAATCTGTAGAAGGGGAGCCAAAACTCTGTTTTTTAAGCCCTCAATAGCTCGATTAAACACTTAAAAAGCACATTCAATGCTTAAGGTAAAACTTAAAATAGCTCGATTAATGGTTTAATAAACCCTTGATCGATCCCTTGACATGGTTAAAGAAGGGATCGATTGAGCCCTTGGAACCATAAACTCCTCATTGTGTTCTCGGTGAGAATTTTTAAAAAATAGCCCAATCGACCTCCTATGTAACTATGGGTTACATAGGAGCTCGATCAAGGGTTTATTTTTAAGTCCTCAAATAGATCGATCAGGGCTAAAATATTGCTCGATCAAGTTGCTTTTGTCTCCCTCCCAACTCGTACACTTGCTAAAAAGTGTAACCCATCTTCATGCATTCACCCATTCCTCTATATGTAGCCTTATAAGAAATCCTCACTTAAATACAACCACTTCCAAAAGATTGCCTCCAAGATTTATGGCCTCTATAAAGTTTTTAAGTGTATTGAACTAGTGGCTTAAAATTGGAACTTTCCGGTCGCTATAAAATTCATCCAATAATTATTGTTTCTTTCATAAAGAAACTAGTTGAGTCTAATTTCCATGTTCAAACTAGCCTTCCATGATTAGATGAAGAAGGTGTCATTTAGTTGTAGCATGTGGCCTTCCTTAACAAAACATAGTGTTATCTCCACCAACACAGTATCAAATAGGTATTGATATGATTCCCTCATCTTTGACCTTAAGTACAATTTTTCTTGTAAAAGGGAGGGCATGTTAGGGTCATACCCTAATCCCCTTGAGTATATAGATAGGTTGTTATGTATTGAAGTCATCTCTATCAATAAGTTTGATGTAGTAGATATAGTGATCCAGGTGGATATTGGTGGCCACCTACCTATTCCACTTGGACCCCCAACACTGTCTCTTTCAGTTTTGCAGTTTCCTTAATTGTAGCACAATTTACTATTTTTGGCAGTTTTTCGGGTCTTGAACTTCATGAGCCATTTTAAGGTCCTAAACAAAATTTTTAGGGAAAACAGATAGACCAAAATTCTATTACATTAGTATGCCATTTTTTTTCGACCTCCTTTTCAAGATCTTTGAAACGAGGTATTATGATAGCCAAACGAAGATCGTATGCCAAAGTTACGACCCTGGGAAATTGATGTACCAATTTACCCAAACGGGGCCCATAGTTTTGGCGCTTCATCTCCTAGGGTTAGGTTTTTGGATGTTTAGGGTTTTCCATTGTTTCTCAATAATAAATAGGCCTTTGAGACTCATTGTAACATAGTTCAGAGGCATGTAGCCACCACATCTCTTCTCAGAGATAAGCTACCATCGCCTGAGCTAGTCTTATTTCCATTATGTTTGTAAGCATATTTCAATATTTGATATTAATGACATGAAGTATTATTTCTACTGCACCTTTGTATTTATGGTTATATTTGTAATTTTTTGCGTTCTTGTTTAAATATGGATCAGTGGTATCAGAGTGGTATGATTTTTATCTGTTTTTCTTTGCATGTCCCCAACGAGGTCGAGATATAAGGAGTTAGGGCTTGAACTGGTCAAACCTTTTCAATACCAGCCTCACAAATCCCGACGGCCTCCCATGGAGGATGAAAAGAAAGACGAGGGGGCAGGAGATCCTATCAAAATATTGCTCGAAGAAGCCCTCGAGCGACAAAGGAACGCAATGATGGACAATTTTGTCCAAATCCTTCAGCGACTACCCAAGGGTGATGCATCTACTTCCAGCAGCTACTCTGGAAGCACCACGCCCTTTAAGGTATAAGTTAACTTTGACATTCCCATATTTGAGGGTTAGATAGATGCAGACGCTGTAGAAAAATGGTTAAATCTGCTAGAAGGATATTTTTATGTTCATGAATTTTCCAGCCGGGAAAAGATCACTTTTGCACTACTCAAAGCAGCCCCCCACTTCAAGGACTGGTGGGAAACCTACTGTGAGTAGAAGGATGAAAGTATGAACACATTGTTTTCAGCCGCACCCGCTTGGAACTCGTTCCGAGATGCATCAAGGAGCAGTACTACCTTGTTGGGAGCTATGAGGATAAATGCATAAAGTGGACAATGCTGTGACAGGGAAGGGACCAAGATGTACCAGAGTTTACCAATGTTTTTCATACCCTTCGCATGAAGTTGGGTATCAAGGATTCTGAGAACCATTTGGTTCTCAAGTAGCGTTGCTGCCTACACAAGTACATCTAAGATGAGATGGAGTTCTTAAACATCTCCTCGCTCGGCATGACATACCAATATGCCGTCAAGATCGAGCAAAAGTTTGAACAAAAGAAGCAAGACTTTTGATTTGCGAATCTGAAGCGAGGGAAAGGTACCCCCAAACCGTAGAACAAAGGACAAAGCCAAGACGGGGTGGCCTAGGACAACCCGCCAAAGCCGCAAGCAAAGAAAAAACCGCAAAGCCGAAGAAGGACACGGGAAAGTGGTGTGAATTCCATAAGAGCTCCACTCACAACACAAGTGAGTGTCAGGCTAGGCAGTCACTACTCGCTGACCTATTTAGGCTTCAGAGGCAGATGCATGTTTTGACTCTGAGTCAGAACCCGACAAGGGGAATGACAAAGGGAAGCAGATTATTGATGCGGAGCCCAACGCCACCATTGCCACCACGAAGATCGAGAAGGAGGAGCCCGAAGATCGAGAGGAGGAGGATTGCCTCTTCCACTCCCAGATGTGCGTAAAGGGTTCCCCGCTACAGTTCATTGTCGACAACAATAGCCAAAAGAACCTCATTTAGGCAGAGGTCATGAAGCGGTTGGGCTTATCGACTACAATACATCCATAATAGTACACCATCGGGTGGCTTCACCAAGGACGGGATATTCGCGTGAGCCAGAAGGTTGTGCCTTCCATACATCATCAAGCCCTTCACAGATGAGGTATTATGTGACGTTGATTCCCTTGATGTTTGTGATGTATTATTAGGCCAACCATACTTATGGAAGCGACATTCTGTGTATGAGTCAAGGCCTCGTGCTGTTATTGTTACTTTGGGAAATAAGTTGTACAAGATACTAGAGGTAGCACCGCCTACCGCCATCTCTTTGGTTACTGCAAAACAATGCAATAAGCTCATTTCCAAAACCAGGAAATTTGTTTTCCTAATGATATTCCCTTAAGGGAAGAAGAAGACGATGGCCACGACCTCCAGAGAGACGCCCCCCCCCGCGCATGACAACAACAGATGGATAAGGTCATGGAGGAGTATGAGGACATCTTCACCTCCCCCGTAGGGGTGCCTCTGCACTATCAGGTCAAACACTCCATCGATATGACCCCAGGTTCATTGTTGCCCAATGGACCAATCTATCGACGCTCCATTTTAGAGAACGACGAAATCAAGAGGCAGATTCAGGAGCTGCTGCAGAAAGATCACAACTAGCCGAGTTCATCACCCTGTGGGAGTTCGATCATGTTGGTACATAAGAAGGATGGGACTTGGAGGCTCTGTATTGACTATCGAGCGCTGAACAAGATCACTGTCCGGAATAGGTACCCGATCCCATGGTTTGATGACCTTCTGGACCAATTAAAGGGGGCGAAATATTTTAGCAAGATCGACTTGACGTTAGGATATCAACAGGTACCAATCGAACCCTCTGATGTGTGGAAGACTATCTTCAAAGCCAAGCAGGTTATGCCTTTCGGGTTGACGTATTCTCCTGCAACCTTCATGAGTCTGATGGATGACATCTTACGGCCATTCACCAAATCATTTGTAGTGGTATACTTGGATGACATCCTGACCTTCAACCAGAGTTAGGAAGAGCACCTCCACCACATCCAACAAGTTATCCAAACACTATGACAACACAAGCTATGTGCCAATTTGGAGAAATGAACTTTTGGCATGACCCAGGTTTAGTATCTAGGTTACATTATTGATGAAGAGGGGTGCATGTGGATCTAGCTAAGATCCAAGTCATCCAGGATTAACCAGCTCAAACCACTTTTATAGAGCTTCGCAGCTTTCTGGGTCTTGCCAATTTCTACTGTAGTTTCATGTTGGGATTCTCTCATATCACTTGACCCTTGAGTCAAGTCACCAAGGGAGGAGCGAAAGAAAAATTATTTTGGTCTAAATCTCAACAGAAGGCATTCACAGAGTTGAACACATCACCTCTACTCTGCACCCATGCTCACATTACCAGACTTGTAACAACCGTTTGAGATCAAGACAAATGCCTCT
Source organism: Pinus tabuliformis (assembly GCA_031772625.1). NCBI lineage: Eukaryota > Viridiplantae > Streptophyta > Pinopsida > Pinales > Pinaceae > Pinus > Pinus tabuliformis. The sequence goes on along the minus strand of CM062818.1, from coordinate 1,346,010,257 downwards.
AAATATGCTATTGGGGTAGTCATTACTCAACAGGGGCATCCAGTGGCATATCACAGTGAGACACTCTCATACACAATTTGAAAGTATCCCACTTGTGACAAAGAGATGTATTCCATTGTGCAGGCCTTCCGACAATGGAAGCATTACATTTTGGGGAAGGAAACAGTCACGGACCATCGACCCCCGCATTTCATACAGACGCATGGGAAGTTGCAGAATGATTGCCATTAGAAGTGGTCCACATACCTACAAAAATTCCATTTGAATAACAAGTATAAGAAGGGTAGCACCAATAATGTTGCAGATTCCCTCAGTCGACCACCAATCATGGTGCTAACTGTTGTGCTTAACTATTGTGGGCACGAGACTTCTGATTGGCCACTTCTCTACAAAAGCGACCCATAATTCATCCACACATACCAGACGCTCTTGGAGGGTCAACAAGTTCCATATTCTCACCTCCAGGATGCCCTATTATGCCACCTGGGACACATTTGTGTTCCTTCAAGAGAGCATGCCAAGATGATTTGGGAAGCACACTATAGTCAGGCCGTTGGGAATTTTGGGGTCGAGAAAACTGTTGAAATACTGCAGAATTATTTCTATTGGCCAAATCTTCGATAGGATGTCAGGAAGTACATCAGATCCTGCACTGCCTGCATCATTGCCAAACCGACCATCATGAAGCAAGGCCTCTATACTTTTCTGCCTCCCCTAGTCGACCTTGGGAATCCATCTACATGGATTACATGTCAGGCCTTCCTTCTACTAAACATTGCAACGACTGTGTTTTTGTATTTGTCGACAGATTCTCGAAGATGGCCATTATGGTGGTTTGCAAGAAGAATATCATAGCAGAAGCCACTGCTAAAATCTTCTTTGAATGAGTGTGGGTACACTTTGGTATTCCACATTCTATCATCTTAGATCGGGACAGCAGGTTCCTCAGACATTTTGGTCCAATCTCTGGTCGATGCTAGACACTAAGCTCACTAAGTCCACAACTTTCCATCCCCAAACTGATGGCTAGACAGAGGTCGTCAACAGGATGATCGTACACATTCTGCACATGTGCAACTCAAAGCATCCACGCACATGGGATGAGAGCCTCCCCTATGTCCAACACAGTTATAACCAAGCTCTCCACAACTTGACTGGCCATAGCCCTTTTCAAGTGGGCTTGGGATTCCATCCACTATGTCCCAATGATGTGGCCATACCATTTGCAGCCACTCATGCAGATTCGGCTCAGGTCTAGTCCGAAACTGTAAGGAAAACAACTTCATTGAGCACATCCAACATATCTTCTAACAGGACCACGACATTCTGGAGAATTCAAATGTTAAGTACAAGAAGCGACATGATCAACATAGAGTGACGCACATGTTTAAGGTGGGCGACAAAGTCTGGTTACATTTGCAAAAGGAACGCCTTACTGGAGCATATCGGAAACTCAGACCACTCTGATATAGTCCTTACACCATTACCAAGGCAGTGGGAGACAATGCATTTGAGCTCAGCATTGCCGCATTCCTTGGCCTACACCCAGTGTTCAATGTGGACCGCCTTCGACCATACTTCCCACCATTGCTAGACACATCAGACATTGCAGAATAGCTCACACCTACAGAGTTAAATCCATATTGCATGGAACAAGCCACAATTGATCGGATCATGGACACACAGATCAAGAACACCCGACAACAAAGGATCCAACTATATCGAGTTTTCAAAGCAAGCCAACTCCTTCACGAGGGCAAATGACTCACCAAGGACCAAGTTCAGCAGAAGTTTCCTCATTTCATGGAAGAACTCAATGCAATGGGGACCATTGCTTCCTAAGGGGGAGGAATGATCCAGGTGGATATTGGTGGCCACCTTCCTAATCCACCCGGACCTCCAACATTGTCTCTTTTAGTTTTTCAATTTCCTTAATTGTAGCAAATTTACTATTTTTTGCAGTTTTTCGAGTCCTGAACTTTCGGAGCCATTTTGAGGCCCTAAACGGCGTTTTTAGGGAAAATGAAGAGACCAAAAAAATCCCAAACCAGCGTGCTAGGATTTTTTGGGCTCCTCTTTGAGATCTTCGAAATGAGGTATTATGATAACCAAATGGAGATCGTATGCAAAAGTTACGACCCCGGGAAGTTGATGTACCAATTTATCCAAACGAGGCCCAACGTTTTGGTGCTTCATCTCCTAGGGTTAGGTTTTTGGATGTTTATGGTTTTCCATTGTTTCTCAATAATAAATAGGCCTTTGGTCCTCATTGTAACATAGTTCATATGCATGTAGCTGCCACATCTCTTCTCAGAAATAAGCTACCATCGCCCGAGCTAGTCTTATTTCCATTCTGTTTGTAAGCATATTTCAGTATTTGATATTAATTAAATGAAGCGTTATTTCTACTGCATCTTTGTATTTATGGTTATATATGTAATTTGTTGCGTTCCTGTTTAAATCTGGATCATATAGTGTAAAAAAAATATTTTAAGAAGGCTTACTAAAAGGTTTTATCTACAGGAAAGTTCTTAAGGCATGAAATAACAACTATTATGAAAACTATAATTGTAAGAAGGATTATTACGAACTCCCACTTTTTTTTTTACTGGTCAAAATGACACTTTTTTGTTATTCTTATAGAACCAAAAAAAATACAGATAGGCAGTAACAACTTTGTTTTTTACATCAATATAACAACAATTGTTTTGTTGTATGACGTTGACTTACAAGATCATAACAACATTCTTTACAGTATAACAATATTCTTTTTTGTTTTGAGACTTTGACTTACAAACAATAATAACATGTTTCCTTGCTTATATGGATCAAACTTTTTTGCATTCAACAATAGCAATTTTCTGAAAAATCACCAAAAAAATCATCTTAGAGAAAATTAAAACAGATATATAACAAGGACTATTAGTGACCTGAAAATCTAAAAATTAAAAGGATATAGAGAATGATAAATATATCAAGGGCTAAATTGCCTTGAAGCATTGTCCATAAGTCTTATTGATGCTCTGAGAGAATAGCATTACACCTATAAGTGAATTGTAGATTAGAGAAATCATGCTAGATGAAGAGAGTGAGTTTCAGTAATAGAGTTTCCCTCCCATTCCTTCAATGATATGTGACCAGATTCAAGAGATAGAGCTCTCTTTCATAAATTATTTGCTACATGTTAAATTCCCTATAGATATGCTTGAAGGAGATGACCTAAAAGTGCTCTTTCAATTCTAAAATTATGCTTTTCCAAGCTGATAAGATTATGAAATCTAGTTGTTCTTGGCCTGGTAACCATTCAATGACACATATTGAATAACCAAAAATTTAAATGTTGTTTATACTTTTGTGCTTTGCTAATGACATTAGAGCCCAAAAAATAATTAGTTCAACTTTATTGTTTGTCCCGGGGCCAATTCCATTTTTTAAGCAGATTGATTTTGATTCAGTCAATGTTATCATCCCTCCACCTCCACATAAGTTGTCTTGAGCTGCTCCATCAAAGAATCCAACAGGAAGATCATTGGATATTTCAGGGAAACGAGGTGGCCTTCGGGACTTGGCTTTTTGTGGAGGTAGATAGTCCCTAAAAATAGTTATATTTTAGAGGCTTGGAGAATGGTGGAGACACTTGCATTTATGAATATAGTTATATTTCTAAGCAACCAGATGCCCCAAGCTATAAAAATAGGGAGAGCTCAGATATATTGGAATTTCTTCACCCATAAGAATAACATATCCTCAAAAAATCCAGAATGAGGTTTTCTCCGATGTTCATGGTTTAGAGTACCAATGAACAAATTTCACAAGAAGAAGTGTTGTTTACAACAAGATGATCTATCGATTCTTCACTCTACTTGCAAAGGCTACAACCATTTGGTCCCATGAATCCCATTTTTACTAGGTTATCCTAGGTTAAAATTTTATTATTGAGGACCAACCATGTGAAACACCTTAAATTGTTGTGGATGTTCCACTTCCATATGAGGTTGTTCCACCATCTGCACCTATGGATGATCTTTGAGCTAGAAATCGCTTCATAGGTAAGACAACTGGTTACCTTACCAGATTTGACATCCCAACTCCAAACCAACTTATCTTTTAAATTGCAAAGTCTCACTCCATTGAGGTTCATCTTCTTTGTAAAATAGTTCCATTCTAATGCTAAAGGACCCCCCAATCCTAACTTTGTTGAGGACATCCAATAATTAGCAAAGGGCTGCTACGAATGAAAATTTGTTATATTGGACATATAGTATAGCCCTTTAGAGTGTAAAATTTGTAACAATTCCTTTGATAATTTGTATAGACCGGGACCCCCTACGAAGGGATCTTTTCCAAGGATTATCTCGTTTCCATCCCCCACCTTCCAAGCTAACCAATTGAAGAGAGAGGGGGAGGAATCCATGAGGTACTTCCATACAAAAGAGCCTCTTTTATTAGGATTCCTTGCATGTTTTCTTACCCAATCCACCACTGACATCCTATTCAAATATTTTTCTTTTAAAGTTTAGCTACATAGGCCTTCCTCAAATAAGCCTCTCCATAAAATTTTTATAGCTAAGGATTTTGCAAACGAGTTCAGATTTTTAAATCCCCATCTTTCGTGAGATTTTGGGGTTGGAAGAGAGGTCTAGCTTGTCAGATGAAAACCTTTTTTTTTCACAACCACAAAAATATAAACATTAGTTACCTAATAAAAGTGAGGATGGCACTGGGAATATTGGATAAAGCTAGCCAATAAACAAGAATATTTTCCAACAACTTCCACTTATTAGAAAGTTCCTATCAAGTTAAACAAAATATGTATAAGAAAAAAAATGTAATAAAGTTCCTATCAAGGACAAAAAGCATATAAAAAAATAGATATAATAAAACGCCTGCCAAATATATTGTAACTGAAACTCTATTCATAAAAAAAAAACAAGTGAATAAATAATTTCTATTTTAAATATTAATATATTTAATCATTTTCACTATATTTCTTAATAATTTATTAGTAATCTTAAGATATTTTATTAATTTAACTATATATATATATATATATATATATATATCTTAAATTTTATAAGTTCACAAAATTTAAAATTACAGTTATGTCTTGTTCAAGTCAACCTTTAAGGAAGGGAATTAATTGTCTATTTAAAATTAAAGTTATCTGTTGTCTGAGTCTTCTTTAAGGAAGGGAATTAATCATCTAGCTTTTGGGATGCTAGATAAACTCTGTGACCATCACTCTTGGAATAGTGTCATATTAAAATTGTTGCAGCATTTGTTTCCAAAGACAATAGTCACCTCTTTATTAGTGCCTTGTAAATGCTAAACAACATTTATAATTCACCCATGTGGCATAATAACTTAGAGAACCCCCCGCCAATATTTACATATTAAGATTATTTACCACTATACTACAATGACTAGGATGCAATATAAATTACTCCCTAAAACGAATTGGAATTTACCACGAATGGGAAACCAATTGCAAATTCCCTGGTTACATTAAAATTAAGGTACGAATAGTAACCATGGACTCAGATGCACAGATGTGAGTGTTAAGATCGAAGTGATTTACAGAAGGAACTTGAAGCCTCCTTATCGTGTTATGTCTCATTGCTGCCGTACATGTTATGGGTCCCCTCATCTCTCTCCATTATTATAACTGAACTAGCAATTGCACCGAGAGGTGCAAAGGAACGCCGATAGGAGGAGTTGGGGGAATGTGGAAGCATGGAAAATTTTAGGAGCTAATATCTGTAGGTGGGCTAATTTTCGATAAATTTTCCAAAAAAAAAGATTCCCCAATTTCCATTTTTTATAAAAATGATTCTTCCAAATTTTACAATATAAAATTATTTTACCTTAAAAATCACCAACATTATATAGAGAGTATATATAAAATCATTATAAGTTTGAATAGTTTTACGAATACATCAATAAACATTTTATAGGTTGCATATTAGGGACTAGTGAGCTTCGCCAATGTTTTTAAACTTCAAGATAATTTTCCATCCTTCAATTTTTCCTTGTCTGGAAGGTAGTAATCAAGTGAAATATGTGGACAATAAAATACAACTGAAATTAGAGTTTCTATATATCTTCTAAAGAATGTAGCAAGAGGTTAATTTTTATAAGAAAGTTACACTAATATAAATGTCCCAAAATAATGGCATAGTAATGATGGTATCCCATATGACATTTGGGAAGTGGAGGAAGTACCAAGGTGGTATAAGAATCAACCAGTGACAAATATGAAGAGAGGAAATGAAAGAAAGGAATCCCTCTACACTCAAGATGCATAAAAAATGGATCCATGAACTCCCTCATGCACTAGATCAAATAAAAAAATTATAGAGGCCAATAATGAGAAAGAAAACCTGAGAAAGAGATGCTCATTTGAATATAACACTAGGCTCACAAGCATCTCTAACCAAATTTGGCTACTCTACGTGAAGTTCTTTTGAAATTTACGTATATTTTTTCATTGTATAAATATAACTTATCAAGTAACGCTCGATTCATTTCATAAGTTAAAATAAGAAGCTCATAAAAGTAAGACTCCTTTAGTAGTCAATTTTTCCTTAAGACTAAGTGAGAAGTTGAGAGATCTAAACTCCCTCAATTTTGTATTAAGTTATATCGGTATGAATGCAACCCACGATTGTTATTAATACAACTATAACAATTACTATAAAAAACATTCAACACAAAAACAACTAATATGAGGTCTTGGACTAATGGTGTATTATCTATAATATTGTCCAGTGTGTTTGGCATAATCCTGGTTTCATCATCTGTGCTTGCATCATTTTCAACCATATTGGTCTTCCCTTGTTCCTTTTCAAGCATATGTTTAACCTTTCCTTCTTCATTTTCCTATCTTGCCATTTATTTTCTATGGTCCTTCTCTTGCCTTACTTTCTCTCTTTCAAGCCTTTCATCTGCTCGACATTGTGCTGCAACAATCCTTGTTGCCTTCTTCTCCTTGGCTAAATCCTTTTTTTATTTTCCGTTTTAATTCCTGAATTTCAAATTTATTTTTTTTAGACTCAGATAATATGTTTATATAGCCTTATGAGGTGAGTAAATGTGAAATTCGTCCCAAACGAAGACTACCCGATGGTCCTTTCTTTTTTTCATGGACACTCTCTCTACTAGTAGCTTTAGGAATTGACCAAGTAACTTCTCCACCCCTCTCGCCTGCATGTCATTTCTTGGCACTTGCCTTTCAGTATCTGAGACAATTGATTGAACTATATTATTCTCTTCATCTGATGCCTCATTATGTGCTTCATCTTCTTCCATTGATCTATTGTCCACAAAAAAATGAACAATTTCATTATTCAATTCTGTTGGTTGTGAAGGCATGTTCATGCTTTGTTCATTGGTTCTTGAGACACTATGTTTGTTCAAATTAATCATGGCTTTTTCCAACCATGATGGTGGGGTTACTTGGCTTGGAAATGTCAATTGGTCATTGTTGCTTCCTAGTGCAATATCAATAATGTCATTTTCAACTACATCTTCATTGTCAACTGCATGTTCAACAATGTCATTAAGAATATCAACAACAAAAGTTCCATGTGCTTCAGTTGGTAGAATGACCTCCATGTTACTGTCAATTGGTTCATGATTATACTGTGTTTCACATACATGTTCATCATCATCACCATATAAGTGTCCTTGAGAGAGGGAAATCATATTACCAACTACAACCACATCATCATGTTCATCTACTTCTTCTTTCACTTCAACACATGTTTGGACATGCCCTTCTTCTTGACCATCCACATGAAATGTCTAGCTACAAAAGGTATCATGCATAAGAGCATCATAATTTAGTGGCCAGATTCTAGTCCTCCTAAATCTAATCTTGATATTTGATGGTGTCAGAGCCCTTTTAAATGCTTTACTTGCAAGCTCTTCCAGCTCGAACCTTTTCACCTCAACCCTTGTATTCTTTTCCATCCATGCAACATGATATGACCTGAAATAGTTATTGAAAGGGCCAAACACATTGACATAAGGGGTTGTAATATGTGAGTGGTATGAGTGGGAAATGTTAACAAGTCGATGCCCAAATTATTTGCTTCCTCAATTGTTTGTAAAATAATGTGGCTTCTATGACCATCTAATATCAATAGGTGTTTGTTATTAGGTGAGACACCACCTGGTAGTAGGTAAAGATGCAACAAAGTGACGAAGCCAATTTAAAAAAACTTCATTAGTCATCCATGCATGGGGATGTGCAGCCATGCATGCACCCGGTTCACAGTTTTGTATATATTTTTTCAGTTGATGTTTACCTTTGAATAGATAAAATCCTGGGATTGAAGCATCAATTGCATTAACACAACATAGAATAGTTATCCACTCCCTTCTCTTAGGAAAAATATTTGGCCTGTAAACATGTTTCATCATAGTTTCGTATATGGTCTACACCATAGGAATGTTTATCATATACACTAAAAATAGTGTCATAGAAATTACATACGATTGCAAGGCACAAATTTAATGTTTTATCTCTGTTAAGGCCCTCAAATGTACACCATACAAGGTCTGGATGCAATTTTTTAAACCCAAACCACCATGATTTACTAGGAAACCCATCTTTGAATGGGTCTGGCCTCCCTTGACAGATTTGAGCAACTGTGGATTTGAGTTGTATCAAATTTATCCCATGTCCCAATTGATCCATCTCTTTACACCACTCAACCACCTCGACCTCCTCCTCTTCAGTGATAATTGTAAGACGCCCTCTACGTTTTGTATGAGTGAACCCATTTATCCAATAATTTATTGATAAGGGAGGAATACCATGTTCTTTTCATATGCTTGAATTTAATATCCATTAAACTCTATGTCATCAATTATAGCTAACATGTCTTCTTTTCTCCAACCTCGTATAACGCTGATCGTTTTAGTTGAACTTTCCCCTTGGACTGTGGTTGACGGTGGCTTTGTGGCTGATGATGTGACATCAACTTCAGTGACATGGTCATCCTCAACAACATTGTTTGGAGCATTGTTTACATTCACATCACCTGCCCTGTCCTCATTTGATGAAGGGGATCGTAGTTGGGCACCCCCGAGCACTCTCTTGCCACTTCTCCTTGTACGAGCAACATAACTAACTCTTGCCATAGATGCAACTACCTGCTGAATTATTGCATGCATTTAGTTAATATTAATTGAAAATTATGCTTTCATACAAGGATATAGTATTTATGCTTTATTAAAGGCAATTATGAGCATGTATGCTAGTATCAACTTAACATATTTTCATACATATTCCTTTTTGATAGTATCCTTGAAAACTCAAATCTACAAAAGGAATTTGTTGTATGTCTTCAAATATATCAGCGATTGTTGTTTTGATAACTTGTTTTTACACTTAAAATACCTTGACTATATTTGTACTTGGAAAAATACTACCAGTGTGTTTAAATTGACCTAGAATTGGTTATATGTCTTCTATTATATCAATATATGTTTTGGATAAAATGTTTTATGAATTATAGGAGGAGTTTCAACTATAGATAAGATGTTGATATGGTCTAGTTATTTTTGTTTGATATAAGATGTTGATATGGTCTAGTTATTGTTGTTTGATATAAGATGTTGATATGGTCTAGTTATTGTTGTTTGAATTAAATTGTTTAGCCCCATGTTTATCATTATTATTAATCCTAATCATCACAATCTCCACGCATGAAGGAAGTTGTAGGCTTGTCTTGCTAAAGGAATTTAGCGGCTCAATAGAATCTCTAGGCTTGCTTTAGTAATGGTTAATGATTCTCCTATTGTGGGAATGGTTATGAGTTTGTCAAATTTTTTGTGGGAATGGTTCTGAGTTTGTCAATATTATTACTCCTATAGATAAGTTGTTGATCTGGTTTAGTTATTGTTGTTTGAATTAAATTGTTTAGCCTCATGTTTGTCATTATTGTTAATCCTATCATCACAATATCCATGCATGAAGGAAGTTGTAGGCTTCCCTTGCTAAAGGAATTTAGCAGCTCAATAGAAGCTCTAGGCTTGCCTTAGTAATGGTTAGTGATTCTCCTATTGTGGGAATGGTTTTGAGTTTGTTAAATTTATTGTGGGAATGGTTTTGACTTTTTCCTACTTTTATTCCTATAGATAAGATGTTGATCTAGTCTAGTTATTATTGTTTGACTTAAATTGTTTAGCCTCATGTTTGTGAATATTGTTATTCCTAATCATCAAAATATACAAGCATGAAGGAAGTTGTAGGCTTTCCTTGCTAAAGGATTTTATTAGCTCAATAGAAGCTCTAGTCTTGCCTTAGTAATGGTTAGTGATTCTCCTATTGTTGGAATGGTTTTGAGTTTGACAAATTTATTATGGGAATGGTTATGAGTTTGTCAATATTGTTATTCCTATAGATAAGATGTTGATATGGTCTAGTTACTGTTATTTGAATTAAATTGTTTAGCCTTATGTTTGTCATTATTGTTAATCCTAATCATCATGATCTTCAGGCATGAAGGAAGTTGTAGGATTCCCTTGCTAAAGGAATTTAGCAGCTCAATAGAACGTTTAGGCTTTCCTTAGTAATGGTTAGTGATTCTCCTATTGTGAGACTGTTGATATGGTGTAGTTACTATTGTTTGAATTAAATTGTTTAGCCTCATTTTTTCCATTATTGTTAATCCTAATCATCACAATATCCAGGCATGAAGGAAGTTGTAGGCTTGCCTTGCTAAAGGAATTTAGCAGCTCAATAGAAGCTCTAGGCTTTACTTAGTAATGGTTAGTGATTATCTTATTGTGGGTATGGTTCTAAGTTTGTCAATATTGTTATTCCTATAGATAAGATGTTGATCTCGTCTATTTATTGTTGTTTGAATTAAATTGTTTAGCCACATGTTTGTCAATATTGTTATTCCTAATCATCAAAATCTCCAAGCATGAAAGAAGTTGTAGGCTTGCCTTAGTAATGGTCAGTGATTCTCCTATTGCGGGAATGGTTCTGAGTTTGTCAATATTGTTATTCCTATAAATAAGATGTTGATCTGGTCTATTCATTGTTGTTTGAATTAAACTGTTTAGCCTCATGTTTGTCAATATTGTTATTCCTAGTCATCACAATCTCCAGGCATGAAGGAAGTTGTAGGCTTTCCTTGCTAAAGGAATTTAGCAGCTCAATAGATGCTTTAGTCTTGCCTTAGTAAGGGTTAGTGATTCTCCTATTGTGGGAATGGTTTTGAGTTTGCCAATATTGTTATTCCTATATCTAAGATGTTGATATGGTCTAGATATTGTCGTTTGAATTAATTTGTTTAGCCTCATGTTTTTCATTATTGTTATTCCTAATCATCATAATCTCCAAGCATGAAGGAAGTTGTAGGCTTCCCTTGCTATAGTAATTTAGCAACTCAATAGAAGCTCTGGGCTTTCCTTAGTAATGGTTAGTGATTCTCCTACTGTGGGAATGGTTCTGAGTTTGTCATTACCATTATTCCTATAGATAACACTCTTTAGGCATGAAGGAAGCTCTAAGAGAAATTTCAACTAAAAAAGTGACACCTAGTTCCTTTTCTAGTTAAGATGTTGATCTGGTCTAGTTAATATCATTTGAATTAAATTAAATCCTTAAATCTTGAAAACTGTAAAGTGTGTTGAATTTTGAATTGGATATGGAATTCTTCTTTCTCCATTTCAAGTCTGACAAGGTTGGAAACACTCACAGACATCCTAAAATAATTAATGGAAATGTTAAAAAATTAGTTAAAAGGATAAAATGAAGTTTGGAGATTGATTTGAGTGGATGTTCCACAAAATGATTGACAAGGTAGAGGGAGAGGATGCTATCAAAAAAGATGTTGCAGCTTATGAAGGGAAGGATAGTGTGGATTTAGGAAAATCTGAAAGGCAAATGAAGTATCTTGAGCATTTGAATGCTAAGTAGGTAAGAAACATAGTGATTATGAAATGTTGCAAGGGAAAATAATTGATAGAGATTTCCTCTTCAAATGCAACAAAGAGAAATGAAAAAATTAAGAGAATGAAAAAACGACGATGATCTTCATCTTATTCACTAGAAATTTAATCTAAAATTAATCTAAATTGGTTTCATGTCTCAACAAATATGAAAAGTACTGGAAGAAAGGGAAGAATAAAGGAGTTTCTATGTTTATTTTTGCCATTCCAAGTTTGTCACTGATAGCTAGTTGAGAAAGGAACTATTGTCATTTATCACTAAATTCTTTGCCACTGTTTATTTCCGCATGTCATCAATTTATGCTAAAGTCTAGACATTTTGGAAAATTTGTTGTGGATTCTCCTTGCTAATTAAGGTGGTCATTTGGTTGTTCTTAAATTGGAGCTAGGAGGCTCATTTTCCAATTAATTCTGATTGAGGAACTAATTTTTATGACATTGTTTTGGCTTTGGGATGAATGTGTAAAACTTTATATGAAGTCCTTCTTGCTTAAAATTTGTACTGTAGAGAATGATTGATGTTCAGCTAGAAACATGTTATGTTCATCTGTAGGTAGCCATACTAGCCAATACTATGCATTATGGTTGTGTCATATTTTCCAGTCAACCTACAAATGACCCAGAATATAGAAAAATAGAAAACATATATATTTTCATGAAAATAAAACTGTAAGAAAAAAATAAAAACTATGAGAAATGAAAATAAAATTGTAAGAAAACTATGTTGTAACTGAAATAACTAACCTGAATATAGTGTGAAATGTTCTGTGATGGTTTGTCTCCAGGGCTGGTGAATAGTTTGAATGTTAAACATGCAACTTCAGTAGTGTTTGAACTTCTTTTATAGTTTTTTGCACTTGAATTTAATTGGTGGCAAGGATGGACGTGGATTGCAATGGGTTCATTTTGAATTTGTGATCTAGATTGATTTGGACGTGATCCAATGGCTGAGAATTTTTTATTGATGATCCAAATGCTTTGATTTGTTTTAATGGGAAATAGAATGGGTTGGGTGTCATTTATTGAATTTATTGGGTTGGGTGTCATTTATTGAACACAATGGGTTTAAATGTTGAATACCACAACAATTATGGTTGACATACATTAACTTTTATTATGTGCAGGTATGAATATGCATTTGGGATACATAGCTTCAGTTCAGATCAGTGGGGGTTGAAGTGACTGCTACTTTGCACTTTTGGAATAGACCATTTTGGAAGGATTTATGGTTTAATTTGTTTTCTAGTTGGGACAATATGATTTGTATAGTTGATACTTAAAAGACTATTTATGGACAGTTGTGGGCCGAGTCAATGTTTTGGGAAATTTTGGACATAAATTAAGACATACTTGCACTTAATGTTATTTGTTTTTGTTTAAATATTGGTTGCACATCTCTCAATTTTTGGTGGCTTGATGGGACCACTACTATAACAATTACTAGTCCCTCCACAACGTTAGACATCTCTCCCCTACTGATAACTAATTTTGTCTTTTTCTTGAGGTAAAGATATAAACATGTGAATGAGCGATGCGTGGTCTCTATCTTTGTTTATGTGCCCCAAATGTATAGGTAGACACTTGTGCATCAACTTTTCACATCATGATTAAATGTATCTTATATGCCCCAAATGTACAGGTCAACACTTGTGCATCAACATTTCACATCATGATTAAACGTATCATGCATTTTTCCAACTTGTATTAGTGGTAATAAAATGGGTATCAATAGAAAGTTATATGTTGTAGCTTCTCATGTTATATTAAGGGTATCGATATATATTATATGTTGTAGCTTCTCATTGGATAAATACATGTACATGTACATTTAGTTTCCTTTTATATAATTAATTTGATATTAATATTATAAACACAAACTTTTGATATTGATAATATAAATACAACATTTTATAGGGAAAAAATTAACACAATATCCAAATAGCATCCAAATATGATTGATTTGATATTGATATTATAAATACATCATATAGAAAGACATTTTCTATAATTGGGAAAAAACGATATGAAACAATTTTAAGAACTTGTATTAATTTAACGAGAAAATTCATCTTTCACAATTAAAAAAAATAGAAAACAAAATATCTTACAATATAATTCTTATTTTAAAGATAATTTGTTATAAAATACTTAATATATAAAATGATTAACCAAAAAATTTTTATCATAAAATTTATCTTTGACAAGTCTTATTCAATTCAATTTAAAATCCTAAAATCAAAACATCAATCCATTGCCATCAATTTCAAAACATCTTTAATCTTAACATCTATTTTACTAAAAATATAACTAACTAACTATTCTTCAAATTTTATTACTAATTCATATTCTTATTTTTAATTGATATAAAATAATTTTTAAATATTTTATTAAATTCAAATAACGCACTTTATTTTTATATATAATATATTATACCAGTTAAAAATAAATGTAAAACGTTTATAAATATTAAAAATATACAATAAAATTAAAAAATATATAATAAATATGTTTTTTTAATTAAAAAATATTTTAAATATGAAAATTCAGTAAATATTTAAAACACTTAACATACGTAAATCATAAAGTGATCTTTTAAGATGCCTCTCTAAACCACTATCATAAAATCATAGTTAGTTTCTTGGTAATTCTCTCTCGCTAGAGAATCATAAAACTTCAATTAATGTCTCTTTTATAGACAAAGAATTATTATATAAGTTAAATTAGCATAAAACAATCCCATAATGTTTTATTAAATTATGAAAAAGATTTATTAGATGTTTAAAACGTTTTTCTAATTCAAAATAATAATTGTTTTTTATGTAAAAATATGACTTTTTAACTATTTAACAAATTACGCACAAAATAAAAATAATACCAAAAACATGTGTTGCTTGAAATACCTATAATTTAAAGGTTGTTCTATACATCTAGAAATGAGTAGATGTGGATCATTTCTAAATGTGGATCGGTGCCATTAAGTATGAATGAGATCAAGCACAACATTGTGAGTGCAAGATCCGTGGGCTTATGATGGTTAAATAATAATTATAAAATAAAAATAAAGTCTAATTTTTGAAGGGGTATAAATCCATTAGTGTAATTTCTCGGATAAAATAAATTATATATAATTTGGAAAAAAATATTTTGTATTGAATTTTTATATGTTCATTAATTAAAATTAAATATAAATTTTTAAAATATAATGGTTATTAATATAGGTGTAGATTAGTAGGTTTGATTGAGATTTAGTCTTTATTTGGCCTTAGAAAGAAACCACTTGCACAGGGGTTGAGGATGGAAAACCACATGAATAAGGGTTGAGGATAAAAGCCACTTTGGAAAAATTAAATTATATTCCAAGAGACTTACAAACTCAACTAAACTTTGCATAATAACTACATTACTATTAAAATGTAATAGTAATTTTACCTTTATTAACATATTTTTACAATATAAATTAAGTCAATTTATAAAGTAAAAGAATGTGGCTTCTGAGAAGTTAAAATAAGCATTTTGAATTGGTATAAAATGGAGGGAGGATCAATCCTTGTACTTTTGCATATTAAGATAGAGTAGTTCAAGAATTAAATTTGAATAGCAATGTCATATTTCATTTTGATGAGTTATTATCAATGTAATCCACATTCACAATCTAAAATTTATAAGAAAATTAAAAATAATATTAATAGTGGGCATTATTATACTATATACATTATCGTTTTTAAAATATTTTAAATAAATGTTTCATAATGATTAATACTTATCAATTGAACACTACCTTATTTATGTGGAACTAATCATCTTATTTTTTTATTAATATAAATAAATTGAATTGAATCTACTTTATTATGTTAATAGTGTGTTTATTTTGGAATATGACTTTCAAAATTTTAATTTAGCTAGCCTAGATTCATCTTAACTCCGAATCTATCAAGCGTCAAGAGGGATCAAATCTCTCGAGGTGTAAACCTCTTCATTTAGTGCTTGATTGATCCCTCTCAGTGCTTGATAGATCCACAGTTAAGAAGGATCTAGGTTGGTTTCTGTGCGTCCAACAAAAATCTATCGAACATATGATTAATTTTATCAATAATATGTAAATACATCTAATATTAATAGAATAATTTTAAATATGCTAAATATGTATGAGATTTATCTGGTCATTTTAATTTTAAATTTGTTTAGTTACCTCAGTTTGTTGAGATGATAAATATTGTTAGTAACTTTAATGATGAAAAATGATGAAATAAAAAATTTGAATGCAAAGTGACAATGTAATAGTGTTGAATGATAGAAAATGTGATTAATAAGAATGTAGTCAGCTACAAATAGTCTTCATTGTGATTAATCTCAAACTATTTTCCTGTACTATTCTTATTGTCACCTTTGTTAGTTTTGTCTTCTTTTCATACCGATTATATGAAAAAGACAATTGAAATCGTAAACCATTTAAAGCTTTAGCTCGAGCTCTTGTAGTAAACATTATACTTTGTCTCTCTTGCTCTCCAATATTAATAGGTTGAATTACTATAACACAAAAACCAATATACATTGTCAATATTTTTTGTGCTTACACTGAAATCAATGCACATTGTTAATCTAATCACTTTAAAATTAATGTACCATCATACATCCAATTACATCAAATCAGAAATCAACATCTACAATGAAATCAGTGCATCTAATGCAAGAAATCAAATAAGATTAGAAAAAAACATCTACACTAAAATCAATGCATGTAATGCAAGTAATCAAATAGGATTAGAAATCAACATCTACACTCAAATCAAAGCATCTAGTGCAAGTAAGCAAATGGGATTATAAACCAACATCTAAACTCAAATCAATGCATCTAGTGCAAGAAATCAAATAGGATTAGAAATCACCATCTACATTGAAATCAATGCATTTAGTCCAAACAACCAAATAGCATTATAAATCATCTACATTGAAATCAATGCATCTAGTGCAGGCAATCAAATCTAATTAGAAATTAACATCTACATTGAAATTAATGCATCTAGTGCAAGCAATCAAATAGGATTAGAAATCATCTACATTGAAATAAATGAATCTAGTGAAAGTAATCAAATATCATTAGAAATCAACATCTACACTGAAAGTAATACATCTAGTGCAAGCAATCAGACATGATTAGAAACCACCATCTATGTTGAAATCAATGCGTCTAGTGTAAGAAGTCTTCTTCCCTCTCTCTCCACTCCATCTATATCTATATTTCCCTCCATCTCTCCTTCTTTGTCTCTCTATCTCAACCCCCCCCCCCCCTCGCCCCCCCACACACTCTCTCACTCCATATCTATCAATCTCTCTATCCCTCCCTCCCTGTCTCCATCTCCCTCTTCTTCCCTCTCTTCACCTTCCATTTATATCTCTATCTCCCTCTGACTCTCTATATCACCCCTAAAACATACACTCTCTTTCTCAAATCTATCTATCTATATATCACTCCCTCCTCCTCTCCCTCTCTTTATCTCTCTCTTCCTCTTCTCTCCCGCTCCCCTGATTCTATCTCTCTTAACTCTTGTTGTCCTCTCTCCTCTCTCTCCATCTTCCTTATCACTCCCTCTCTCTTTCTCCACCTTTATCTCTCTCTATATTTCTTCTTACCTCCCTCTCTCCCCCTCCATCTCCATCTATTTTTCCCTACCTCTCTCCACTCTCTCTATATTTCTTCTTACCTCCCTCTCTCTCCCCCTCCATCTCCATCTATTTTTCCCTACCTCTCTCCACTCTCTCACATCCTCTCTCTATTCCTTCCTCTCTCTCTTCACCCTCCAACTATGTTACTATATGCCTCTCTCTCTCCTTCCCTCCCCCCTTCTCTCCATCTCTCCTTCTTTGTCTCATTATCTCACCCCCAAACATAGAAACTCTCTCTCCAGTTCTCACTCTCTATGTCTTTCTTCTTCCCTCCCTCTCTCCCCCTCCAACTCCATCTCTCTATCCCTCCCTCTCTCCCCCTCCAAATCCATCTCTCTATCCCTCCCTCTCTCCTCCTCTCTCTCGTCCTTCCTCTCTCTCCCTTTCTCTCCTTCCTCCCTCTCACTTCCCCCATCACTCTCTATCTCTCTCCCCTCCAATCTTCTTTCTTCCCCCATCACTCTTTTCCTCTCTCTCAAGTCCCCTCTCTCGTCCTTCTTCTCTCTCCTTTTCTCTCCCGCCTCCCTCTACCTTCCCCTATCTCTCTCTCTCTCTCTCTCTCTCTCTCTCTCTCTCTCTCTCTCTTCCATCCAATCTTCTCTCTCTTTTCCCTCCAATCCTCTCTCTTCCCCTATCACACACACACTCTCTCCCCCCCCTCTCTGCTTTCCAATCCTCTCATTATCTCACTCCCTCTCTCCTCTCTCTACCTCCTCCATCTTTATATCTCCCTCTCCCTCTATTACCCTTCTGTACCTCTCTCACTCCTCTTCCTCTCTTTCTCTCTCTCTCTCTCTTTATTCGTCCTCTCCCCTTTCCTTCAGTTTATCTGCATCTCTCCCTTGTCACTCCCCCTATATCTCCACCTCTATCACTCTATGACTTTGTTCTTCCCTCCCATATATATCTAGAGTTAATATATGTATATCATGATATATTAATATATATTATAATATAACAAATTTAATATTATATTAATCCAAAGTTATTAAATTTAATAATATTAATATATTAATATAAATATTAGATTTAATAATAATATTAATCATTCAGTAAGTGTCCCGATGATGGATCCTGTTGGGATTTGAAAAGTTGACAAGTATGATTATTACTGTGGGTACTCCGAGATTCAACTATAAAAAAATGAACCGCAGATGCCTGAAATCCAAAATAATATTAATATTAATATTAGCGTTAATAATGTTTTTTTTGCATGTATTAATAATAATTTGGTCCATGGTATTAATAACAATTTGTCCCATGGTATTTGGCCCATTGGCTTCACCTAAATAAAACCTTTTTTTTTTAGTTTTTGTAAATATAAAGAGATTTATGGAGTAAATATAAAGAGAGGTTTTATTTATTTACCATACCTCTGGAGTAAGTATAAGAAAATGTTTTATTTATTTACCTTATCTTTGGAGTAAGTATAAAAAGAGGTTTTATTTATTTACCATACCTTTGGTTTATTTATATCATATTTTAAATTTATATTGTGTTACATAATAATGATTAGATTTATTTTTAAATAGGACCGACATTAGATTAAAAATGTTAAATGTTATGTGTTTACGTGTTTACATTTTTACGTGTGAGATCTCCTATTTACGTTTTTTACTTGTGAGATCTCCTATTTACGTTTATGTGGGTACTTTTATGTGTTTTTGCATTTTTACATGAGATTTACCGCTCACTGAGAGGCACAATTATCACTGATGTTTAGATGAATGGTAGAGACTAATCTTCATAGAATAGTTTAGAATATCCATAGTAGGATATACAAATGATTAGATGAATGGTAGAGACTAATCTTCATAGAATAGTTTAGAATATCCATTGTAGGATATACAAATCTTCAACTGAAATTTATCTCCATTTGTACTCTTTTAGTTAAATTGATTAATTGAAAGAAAAAAAAAAAAAGAAAAAGTAAAAAAGTTATATGAAAGTCTCATATGACATACCACATTTGGACATATGGGTATGGTACTAGCACATGGTATTGTAACAAAGCTCATTTACAAATTAAGAATTTCTATGATAAAATAGGAGTAAATCTCTATGTAGTAAAAATCTTGTTCCATATTTTTAAATGTATATATGTTTAAATTATATATTAATTATTTTTATAATTAATAATCATTTAAAATAAAATTATAATTTAATTGGTTTTTATAAAAAAATTTAATTATAATAACATAAAATTTATCATAAAATAATTTACTAGTAATTTAATTTATGTGTGTGATGACCCCGTAAAACATGTAAATATGAAATGTTACTGTGGTAAGAAACTAATGTGAATTGTTAATTACTGTTACTAAATGATATTATCTTATTTATGAAATGGAATATTTATTTTTGAAAATGCTGGCAGCCTCCTGGGGGGAGGATTTCTAAAGAAAAGGAAACAGTTATGAAACTGAAAAGAAACTAACCCTTCACACAGGAAAAGTCCTGGGAGGGAAAACCCCGGGGCTGTGGTGACAGACAGGGGAGAAAAATTCCAAGAAAGGGAACAAGAAAGAAAAGAGGGTTAAGTCTGGTAAGGACCAGATAACCCAAGCACGCAGGTGCTAAAGTCTTGTTGAGGGCTGCAGGGCTGCAAGACAGCTCGGGGGGAGAATCCAACGTACTGATGGATCTCAAGGTTGGGTGGACAAGAGCAAGTATGTAAAATGCAGGTGAACTTCTGGAGCGTTAGCTCCTGTAACTGGTAGACCAGGTACGAGTTATTCACCAGATTCAGATTTCTGTAATCAGTATACTGGGTGTTTAGAAGGAAAGTATAGTTGAATCCAAGTCTCTGTTGCTAACTAGATGC
The DNA here is from genome assembly GCA_031772625.1 of Pinus tabuliformis. NCBI lineage: Eukaryota > Viridiplantae > Streptophyta > Pinopsida > Pinales > Pinaceae > Pinus > Pinus tabuliformis. Next base: position 1,345,989,799 of record CM062818.1, on the reverse strand, counting down.
AAAGAATATATAATATTAGAAACAGTTTCTATGAATATTTAGAACTGGTTATTTAAGACAAAAAGAACAGAGACCACCTGCTGTAAACCTTGCATGCTAACTGTATGGAAATCGATGCATGTTAACTATATAGAAACCGCTGCATATTAACATTATAGAAACCAATGTATGTTATCTGTATAGAAACTGAAGCATGTTATCTATATAAAAATCGTACGAGGGTCCTGAAAGACCATAACAGTATGCAGAGTATTTAAGTGCATAGTAGAAAGATGCATTAAACTAAATAACAACGGAAGGATTCATTGAAAACTAGAATAGTAGAAGGATTTATAGAAAACAACAGAACGACAAAGAGAATTATTGTGATTCTAAAGCAGACAAGAAACATATTGAAATATTAGTGTTGTTCATAGTATATAATGAGGCTGTAACAAGGAAAACTAGACAGACCTTGTACCAAGGTTTAAATTTCATTATATTCGAAAAATAAGTATAAAAGAAATCACTGTGTTATCGTTACCAGTACTCAACCGGTTTAGAACACAGGTGAGTAATACCGTTAACAATGTAAAGGCGACATGATGTCACCTGGTAACAAAACCCCGCTGTGGTGAACGGCCACACAACCGCCGTGATATACACATGTATAACAAGCGAATATACGACTGTTACCATAAAAACCCTCAAATAAAATAAACGATACTCTGTGAACCAAAGGAATAACAGTAACCCTTATAATAAGACGAGCTCAAATATGTTCTTTGAATCAAGATCATATGCGTGTAAAACAAGACGGGTCGCTAGTGCAAACTATACCAGATGAGAAACATATACATCGTATTCAAAAGGAAAATATATTAACATTATGATAGACAGAAACCCATGGTGGGTATAACGACAGTATGTTTATCCAAATGTCCAGAGAGCCGAAGAAGACTCTCGCCTCTTCATAAATACAGACAAAAAACTTGAGATTTCATATTTAACATTCTCGACAGCATGAGAAACAGAAGAGAGTGAATATCCTGAGTTCATTTGAATCAATTCGGTTCCAGCAGAGGGTCGTGAACCCTTAAATAAGCATACATACAACCCTGGGCATATTGCCAAAATCAATACTTAATATAAGATTGTGTAAATCAAAGAAGACGCAGGTTCAGGCATGAAATGGCCGACCGCGACTCGAACCAGGGTTTGACCGAGTGACGAAACCCTGAGGCAATAAAGAGAAAGACCGCCATGAGAAACTCCTCAGGCTGAGAAAATCGACATAAGACAAACCGCATAAGAATAAACCCTCACCCATCAGGTTAAATCGCAGGCTCTGCATCAAATCATGATGGGGTAAATACCTGAGAGCGCCTCGATTGCATAATCGCTCCTTGAGCAGCTGAAGGACTCAAAAGCAAACACCTGCACACGGTGAAAGCATACGAGATTAGCTCATGATTGAAGTAATCCAGAACTAATGAACCCGACAGTAAGCAAAAGCACTGTATATATATAAATCTAAACAGTTGATGAAAGACCTGTAAACGGCGGGCTTTAGACATCGAAATACCTGGGATAGTGTTGCAAGACCTGGTAGATGGTGCAAGGAAGGAGCCGCCGAGCTGAGCAGCCTTCGGCCTCTCCAAACATATGCAAATGAACCCGAAGCAAGTAACTCAGTGGTATATAAAACACCGCTAAACCCTTGGGCGAATCCCAGCCCTTAGATCTGAATATGAAATCCTCGCCGTCCATTCGAGTGGGAGCTTGGCGTGTAAACCCCTAGCGTTTCCACCGAGGAATCACGTGGCCTCGGTACGATGCTAGCCACCTGGCAGAGGTAGGTGAGGTGAATTAAGATTTCCGCTCACCACCTGGCGCCGGAGTTGGTCGAAGCAGCAACCGGTGAATGCATTAACCATTAACTTAGCCTTTAAATTCGTGAAGGTCGCCAATTGGGTCAGGTAATATTAAACCAAGAGAGAAACCTTATATTATCAAGGTGGGTAAACATATAAGTAAATATAGCAGCACATTTATATTTTGAGAACGATGCTTTTGCATACATATTATTATTTGATCGGATGGATGAATGGAAAAAGTAATAAGTCTTGTAATATTTAAAAAAAAAAAATTGTATATGTGTTGTTGGGTCGTGACAATGTGGTATCAGAGCAGAGGTTCCAAAACTGTGGCCTCTGGAGCAATAAGATCCAGCTGCAAGGAAGATTATCATATCATATATATATATGAGGAAGAATGGGTTCAGCTAACTGATTTTCTTGTTTTATTAATTAGGAGATAAATACATAAACGATAATCAGTTAACAGTCAACAATAAAGATAGAGGAAATGCAGGGAGCTGACAGCATTCTTCGGGAAAATCCAGAGCTGTGGGTACAGCTTGGGGAAGAGACACGCAGTACCAATCTGGCGATATTAGAGACTGTTCAAGAACTGAAAAATGAGATGGCACGTCTGCGAGAAGACAACGCGCGATTGACAGTGGAGCAGGAAAGAATATTGAAGAGTTTGTCGGACAGACAAAATCCACCATTAGCCAATCCCAGTGCAGAACAGCAAAGGGCAACTGAGGAACGAAATTACCCAACTGCACCTGAAATTTCAGAGGAAAAGGAGGACCATTCTGATAACGTACTGGAACAACAAACCTCAAAACGACAGAAAATGGAATTACAGGGGGAATTCCGAAAAATTAAACCTCCACATTTCGATGGGGAACAAGAGGAAGCAGCAGAAGCATGGTTAATTAACATGAACAAGTATTTCCAGTTGTATGAGTATGATCAGAATCTGAAGGCACGGCTGGCCATCTTCCAGCTACAAGGCAAGGCAACCCTGTGGTGGGAAGAAACCAAGATTGTAAAAGGAGTAAGTGAGCAGAACATAATATGGGAAAAGTTTCAAAAATACTTCAAAGAGAGATATCTAACCGAGCGATTCTATGATGAGAAAGCACGGGAGTTCCATGATTTACGGCTAGGAAAGCAGTCTATGGACGAGTTCATTAATCGCTTCACTTCCCTGCTTCGCTACGTGCCATATATTAAGGAGGAAAAGGCCAAGGTGCAGAGATTTGTGAGTAGTCTACCTGCCTATATGAGGGAATGCATTGAGTTTGATAATCCCAGAACAATGGATGAGGCGATTCGTAAGGCAAGAATCTGTTACCAGCAAAACAAACAGAAAGGGAACATTTCAAATAAAAGATGGAATGAAAGAAAGGGCAACAGAATTGCTGGTAATAATAAAGGGAGTCGTGGTAATGGCAGCAAGGGTGCTGGTAAGGGACAGATTAGCAGAAATGTAGCAAAGAGTACCTTTCGGACTAAACCAAGTGAGAGCAGAATCAGTGAACCACCTGCCAGGTCAGACCTTGAAGGGATGACCAGACCTCCAGTCCAATGTTGGGGTTGTGGAGGACCGCACTATGTTAAGAACTGCCCTCAGCGTAAAGGAGTGGACCAAATATCTCAGATCCAAGAAGCATCGACTGTTGGAGAAGTGGCGCGCAGCATGCCAAGAATTAACGCAGCCTTGGATGACCGTCAAGCGGAATACCAGCCGACCATGGTGGAGTTTGAAGGTAAAATTTCAGATCTTTCTATGGCTGTTCTTATTGACCCAGGAGCTACTTTAAGTTATGTTAGCCCAAAAATAGTAGAACAGTGTAAGTTATCTTCTGAAAAGTTCAGGAACCCATGGCTGGTACAGCTAGCCACGGGAGCTAAGAGACGAGTCTTAGCCAAAATTAGTAACTGCTCTCTCAGCATAGCTGGACAGCCAATTACAGCAGACCTGAATGTACTTCCATTGGGGTCCTACGACATCCTGATTGGTATGGATTGGCTGGAAAAACATTGGTCGTTGGTAAACTGCAAGACCAAAACCATCTATTACAAGGATGATTTGGGACAGCAGCAAGAGTTGCAGGGGATTAAACACCCTGTACAGATCCGGCCTATCACTGCTTCCCAGCTAGCTAAATGTCTCAGGAAGAAGTGTCAGATTTACGCTATTCAAGTTGGTTATGCAAACCAGAAAGACAAAACATCTGCACTGGACAATATTCCGGTAGTACAGGAATTTGTGGATGTTTTTCCTGAAGAGGTACCAGGACTGCCCCCAAAAAGGGATATAGATTTCACTATAGAGCTAACACCAGGGGCAGCACCGGTGTCACGGGCACCGTACCGAATGAGCGTACCAGAGTTAACAGAATTAAAAATGCAACTGCAAGAGCTGCTGGATAAGAATTATATCCGCCCCAGCGTATCACCGTGGGGAGCTCCAGTATTATTTGTCAAAAAGAAAGATGGAACTCTCCGTATGTGTATAGACTATCGTCAGCTGAATAAGCTCACGATCAAAAACAAATACCCCTTGCCTCGGATTGACGAACTCTTTGATCAAGTGAAGGGGGCAAAGGTATTCTCCAAGATCGATTTGCGATCTGGTTATCATCAGATCAGAATTAAAGAAGAGGACATTGCCAAAACCGCTTTCAGAACACGCTACGGGCACTACGAATTTGTGGTGCTGCCCTTTGGTTTGACCAATGCACCTGCCACCTTTATGTGTTTGATGAACAACGTGTTTCACAGGTTTTTGGACAAATTCGTGTTGATATTTATCGATGATATTCTGATATATTCTCGTTCCCATGAGGAACACAAAGAACACCTTAGGATGGTGTTGCAAACTCTTCGGGAACACCAGCTATATGCTAAGTTTAGTAAGTGTGACTTTTTCAAGGAGGAAATCCAATATTTGGGCCATGTGATTACTAAAGAAGGAATAGCAGTAGATCCTGAGAAGATAAGGACTATTATGGAATGGCCCATACCCAAGGATGTAGCTGATATCAGATCCTTTATGGGACTAGCTGGCTATTACCGAAGATTTCTGGAAGGGTTCTCAAGGATAGCCTACCCTATCACGTCCTTACAGAAAAAGGGGAAGGTATTTAAGTGGACACCAGAATCTCAGTAGAGCTTTGATCGGTTAAATCATTTACTCACTACTGCACCCATCTTAAGTATAGCGGATCCTAATAAGGATTACGTAGTGTGCACCGATGCAAGTAAGGAGGGTGTGGGAGGAGTATTAATGCAAGAAGGAAAAGTAATTGCGTATGAATCAAGGAAACTAAAAGATCATGAGCAGAAATACTCTGCTTACGATCTAGAGTTAACAGCAATTATCCATGCGCTGAAAATGTGGCGACATTACCTCTTGGGGAGGAAATTTCTGTTGTTAACAGATCACCACAGCTTGACCAATTACTTCAGTCAACCTACCTTGAATGCAAGACAGGGTCGTTGGGCAGATTTCCTAAGTGGTTTCGATTTCGAGATTAAGCACTTAAAAGGCAAAGAGAACCGGGTGGCTGATGCATTGAGTCGGAAGGTGCAGTGTTTGTGTGAACTTTCAGTTAGCAAGTGGCGGAACTCTCTGTTTGAGCAGATTAAAACAGCAACAATTCAAGATGCTGAATACCAACAAATAAAACAGCAGGTACAACAATCAGTTAAAGAAAAATTACAGCAAGGATATACACTAGACAGTGCTGGAATGCTGTATTTTAATAAGAGAATATATGTACCTGACTCGAATGACCTTAAGAATCTAATTTTGGACGAGTTCCATACCAGTCACTACACTGGCCATCCAAGATACCAAAAGATGGTCACTGCTCTTAGGAAGGAATATTACTGGCCTGGAATGAAGAAGCGGGTGGTTGAGTATTTGGCGCGGTGTTTGGAGTGCCAACAGATTAAGGCGGAACATCTGCATCCGGCCGGGCTATTACAACCTTTGCCTATTCCGGAGTGGAAATGGGAAACCATTTCCATGGATTCTATAACTGGTTTGCCACGAACAAAGAAAAGCAATGATGCCATCATGGTGGTGGTTGATAAGTTGAGTAAAGCCGCACACTTCATACCCGTGCAGTCCACTTATAAGGCGGTGCAAATTGCTCACCTTTTTATGCAGAATGTGTTCAGACTGCATGGACTGCCGAAAGTAATCATATCAGACCGGGACGTAAAGTTCACATCCACCTTTTGGAGGACATTGTTCGCTGAGTTGGGAACACAGCTGAACTTTAGCACAGCCTATCACCCACAGACCGATGGTCAAACCGAGCGAGTAAATCAAGTGTTGGAAGATATGTTGAGGGCGTATGTGATGCTGAAGCCAAACCAATGGGAAGAATATTTGCACCTGGTTGAATTCGCATATAATAATGGATATCATACCTCGACACAGCTAAGCCCCTTTGAGGTTCTGTATGGGCGAAAATGCCGCACACCCTCAAGTTGGGGTGGACCTGAGGATAAGCTGAGTTTGGGTCCGGAAATGCTTAAAGAAATGGAAGACATGGTGAAAAGGGTGCGTGCCAATTTGAAGGCTGCGCAGGATAGACAGAAAAGTTTTGCGGACAGAAAAAGAAGATTCAAAGAGTATCAGGTTGGAGACCATGTGTTTGTGAGGATCCAAGCCAGAAGAAGCACACTGCAATGGAGCGGATGTGCCAAGCTGGCTCCTCGATACTTTGGACCTTTTCAGATCTTGGCTAGAGTGGGGCCGGTGGCTTACCAACTCGCCTTGCCAAGCCATATTAAGATTCACAACGTTTTCCATGTTTCTGTTCTAAAGAAATATGTATACGATCCTAAACATGTGATCAAATGGCAAAATGTTCGGGTAAGAATTAATTCCGTTGTTGTGAATATGCAGATATACTCAACAGAAATTGACTGAAGGTATTGATTGTCTGCAGGTCGAACCGGAAGGCGAGGTTCTGGTCGAACCACAGAGCATTCTCGACCGGAGAGAAGTGCGGCTGCGGAAACGGGTTATTACCCAAATTAAAGTGCTGTGGCAGCACTATGGGCCTGAGGAGGCTACTTGGGAAGATGAGGAGCTTATGAGGAAAGTTTACCCGGACTTATTTAAAGGGAATAGACATCGGGACGATGTCCAATCCCAGGGGGGGGAGATGTGATGACCCCGTAAAACATGTAAATATGAAATGTTACTGTGGTAAGAAACTAATGTGAATTGTTAATTACTGTTACTAAATGATATTATCTTATTTATGAAATGGAATATTTATTTTTGAAAATGCTGGCAGCCTCCTGGGGGGAGGATTTCTAAAGAAAAGGAAACAGTTATGAAACTGAAAAGAAACTAACCCTTCACACAGGAAAAGTCCTAGGAGGGAAAACCCGGGGCTGTGGTGAAAGACAGGGGAGAAAAATTCCAAGAAAGGGAACAAGAAAGAAAAGAGGGTTAAGTCTGGTAAGGACCAGATAACCCAAGCACGCAGGTGCTAAAGTCTTGTTGAGGGCTGCAGGCCTGCAAGACAGCTCGGGGGGAGAATCCAACGTACTGATGGATCTCAAGGTTGGGTGGACAAGAGCAAGTATGTAAAATGCAGGTGAACTTCTGTAGCGTTAGCTCCTGTAACTGGTAGACCAGGTACGAGTTATTCACCAGATTCAGATTTCTGTAATCAGTATACTGGGTGTTTAGAAGGAAAGTATAGTTGAATCCAAGTCTCTGTTGCTAACTAGATGCAAAGAATATATAATATTAGAAACAGTTTCTATGAATATTTAGAACTGGTTATTTAAGACAAAAAGAACAGAGACCACCTGCTGTAAACCTTGCATGCTAACTGTATGGAAATTGATGCATGTTAACTATATAGAAACCGCTGCATATTAACAGTATAGAAACCAATGTATGTTATCTGTATAGAAACTGAAGCATGTTATCTATATAAAAATCGTACGAGGGTCCTGAAAGACCATAACAGTATGCAAAGTATTTAAGTGCATAGTAGAAAGATGCATTAAACTACATAACAGCGGAAGGATTCATTGAAAACTAGAACATTAGAAGGATTTATAGAAAACAACAGAACGGCAAAGAGAATTATTGTGATTCTAAAGCAGACAAGAAACATATTGAAATATTAGTGCTGTTCATAGTATATAATGAGGCCGTAACAAGGAAAACTAGACAGACCCTGTACCAGGATTTAAATTTCATTATATTCGAAAAATAAGTATAAAAGAAATCACTGTGTTATCGTTACCAGTACTCAACCGGTTTAGAACACAGGTGAGTAATACCGTTAACAATGTAAAGGCGACATGATGTCACCTGGTAACAAAACCCCGTTGTGGTGAACGGCCACACAACCGCCGTGATATAGACATGTATAACAAGCGAATATACGACTGTTACCATAAAAACCCTCAAATAAAATAAACGATACTCTGTGAACCAAAGGAATAACAGTAACCCTTATAATAAGACGAGCTCAAATATGTTCTTTGAATCAAGATCATATGCGTGTAAAACAAGACGGGTCGCTAGTGCAAACTATACCAGATGAGAAACATATACATCGTATTCAAAAGGAAAATATATTAACATTATGATAGACAGAAACCCCTGGTGGGTATAACGACAGTATGTTTATCCAAATGTCCAGAGATCCGAAGAAGACTCTCGCCTCTTCATAAATACAGACAAAAAACTTGAGATTTCATATTTAACATTCTCGACAGCATGAGAAACAGAAGAGAGTGAATATCCTGAGTTCATTTGAATCAATTCGGTTCCGGTAGAGGGTCGTGAACCCTTAAATAAGCATACATACAACCCTGGGCATATTTCCAAAATCAATACTTAATATAAGATTGTGTAAATCAAAGAAGACGCAGGTTCAGGCATGAAATGGCCGACCGCGACTCGAACCAGGGTTTGACCAAGTGACGAAACCCTGAGGCAATAAAGAGAAAGACCGCCATGAGGAACTCCTCAGGCTGAGCAAATCGACATAAGACAAACCGCATAAGAATAAACCCTCACCCATCAGGTCAAATCGCAGGCTCTGCATCAAATCATGATGGGGTAAATACCTGAGAGCGCCTCGGTTGCATAATCGCTCCTTGAGCAGCTGAAGGACTCAAAAGCAAACACCTGCACACGGTGAAAGCAACGAGATTAGCTCATGATTGAAGTAATCCAAAACTAATGAACCCGGCAGTAAGCAAAAGCACTGTATATATATAAATCTAAACAGCTGATGAAAGACCTGTAAACGGCGGGCTTTAGACATCGAAATACCTGGGATAGTGTTGCAAGACCTGGTAGATGGTGCAAGGAAGGAGCCGCCGAGCTGAGCAGCCTTCGGCCTCTCCAAACATATGCAAATGAACCCGAAGCAAGTAACTCAGTGGTATATAAAACATCGCTAAACCCTTGGGCGAATCCCAGCCCTTAGATCTAAATATGAAATCCTCACCGTCCATTCGAGTGGGAGCTTGGCGTGTAAACCCCCAGCGTTTCCACCGAGGAATCACGTGGCCTCGGTACGATGCTAGCCACCTGGCAAAGGTAGGTGAGGTGAATTAAGATTTCCGCTCACCACCTGGCGCCGGAGTTGGTCGAAGCAGCAACCGGTGAACGCATTAACCATTAACTTAGCCTTTAAATTCGTGAAGGTCGCCAATTGGGTCAGGTAATATTAAACCAAGAGAGAAACCTTATATTATCAAGGTGGGTAAACATATAAGTAAATATAGCAGCACATTTATATTTTGAGAACGATGCTTTTGCATACATATTATTATTTGATCGGATGGATTAATGGCAAAAGTAATAAGTCTTGTAATATTTTAAAAAAAAAATTGTATATGTGTTGTTGGGTCGTGACAATGTGGCTATATAATTAATAACTCTTTCACAAGTGCCATAGTAATTTCTTAATGTTAACTAAATATACCTCTTATGTTAGAAATAAAAATAGAGCTCATACTACATTGTCATATCATATGTATATATGTTTGTAATTGTCTAAATTTCTTCCTGGAGCGGCCCTATCCCCTTGTGGAAAGACACTCACGATCTTCACTTGCCTGTCTCGCTTCTTCCAGAATGGAAATCAGTTAAAGATGCTCTTTGCAGCATGGGAATCCATCGCTCTGGAACAGAGGACCAGCTTATATGGATTGTTCCAAATGCAAAGTCGCCTGCTAGTGTTAAAGACATATATGCTGACATGATTTATTCCAAGGCTTCAATCTCCTGCTCTGTATTCCCCCAAAGCTTTTGGAAATTGGGATGCCCTCTTAAAATGATCTTGTTCTCGTGGCTGATCTTCAACAACCACAATCTGTCATGGGACAATTTGAGGAAGAGGAGCTGGCATGGTCCAGGTAGATGTTCTATGTGTGAAGCTCCGGAGGAATCCAACCTTCATATGTTCTTCCAATGCGGCTCCTCCCTACAGATCTGGTATGAATTGTCTCTGCTTTATGGCTTTCCTCATGTTGTTTTTGTTTCAATCCAGGTTGCTTTTCAATGGTGGTGCGCGCAAAAGGATTCTTGGCTCTCTTTGTTTATCATAGTCTTATGGAGCTTATGGAAATGGAGGAATGCCAAGATCTTCCAAGACTCAAAAGAGCCTCTAATGTCATCCATGCATCATATTTTGTCCACTCACGATATGTTGCTTGTTAAAAAGCTCAAGATGAAATCGCATCGCAAAAAAGAGGTGGCAGATCCTCTCAATTGTATGCCCTGTGCTTTCTTTGATGGGGCCGAGCAGAACAATATTTGTGGATGTGGGGTCCACGTAATCATGGACGAGAAGCTACAATATTTTTTATCTTGGAACGGGGGGAGTGGTACAAACAGCTTGGCTGAGGCAAGGGCTCTTGCAGGTCTGCTTGCCTTCTGTGTGTTTTTTGAGATTCAGAACCTTTCAATATTCGGTGACTCTAAATCCATGATTGACCATGTTAGGGGAGCCTGCCACATCAGTTGTCCTCATTTATCAGGGTGGATGGATAGGATTATGTATTTCTGGAATAATATGGAACAGTGCTTAATCAACCACATCCTCCGCTCCCAAAATGTTCAAGCTGACCATCTGTCGAAGGAAGGACCGTCTTCAGAGCCTGGTTCTTGGTCTTTGATGATTTCTGATGATGTCCGTTCTTGCTTCATTTAGGACTTTTCCATCCCTGGACTATGATCTGATCTTTTGTTCTTCCTTATCCATACTAGCTATTCAGATAGTCTCTTTTTGTTATAAGTATTTAGTCATCTGTTGATCTTTGCATTTGTAAAGATTGTTTTTGCTCAGTTTTTGATATGATGTTGTTCTGATCTCCTTAGGGAGGTCCTATATCTATAAGTTTTGGGTTTCATATGCTCGCAAGGACGCTAGTTTTGACCCTTGTTGTCTCTTATATGTACTATTTATATTGACTCAATATAATACTATGAAGATTTTTTCTCTCTGAAAAAATGTTTGTAATTGTCTATGCAAGAAATGTATTGTGTTTATTATAATTAAGATATAAAAATGAAATACATTAATTGTATTAATTTTATACTTAATATTATTAATATAAATTTTATTTATGTATCACTTAATAAATTTAAATCTTTTAACTTAATAAAAATTAAACCTCACACAAAATAATCAATCTATATACCTCGTAATGCGAACAATAATTGATTTCAATGACCCGGAAACAAATAAGACCTAGTGTGAATGAATGTAACTAACTTACGTTCGCGGTTCCTATTGGGATAAAGTACGCAACTCATGCTTGACCCCGTCTGATGACCCCTGAAATCTTAGCTTATCTTCGTTATTTTAATTCTTTTTACCAAGGTTAACAATGTAAATCAAACAAAACAAGTGGAGAGCGAGAAAATAAGTGTAACTATTAAATCTATTAGAAAATGGATACTAGGGAGAATCAATGGCTGTAACTTTTGAGGTCAATAGATTAAATGTAAAGGGAAAAGTTGTAACTTTTGAGTATTAAAGGTCAATAGATTAAATTTAAAGGGAATAGATTAGATTATATTAATTTTTTTGGGTTCAAATTTTAAAATATATTATGTTTTTTATTTGAAAAACAAAAAAAATTGAAAATAACAATTATTTTATCCTATAAAATGTTTTAAAATTGTTTTTATTTGGTTAAGGGTTTGTTTTTCTATGTTTTAAGGAAATAAGTTAATGGCATAACATTCAAAATCTTCCATAGTGGCATGATTTTCCTTACTAATAGTAAAGAGACAATCTATATGTAGCTAGGAAATTTGACATGAGTTATATTGTAAAAAAAAATTCTTGGTGTGTAAAAAAAATGTTATATTGTATTATTCCTTTTAAAAAACTCATTAATTTTTAACTAATATTCTAACACTTTTATATCATATATTTATTTTCCATCATTTCTTATTTTCTATCATTTCTTAAAAGAAATAGATAGACCTTACAAATATACCATTGGTTAATACAATAAAATGATCTTCAACTAAGAAAAAATACTATCATATAAATCGAAACAATTTAAAATTTGAGAAAACATAAACTCTTCAAAAACTTATTTAAAAACAATCAACAATTCTACCTATAAAGGCCAAAAGGTTTATAATTGAATTAAATATTGAAAAATATTCATTTTTGTTTTTATTTATATTTTAATATACTTTTTGTTAAGCCATTGTCTAAACATCTCTATGTTTTGAAGTTTTGGCTCTAATAGTGAAAAAAAAATTCAGCTGGAAATTTTACTTTTTGTTGTTTAAAATGTGTTTTTAACTACATATATGTGGATTTAGAAGCCTAAAAAACCCTTAAAATGCTCAAATTGTGAAGAGTTTACAACACAAACTTGTTATTCAAAAATATTCCTACATAATTCTAAACAAATTAAACTCTATATATATATATATATATATATGCCAAAAAAACCTTCCAAAACATAAAACAAATAAACTAACATTTTTTAAGTTTTTTCCACTGGAAAAATCGGTAACCTTTTATTTAAAAATGAAAAGTTACACAAGCAGATGCATTGAAGCATTTCCATAAGTTGCCCATTGGGCTCGAGTGCTTTCGCACCCCACGCAACGTTACAAAACTAACGTGCATTTAGAAGAAGAAAAAAGAAAAGAGAGAAGAAAGGAGAAGGAGGCAGAAAAACTGGATTCCGGTAGTGAGTAAAATACTCACACTTCAAGTTTTTCTCCCCTTTTTCTTTTCGACCTTGCGCCACTCTCCTTGAGTGGGCTCGATCGAAGCTATGACTAACTGTGTTTCTGCTTTCTGTGAGGCTGTTTCCTTGTCTGAGTCTGAAGTATCTGAGTGGTGATGCTGTTTGATCCCTCCCATACTCTGATCCTCGCTTGCCTTCTCTGCCTGATTTGGGTGGAGCTGTGAAGCCTTGTTATCTGATGTGGTTTCCTTCTGAGTCTCCATTTCTTGGGATACCTCAGCATTCTCTGCGGGGGTATCTTCCTCTTCTGCTTCTGATTCTTCGTCCTCTGAGTCGGGGGGAGAAATTGCCATCCTTTCCTCTGCTTCCCTTTCTGCTTCTTTTTACTGTTTGCTTTCTTGGCTTCTGGACATGTACTTTGTAGGTGTCCTGTCAGCCTGCAGAGCCTGCATCTGAAAGTAGTATTTTCATAGTCTAGTGCTTGCAGCCAATTTTGTTGTTTGTAGATCAGCCTTATGTTGTCTGGCAGCCATTTACTTAGATCTACTTCCACACAAATGCGTGCAAAAGTGTAGACCCTTTCATCAATCCTTTCCAGATCTGTTTTGATGTATTTCCCTATGTTGTTCCCAATTCCTTCCAAAACTTGTTCACTCCAAAAGTGAAGGGGAAGGTTATATAGACGGACCCAGACCGGCACTTTGGATACAGTCATTTTGTTTGGATCGAAATCTGGAAACCATGGGGCCATAAACAGCCCCGATGTTCCCCAGAACCAAGGCCCAGCACTGATGATTGTATCTCTGACTTCCGTGGATGCAAATCTAACTATAAAAAACCCCTTGGAGCATAAATGTATATCACATTCCATGGTCCAACTGGTGAAAATCCAGTGAAATAGATCCATTGGTTTTGGCCAAAAACTGTTAAAACGGCAGATTAGGGCCTGCGTTTCATAGGACTTAACGAAATCATCAAGCCCTGTAGAATCAAAGTTAAGGGCTGGAGTTTGCCCTAGCTGATCTACTATGTATGGCCTAGGTGTATATCCGCCTTGATCTGGAGAGGACCCTGAATCTCTGTTACCCTGTAAAATGTTTTTGTAGGAGGAGCCTCCCTTGGGTTGATGCTGAGGTGCTGTCTTTTTCCCCTTGTCTCCTCCTGAGGAGCTTGGCTGTCCCTGAGGCAGAGCCCCTCCTCTCAGCCTAAGGTTTAAAACAATGGTTGTTTCTGGACTAATCTCATAGCTTTCCAGGGTTCTACTATCCTGGAGGGACCACCTACCACTGACCAAATGTTGGATCTGAACAGGATATCCCGTCAATGCCCGAATTTGTTGTTTCAGCTGCATGATGGTGCTTTCTGCATGTACCCACACTAAACAGGATTTCCCCTCAGGGGTTTTAATAAAAATCTGAAAACGAGTTGTTGTTACCTGTAGCCTGGGTTTTGACTGAGTTCCTGATCCGCCTAAACCGGTGTCGCTGCTAATTTCCGTGTGCTCTGGCTGTAAACAATCTTCCAGATCTGACCTCTTAATGGGTCGTTCTTCCATTTGCATGTCGAGGTCTGCAAACCCTCTGCTCGATCTATGCTCATTGCCACCGATCTGCTGCCTGGGTTCTGGTTGTTCTCGAATATTGGTCAGATCGGATAGATCCGGGCCGGATCTGCAATGTTTGGGCCAATCCATTGAGAGAGGGAGCAGATCTGCATCATGCAGTCCCCCTTCTTTGATTGCAACGACCGAACCAGTGTGAAAACCTGCAGATCCCAACCCTGCCGCGTCCCAGGTTTCTTCTCTTCTTCCCCTCGTGCCATTGCTCTGCGCGTTCTGGGCCTTTTCATTGTCTTTTACCTGCTAGAGATCGTAAATTTCGACAGAGGCTCCGTCAGGGAGGCCTTGAGGGAGAGCGAAGGCATGGCGTTTGCCGGTTTCCGACCTGAGAATGTTTTGCTGGTCGTCAACGAGAAAATAACTGTAATTGCAAGAGAAATCGTGCAGAACGGTGAGGGTTGCATGCCAAACAAGAACCTCCGCGGCCTGAAGACAAGGCGTCATTCGCAGTCCCTGCTTCGTTTTCCACGCTCCCAGCGCGGGATCCGACCCGCAGACCATCAAATTCTGGCCCCATTGTGTGAAGTATCGAAGCCTGAAGCTCAAAATTACCTTGCGGATGCGAGTGAACGGCGAGGGTTCGAATCCTTTGCTTGCCATCGGTAGAGATCGAAACAGCTCCCTAACATTTTTTAAGTTAATATCTAAAATAAACCACTTAAAAATTAACAACAACACAAATTAAACCATAAAAAATTATATTAATGACTGAAGCCCAAACAAATAACAACAACCACCCAAATTAAACAATAAAAAATTATATTAATTTCACTGAACCCAAAACAAATATCAATATTAATTTTAACTCACACTGACCCCAAAACCGATAACAACTTGAGTATTAATTTTTTACTCCATTCTCTATGCTGCGGTATTAATGGAGTTTGCTTGATTAAAACCGTATCGGGGAAGGAATCCGAGATATGAGCTTGCTTTTTTTTTCACACAAGATCTATATATATATATATAACACCGGCTATATTTTATTAGAAAAACAGAAGTTACATCTTCACCTAGGTGTGACTCAAAAATTTTTCTTCTCTACAGTGGGCATACTCTATAAGTCTAATCACCATACTAATATCTATTAATAAAAAAGATAACATAGACATTGCTCTTAACAATTGACACTCTCGTGTGCTATGGACCAAACTTTCCCATAGGATCCTCATAAATATGTTTTCCTCCATGACTAATGACTTCAGAAACCACATGAACTATTAATTGTTACTAAAAATCGGGTTTGTTATAACACTGTTATTGTCATTGTCATTGCTTCATAAAAAAAAAGCCTAAAGTTCAACATTGGTCGCTATATCTTGAAATACCCAGAGCAGCTATAAACTCCGTCCAAATATATGATTTCGCCCGGTAGGACAAAACTTCCACATTTGGATAACAAGTTGGCCTCCATATTCTGCTCTCTATAGATGTGAGTAAAAGTAATGTTCTTAAAATTGTGATGTTATGGTCACCTGGAACAACCTGGAACAATCTCCTGTGTCGGAATCTAGCGAAAAAAATTGAGAGGATTTGCAGGAACCAATGTTACCGCAGTCCCTGCGTGTAAGGATTACACTGTCAAAGAGTGGGGAATTGTTGAGTGGCATTAGATGCGGGAGTCGAAGAAATGTGAGCGGCATCTAAGCTTTGTGAATCGTTTGCTGGAATTCAGGTTCGTTTCTCGGTTTTCAATGGATAGCTTCTGGATGTTATGGGTTTCCTTGGTGTATATCTCCCTCCACGTCTGATTTCCCTGAGACATATTTTTTCTGGCGTTGTTTCTTTATGTGTTGTGGGACTTGGTATTTACTTGCTTTGTCTTTTATTTCATGGGAGGTGTTGTATGGTTCTGTAATCCTCTCTGGGCATGAATAGCATGTTCCTATTCGGTTTACTTCAGTCGGAATTCCTTCACATCATCATGTTAATAATTATTGCGATTTACATCCTTTTTTGTAACTGAGTCATATTTTCCCCCTGTCTAAGCGTTCAAATGCCTTTCGCGACTAATATGAACTTGTTTGTCCACAAGTCTCTTTCGAGGAGGGTTCTTGCCTGTGTCCAAATAGCTTCCACTCTCTCTAGCATCGGTGGCTTAACTCTTTCATTATCTCCCAGCGATGCAAATATTTTGGTTTTCAAATTTGTAATAGATGGTGGACTTTGCTTGGGTTGTTATTGCTGCTGTTGCTGTGAAGATATTTAGTTTTCTTTCTTTCTAATGCCTTGGTGCAAGATCCTTCTGTTGTCTTTCCTATTACCTACTCTTGACTAGTTTCGGCTCTGAATGGCTTGAATTTCCCGGCATCGGATTTCTGCATATTACGTCGGTTTTCAAATTCCATGGGGTGGTAGGTGGAATTTACTTTCGGTTTGGTCTTGGATCTACCGCCATTAAATTCTACATGACATTCGGCCCTGATGTCCATGTGATTTGGGATCCTCGTACTCTGACCCATATCAGGGTTCTTATTTTTATCTTACGTGCACTATTTTATATCCTGTTTTGGACTGTGCACCGACGACGGTACTTTCCTTATGCCTGATGCGGGTTTTATTCTTTGTGTGCCTTACATTCTTGTGGAGCGTGTTTTTTATGATCCCTAGATTTCTGGCGGAGTTACTCTGTACATATCCTTTTTATTTCCATTAATTTCCATCTACCACTCATGATCCCTCAATTTTTGGCGGAGTTACTCTGTACATCTCCTTTTTATTTCCATTAATTTCCATCTACCACTCTTACACTCCTTTTCTACCTGTCTCACCAAATTTCTACTTTTCTTGTATTGGCCTTGTAATTCCTCTCCATATCGAGGGTATGGATGTGCTGGACTCTGACATGTTTGCCCATGAGGCATTTAAACGTGCCACTATGGATGCTAAGTCAAATTTACATCAACCATTTGGAGTGGATTGGCGGGGTGGCATCCGATCTTTGGACACTTGGCACGTGAGACAAGGAGATTTTCCTATGCCAGATGGTGTGCATGCGGCCCTTTATTTGAATGGTGTCGATCATGCGGGTTTTGGATGGCGGTCCAGAGATCAACAACATTCTATTAAGACTACCACCCCGCCACCTGCTCTGGTTTTCGACCATGAAGTGTTGATCGATTGTATTACCAGTTTGCAAAAGCGTGCTCCTGTCAGACAGTGGCATTTTGGGGAGCTAAGTGATGCAGAGATGTGTATCTAGGTTGAAAAAAATGGAAATCCATGCTGAGATACATGCTGACTGTGGTGAGGTTGTTGTGAGGTTGGTACAGTTTTCATTTTCTCAGCCAGGATGACCTTATGAAAATTAAGGCCATTCCGTGGATAAATGTCAGAAGTTTTTTGGCGCTTCACTCCTGGTATATAGGGTTTAATCCTATGAAAGACATGCCACAGAAAAAACTTATTTGGGTAAAGCTACCAGGCCTGCCTATTGAATTCTGGACAAAGCAGGTCTTCATGGACATCAGAAATGCTATCAGAAAATTTATATATGTTGATCCAATGTGTTTGGGGGCTCAAGGTAAAAGAGTCGTCTGGATTCTGATTGAGAAGGAATATAGAGGTGACTTTCCGGATCATATTGAATTGCATTGGGGGGAGACTCATTTGTCCCAGCATCTGGATTTCTGAGGGGTACCTTTCCGGTGTTTAAATTGTCACGGCACTAGGCATCTTCTTGCACATTTCCCTCACTACGTATTTCTCATGGTTGGAATTATTTTGGTGCATCAGAGCCGTCACAATATGTGGATGGTCCTCTCGGACACAAAGGTGCGAAGCCTCAACATGGAAATGCATTTCGGTGAAAATCAAGTATTCCACATGCCCCTTTTTCTATTCGTCCCTCTGTCAACCAGTATTTGTGTTATGGCTCCTCACCCACCACTGTCCCTTCATCCCCTTTGTCTTCCGATAAGTCAGATATCCCTTTTGAAAATATTCCATCCTCACATAACCTAAATGCCCCTCTGGGAACCACTCCTCCCCGCCATGACATTCTGATCCCTTATTCATCACATGACGCAGCAACAACTTCGCATATTACATACGTACCTGCTCCGTCACCCTCACATTACACTCATCAATCCCAGGGGCCTAGGCATAGCCTTAGACCGCGTAACTCACCACTCACCTCCCCTACAAACTCAGTTGGTAGTGACCTGGACTTTCTTCTTCAGAGAAAGACCTTGGATCTTCGCACTCTTACTATACATAAACCACCTGGCTCCTCATCCCCCCACATCAACTCTAACTCCGCCGACAAAATCATTGTCTGATGAAATAAAAATCGTGACAGTCAACATTTTCGTGGGCGAGCCAGACCTCTCCCTTTTAATTCCTCAAATGACAGTTTCCTTGTTGAGATTCCTATTGCTGATATTCCTTCTTCTTGGGCCCTTGGAGCATGGATTCCCGCTCAAGGGTTGACATGACTCTCATTCTATCTCTCAACATTCGAGGACTGGGGGCTGCCCCAAAATTTCTGGGCCTCAAACACCTCTTTCTCTTTGTTCGTCCATATATCATTCTCCTACAGGAAACCATGCATTCGGCTTCACATGTGATTCAATATCTCAGGAATGTTTCTGGAGTGGCATATGGTTGCCATGGCTGCTACTGGTCTATCGGGTGGACTAGTGGATTTATGGGACCCTCGATGGGTCAAGGTTAGGGCCTTTTCATGTTTTACTAGTATTTTGCTTGAAGGACATATCAAAGGTCTTAAGGGGTGCATTCATATTCTCAATATGTATGCCCCATACAAGAATAGGGTTGTTTTCTGGGACAAGTTGATTACATCAGGGATTTTGGAGCTGATATCTCTCATCATTGCGGGGGATTTAAACTGCACGGTTGGCTTGGACGAAGTCTGGGGTCATTTCAGGAAAATCGAGCCTTTAGAGGAGGTGATTCAAGATGCTATTATGGATCACAACTATGTTGATATATGCCCTAAAAAGGTGGTTCCTACATGGGACAACGGGAGAGTGGGGATGGCATATGTCGCGAAGTGGTTGGACCGTTTTTTATTGCATGAGCAAGTGGTGGAGTGACTTGGGAATGTTCATGTTGAGGTGATCAACAATTTCATATCTAATCATCGGCCCATTACTTTACAGTGGAGGAGGGAAAAGTTTAGGAATGGGTTGCCTTTCAAGTTCAACCGGGTGTGGTTAGACAACCTGGATTTAATGAATTGGTGCGTGAATTATGGACCCGTGATGGGGGTCGGGAATCATCTCCCATGGTGCAAAACTTGGATAAGCTTGGGATCCTTCGTGGGGAGGTAAAATCTTGGAAGAAGAAGAAGCAACATCAATTGAATAAGGATTTGCACGATATTAATCATGAACTAGATGTTCTTCGACCCCAGATGAATACACATTGTCTCCCTGATGCTACGCGAAATCGTATTCATGTATTAGAACTAAAAAAGAAGCAGATTCTCACTATTAATGAATCCACATGGCGCCTGAAGAGCAGGGCAATCTGGATTAGAGAAGGGGACCGAAACACAAAATTTTTCCATAGATTTGCAAATCATAGGCGTAAAATTAATTCAATTTGGGAGATTAAAGATGCTGATGGGAATCGGTTTCAGTCACAGAGGGATGTCTGCAATGTTGTTGTCTCTCATTTCCAGAAGGCCTACAGTCAAAATGAGGAGATAGGTGCGGAGGACCTTATATGGGGTGTGGATCTTTATCCCACCATGTTTGATGTTGATGCAAACTCAGAACTGTTCAAAGTTGTCTTTGAGGATGAGCTCCTCGAGGTGTTAAAATCTTTTAGAGGTGACAAGAGTCTAGGCCGAGATGGTTGGATGGTCGAGATATTTACCCACTTCTTTGATCTCCTTAAAAACTACCTCCTTGACATGGTGGAGGAGTCGAGGTCCAAGGGTGGTATACACCCGCATATAAACTCCGCTTATGTTGTTCTCGTTTCGAAGCGGTGCCCATTGGTCACGTTCTCTGATCACCGACCCATATAGCTTTGTAACCTTATTTATAAGGTTATATAAAAAATTATTGCAAACAGGATGAGGAGTACATTGTCGCGTTATATTACACCAGAACAGTTCAGTTTTCTTCAAAACAAACAAATACATGATGTTGTTGCTATTGCCTAGGAATGTTTGCATTCGATCCACACAAAAAAACTAAATGCTGCCATCATGAAGGTGGATTTACAAAAGGCATATGACTGCCTGGACTAGGGGTACATCACACTGGTTCTTCAAAATATTGGATTGCAGTTGAGATGTGCGGAGTGGATAATGGCATGTGTTACAAACATGAATTATGTTATTATCATCAATGGATATCCATCGAAGTTCTTTAGGGTTGGTCGAGGTCTCCGACAGGGATGCTCACTTCCCCACTCTTACTTATCCTGGCAATGGATGGGTTGAGTCTGCATATAAAAAAGCGGTGTTGAATGGATAGTTTCGGGCTCTGCACATGGGAAATGACATCAAAAGTTTTCATAGTTTCTTCGTTGATGATGTTATTATTATGGGGATGTTAAATCGTTTTGCTTGGCTGAATCTTTTTCATGTTTTTTCAAAATTTTCTAATGCTACTGGATTACATATGAATCTACAAAAGTCCATTGTATATCACGACATTTGTGATATGGAGGTAATTGCATATATTAAAAGTCTTTTTGGGATGGTTGTAGAGATGATGATGAGTGGTATGAAATATCTTGGCTATCATATCAAACCATGCAGCTATAAGGTTGTCGATTGGACATGGCTTGTGGACCAGTTCTATAAAAGGATTTCTGGATGGGAATTTATATGCCTATCACTGGGAGGTCGCATCATCCTAGCACAAGAAGTGTTCACGCAGTTGGGGGTATACTGGGCTCATCTGTTTCATATCCCACTTTCTATTATAAAGAGTCTTAATAGAATTATGGCCAATTTCATCTGGGCGGGTAGCAGTCGAAAAAAAAAAATTCATTTGGCCAAGATGTCCCAAATCACTCTTCCAAAGGGTATGGGGGGCTGGAGGATTATGAATCTTCATCATTTTAAATGGCCATTATTGTTGAAATCATTATGGAGGGGGATTTTTGGCGATGGAACCTGGGGTAAGATCATTAGAAATAAATACCAGAAGGAAAAAAATTTTATGTTTTGGTATCGCAAAGGATGTATTGGGATCTCATCGGGCTCGACCATCTCGCTTAGCTTCCAAAAAATAGATTAAAAAAATTACAGTATCTTGCATGGTCTATGGGGTCGGGTCATAGGATTCTCATTGGTGTTGATCACATTATGGGTTTTGGATTGGAATGCAACATTCCTGAGGAGTTCATTCGATGCATAAATAGTCAGGGTATTTATTTTTGGAGCCAAGTTTTGTCCACTTGGAGCGGTCCATGTTCTTCTTGGAAAAGCGCAGAGGAGCTAGGTCTAGCTGGGCAAATGGCGAGGGAATGAGATCGGATCTGTGTTGGCATGAAATTACTAGGAATCTGTCATGAAGGGAATAGTGATCAGCTTGTCTGGACGAGCAAGATGAAGGTATGGAACATCATGGTTACTTATACATATAACACACTCTGTGGAAGGGAGGTCCAATCCGGGGGAAAATGTGAATTTTATAAATTCTGGAAAACTAAAGTTCCCATCAAAATGATCCTTTTCTTCTGGCTAGTATACAAAAACAAGAACCTCACATGGGAAAATCTACAAAAGCGGCAGTGGCACGGGCCGAGTATCCGTGCAAGTTGTAAGCTTGCGGAGGAGAACAATGAACATATGTTTCTTAAATGCCCCAACACAATTCAGGTATGGGAAAAATTGGCTACTTTTATTGGCATTCCTTATAATCATTTTGACAGCATCATGGTTTGTATGCAATGGTGGAGCTCACAGAAACATTCATGGAGGATCATTCCCCCAATTCTTTTTTGGTCAATATGGAAGTGGCGAAACAAGACCATATTTGAAAACACAAATGACAACTTTATGATGGTTTTTGAACACACTGTATCTTGTCACTGTATAATTCTTTCCCTTGATGCTAGGAATAAAAAAGAAATTTGCAAGTGGTTAGGCCCCCAGATGGAGGACCCGATAGGTTTTTTCGATGGGGCGGCTCAAAGAAACACGTGGATGCGGCTTTTGGATAGCTTTTTCAAATGAATAGGAATATTGGGTACACTAGAATGCGAGCAGCGACACAAATACTAGGGCTGAAGCAATGGCCCTCTGGGGCCTTTTATGTTCACACACTTCCTCAACGTCCCTGACATCCACATATTTGGGGACTCAAAGATTATTATTAAACATGTCAAAGGATGTGCTAAAATTAAACAACAAATTCTCTTCGAATAGCTCTGGAAAATCGAAAATCAATGATCCCTTTTCAGTAATTCATCGATCATGCACATCGGAAGAGAATACAATCAACAAGCAGATCAACTATCGAGAAGGGTCTACAGGAGCATTTGGACGGTATGCACATTGAAATCAAACTGGGAGACACTATTCTGGATGTTGGGGTGTTTCCATTTCTTGGGTAGCTATGGTTGTCTTTTTTGTATACTCTGTGTTTTTTTTCCTTTTTTGAAAATCTTGCCTTTACCCTTTTCCCCATGTTGTGAATATATGTTTAACTGTGTGGGGATCTTTGGATTACTATGTATATATCCTCAATGATGCACTGGAGGATGATATTCTACTTTTTGTCTATATTTGCCCCCTATTTTATATGGCTACAACTGGATTTTGGGCCATATTGAGATTATATGATGTATATATTGATGTTTGGTTTTCTAGATGGGAAGCGGTTTGCTTGCCCAGATATGATATATGATGTATCTGACATAGATGGGTGAAGACAAAAAATATAATTTAATCTCATATGATAATATATTACGCTTTTTTCATATTGAAGAAAAAAAGAGAAGAAGAAAGAAAGAAGAAGTAATATTCTTAAAATACTTCATCAACTCTCATATTCTGCTCTCTATAAATGTGAATAAAATTAATGTTCTTAAAATACTTCACCAACTCTCTGATATTATTGCATCTAATGGAATAGTGAAATTACCGCTGGCCCAAAAGCAAATTGCCCCTTACCCAAACTATAATAATTTTATAATAATTTTAGAGTCACCCGCAACCACCATCTCCTCTACCATCTCCTCTATTGCCAACCAAACAACACACCCCCATAGAGCCAACAATTCTGCTCTGTAGGTTTGACCGGACGTAAGGACGTTATGCTCCACATCCACAAACTCCATTACTAGAGGCACCATCAAAGTAGCCCACCGCTATAGAGGGCTCAAATTCCTGATCTTGAACAACTCTCTTTGATGGTTTTGACTTCCAAGGCCCAATCTCTTGAAAATACTCCAAAATCTTCAGGCTGGTATCTTTGATGGCTTTGACTTCCAAGGCCCAATCTCTTGAAAATACTCCAAAATCTTCAGGCTGGTATATCTGTTTCAGTACAAGGACAATCATATCAAATCTTTTGGCATTTTTGCACCTCTATATGCCCCAGCAGATGTAGAAAGAAAGCGTCCTATAATCCTTCTGATTCTCTAACTCACTGTGAAAAACATTTGTCTATATCAGTTCTGTCCACATTTGCTCTACTGGAAAGTGAACAAATGTCAGGGTTTTGAAATCTCTTTCTTGTGATCCCAAGTTAAGATCCTATTATGTTGGATCAGCCACATAAAGTACTTCAACTTTAATGGGACTTTTTACTTTTAAGTTAGGGTTATTTACAAGGATACAAGTAATATGAGAGCAAGTTTCATTATCAACTCTAGTGTCTGGAGTTTTGGTGTTTGGAATTGATTTACAAGTAATTTCACCCGTGTTCAAATGTTTTGAGGTGTCACCCATACCCCATAGTGTAAAAAGACACAAGCAATATGAAAACAAGTCCCCTGACTCCCTTGACAGAGCAGTTTTTTTTTTTTTTTTTAAATGGGATGACAACAGTTTTTAAGAATGGGGTGACAGAGCAGTTTTTGAGAATGGGTTGACATATTTTCGAGAATAGGGTGACGGAGCAGTTTTTTTGATGGGTTGACATATTGGGGTGACGGAGCAGTTTTTGAGAATGGGTTGACATATTTAAGAAAATATATGAATATATTTCTTTTAATCTGCGATCCTCTGTAGTCCCATGTTGGTATAACTCATTATGGAAATGGAATATGCCTTTAAAGTTGGGTTAAGCATAATGCTATCAGATGGGATTTGAATGGTAACAGCAACGGTTTGCTTGCTCACTTTAAAATCGAATAAATACTTCGCAAATCCGAACGAGAACGATGGACTCAGATGCAACGGTGTCAGTGTCATTATCGAACTGAACTGTGTAGAGAACTTGAAACCTCCATTTCGTGCAATATCTCATCACCGCCCAGGCGCCAGGATATGATATAATTGTTCGTCTCTCTTAATTATTATAACTGAAGTCCATTCACGGCTCCCATGTGGGATTAAGTACTCTACTCTTCCCAACTCGCTTTGATGGTATCCCAATCCACTTGAATGAATGAATTCACGGTGCTTCTGGTTTTACTTTATTTCTTCGAGTGAGTTGTAAAACACTGTCAAGTTAGAAGATATCAGAGTGGCTTTTGAACTCTTGAATTATGTTTGAACTTTAGTTAATTGTTTATTAAGTTATGATATCATATGAATTTGTGTTTGTAGTTGCACACAAAAGGTGTATTATGTTTCTATTAACAACTTTGACGTCAGAATGAACGGCTGGAGGTGTTGATTCTTAAATCCATTTGTAAATATTCCCACTGGTGGTCGCTTTGTTTATAATGCCATTATGCCACACTCTTTTTGTTTTTCCGTTAAGGCGGATGGGCGTTCACAGAGAATAAATATATTTTCATAATTCTGTAAACAAACACGATGGGCGTTCACAGAGAATAAATATATTTTCATAATTCTATAAACAAACACGGGAATGAAGGTCAAATTTAATGATAAATGATATTCAAAAGAGGCTGGAGAGAAATTTACTCTTCTCATGGAGAGAATTTGAAATTTGAAACTCCCTCCTATTTGAAATTTGAAAATCATACATAATGCCTTCCATAAATATGGCAAAGACAGTTTTACTCGTAATTTGTTTTTTCATTTTTTCTGCTAATATATAACTATCAGCTCAAAAAATACACGAAGTTAACGGATGTCTCAAAAATACACGAAGTTAACGGATGTCTTTTTGAGACACAGAGACTTGAGCAAAGACAGTCACCACTCCACTTGTTAGTGAATGCAGCAATAACAAGCTTATGGACAGGTTTTTTTCGTTCATATTATAAACAATTTGTTATTGGTGTTTTTTATTTTTATTTCTTTTGGCTGGTACTACGAATATCACTGACCTCCCTGCTAGCTTAATGTTTGAGCAGTTCCAGAATCAGAGAAAGTCCTTGGTCTTGAAATTATGGCCCAATCGGTGGCATTTTAAATAGTAAATTGCTTATTTCTACTTTTAGTTTTTGGTTTTATAATTTTTTTTGTTTGTTCCAGTGTTTTTTGGTATTACAAACAGTTTGTTCTAATTTTTTTCCGTATTGATGATGATGATGATGGTTAACGTCCACTGAGACCAAATTGGTCTATCGGACCTATAATTTTCTTAATTTTTAAGGCTCCTCGTCTTTCTTGGTGAGATTGGTGTTGTAGCTTTCTTTTTTTTCTCTATGGTCTTCCAACTTCCTTTATCTTGCATCTCACTTAGGAATTTCCCACTTCGCACAATCCTCTATTTTATCTTGCTTCCTTCCCCTAGCCTTTCAATTCGACGGTCGAAAGGAAGATATTGGCACCATTTAGTAGATTCTTTCATCTCTTTTGGTATTCCCCTAGCCTTTCAATTCGACGGTCGAAAGGAAGATATTGGCACCATTTAGTAGATTCTTTCATCTCTTTTGGTATTACAAAGAGTTTGTTCTTGTGTTTTTTTTTCCTTACGGTATTATAAACAGAAAATCTCTTATTTCTATTTTGAGTTTTTCATTTTTACAGCTATTGGCTTTCGTACTCAGGTTATTTTTCTTTTTAGTTTTTCTTTTTCCTACAACTATTGGTTATGGTTTTTTTGAGTTACTCTTTGTCTTTTAATTAGGGGATAATAGAAGTGTGATTAAATGTTGGAAGGTTAAATGGCTGCAGAAATTAGAGTTAAAATTTAGATTTGTTTTTTATTCATACATTCATGTTTTAATGTTTATTTATATTTTTATTTGCTAACTAAACATAGTAAATTAGTTTAGGGAGTTTTAGCTTCTAAATTTTAAAGCACACAAGCCTAGAAGTAAGTATTTGTGTTTTTAACAATTTATTTTTATGTGGGAAATTAAAATAAACAATTATCATGATATGTAGCTATGCAAAAGTAAGCAAATAAGTATAATAATTCTTATGTTTGATTAATTCATAAAAACCCTTGTTCCAATTTAAATAGATATTTTTCTGTTAAAAATTGGTATATGGTTTTTTAATGTAAAAAATTGGTATATCTTTTATTCTCAAAAGGTCACAAATGGAATTGACAAATATAACACAATCTGTTCTATTTATGTTGAATCCACCATTCAACTAATAGTGAAAATACATATCTTGCCCACAATTTTATTATTTGAATTAATCTTTAGTTGGTAAAAAAAAACATTATATTATCTTACCTTATGTAATGTTACACTTAGAAAACATAATTTTATAAAACTAGTGCTTAAAGGTTAACATTTTTTTATTACTACATTTCAACCCTTCACTAATTGTAATTAAAAATCAGAAAATTTTATTATATAATATATTTTTTTAAATATATTTAAAAATAATTTTTTTGATTTAAATTAGTTTATTACTTCTACACATTTTTTATTATTATTTTAATCAAATTCAATAATACAATTTTTTATATTTATTTATTAATTTTATTTAAAATAAAAATTTATAAAGTAATACAATATCTTTTACATTTAATTGAATTTATTTTTTATTTTTTTATATATATATATATAATTGATAACTAATATGAATCATTATTCACATACTTTTTTACCAACTAAGATACTTATTCAATGAGCATACATTATAATCATCTAGCATATCTGCATTATTTTTAACATGATGCTATGTGGAAAATAGTGTATAATAATTTATATGTTTATTTTTAAAAGGATAAAATGTATCCATATATAGTTATTGTTAGCTACGCGGATGCCACTTAGGAAACTAAACTAATAACATATGTTCAAAATTTTACAATTATGTATTCTATAGTCTACCAAGTAGTCTCTCAAAATGGAAGTAAGACTAGAAAATAAAATAAAACATGAGTTGATAGAGTTAAAAACACTACATTATGATCGGTTTTCTTCTTGAAAGATATGACTCACTTGATAATCATTCACCGAAGTCAATAGGCTCATCATTTTTCAAATAGGACGTAAAAGTTTTCCAATTTCTTGGCTAGAATCTAGACCTTGCCGAGTCTATCCACCTTGTCCATTAATTTTTCCATGTAGATGGTCATTTCTTGCTAAGAGTATGCTTTATCAATAAGAACTTGTTGTAGAAATATGGTGATAGAATTGCAACTGCTCAAGAAATTTAATCTAAATCAAGAGACACAATTCTACACTAATCTGCAGAAACTAATTCACAATTTAGAACAACATTCACAAACATGCATCAATCACATACACAAGTACACAGATGTATCTAAGGGAAACCAACTGGTAAAAACCCCTTAAGCCTACATGAATTATTCAAATGAATATAGAATCTATTACAATTGCTAGCTCTAACTCTAAGCTCAACCTGCAAAAGAATAATTGTTCTCTTTGCTCAATGAGAAGCTCTGACCTAGAGTTAATCAATTTATTCCCCCACCTAAGTTCTTATTTCCTTGCTCAAATCTTGAGGAAATTGACCATATTCCCTAGAAATTTCCTCTAAATTGATTTTGTAGTTCCCAACGATTGATCATTGATTGCATGCAACACTTTTACACTGCATACTAGTCTATAATTGATGTTACACTGCCTTGGAATCTCCACCACAGCTGAGTTATTCAAATTCCTTGCATGCATGACTATTTTTGGTTGATTGATCAGTTAATTGGATGATCTCTGAGTTAGACTAATGCCCCATTGCACAAATGACCTCCAACTAATTCTATCAAATGTTAGAACTAGTTTTACTGAGTACAATTGGAAATAACTGAACTAGATTGCTATAAATTAGTAACCAACACATGCAAATTAAAGTCCAAGCCCACTAACACAAATTTATTGAGCTAACTAATTGAAAAGAGCCATGACACACTTGTTAACAACTTCCAAGTTGTCCGTTGATGTGAAAATTTTGAATTTTCTCATTCTAACCAAGGATAAGTCAAATTAAGCCTTTCTTGCTACACTTCTCAACACTCTTCCCATGAGTGTTTTAGTATGCTAGTAAATATTAATGGTTTGCATGTGAGAGGAGTTGCATGCTCTAGTAGAGCTACCCATGCCAAGTATCCATTCACTGGTTTCACGGTCCAATTTCCTATTTGGAATTAAAATTCTGGCTTCTTAGACTTGTTCTTTGACATCAAACATTACTCTTTGGACTACTTCAGGGATAATTTCTCTATATTGGGTCATAACCACTTGAGCTATTGATTGGGCATGGGTTTGGCTAAGAGGGGGAAGCAAGATTAGGGGCAAGGGAGGGGTCGGGTTGTTCTCTTCTGCCTCCATGGTGAGCAGAGGAGAGACCACCTCTTTCCATGACCCAGGGGCACCAGGGAGGGGTTGAATGGAGTTTACGGTCCTAGGGAGGGAAGGGGAAATCAAATAGAAAGTTTAGATGGGGAGGAGAGGCAAAATAGAGATTGTAGGAACTCTAAGAAGGGGCACAAGGAAGGTGACTAGGATGCCAGAGAAGGATAACCCAACTTAACAATGAGTAGGGCACTCCCAACAAAGAGAAACATTAGAGGTAGGGGGTGAAATGGAGGCTAAAAAAGCTCAAATTAAGTCATAAAAAACACACCTCCTCGAATTAGAAGTTCCTAAGAGGGGATAAATATCCAAAAGATGATTAATCCACAATTCCTGCAAAACTTTGATAGAAAAATGTCTACAACTAAATGGTTGTGTGGAACATAAATTACAATTGCAACAAACCTGAGAATCCTTATCTAATTTTGCAACGAACTAGAGGTATTGCACTCTAGACTAAGTATTTTCCAATTGCAAACTATCATCAATCTTGCATGCAACGACAATTCTATTATAGGATTGACTTTTAATTTCCTCTTTTCCAAACCTATAATCTTTGACAATAGTAGGACTATAAAAGCTTACAAACAGTAATGGAAATAAACCAGCTAGGGCGATGGTAGCTTATCTCTGAGAAGAGATGTGGTGGCTACATGCCTTTGAACTGTGTTACAATGAGGCTCGAAGGCCTATTTATTATTGAGAAACAATGGAAAACCCTTCGCATCCCAAAACTTAACCCTAGAAGATGAAACGCCAAATTGTGGGCCCCGTTTTGAGGTGAGTTGGACAGCCAACTTTCTGGGGTCGTGAATTGGTCATATTATCTCCGTTTGACGCGCATGATAGCCCGTTGGAAAGATCTCTCTGAGGACTACGACGGAAAAGACGATTTTTTGACAAAAAAATCGTTGCTAGTATATTTCCCAAAAAAATTCGTTTAGGGCCTCAAAACGGCTCCGGAAGTTTAGGACCCGAAAAACTGCTAAAAATAGTAAACTATGCTATAATTAAGGAAACTGAAAAACTGAAAGAAACAGTTGTGGGGGTCCAAATGGGATAGGTGGGTGGCCACCAACATCCACCTGGATCAGCACCTTTAGCTAGAATTTGGAGTCTCTTAGCCTTTTCCATTTAGTTTTACTAGGGTGCCCTTCTATGCTAGCTATTAATCCACAAGGCTCCTTTAAGCTAAAATATCCTTTAGGACATTTCCCCTATCAAATGATATCTTTCCTAGATTGGATTTTTTTTTTTTTTTGTAACTTAGGCATTGCTTCTTTCTATATTACGATATCAAAAAAACTTACATCAAACTTAGGTCTAGGTGGCTAGCCTGCCCGCAGGAAACCAGGCCGCCACCTATCAGCATTAAAACCAAACCAAAATTTAAAAATGTCTTTCTCCTTAAAACTGTCGTATCTAAGCTTTCGCATACTACTAGCTAATCTATCTACTGGTCCATAACAGAACAACCAAACACAGTGCTTTTCTAGCAACATTTTAAACAAAACTAAACAAAGACCCAGCTTAGTCATTCCTCGTCTGAAGAAGTAACCGGGGCGGGCGCTGTGGCACTTGACCCTGGCTTCCCCTTCTTCTGCTCCAGCACCCATTTCAGTTCCTTCATCATTTGTTCCAATTTTCCCAACATCAGGTGATTTCTCGCTGCCTGGACTTGGACGGCCGCCATTTCTTTCAGGAGAGTGTCTTTGAGATTTTCTATTGCTGCCATAGTCTGGCTCCTTAGCTGTTCTTCTCTCTGGTTTCTTTCCTCCTCCTCTTCTTCCCGGAAGTCCTGGTTCATATCCATAGCCCGAGCAACCATGTGTTTCATAATCCAATAATGTTGGATCAACTTATTGAACAGAGAGTTTGGGCTCCTGGTATTTCCTGGGTCTGGTACCAAATCTTCCCATTCCCCCCAGGGGATTTCCTTGTGCGCACTAATGGCCCTCAACTCCCGCTCCCATCCATTTATTTGGTCTCGAGTTTTAGGGGAATTCCCGGCCATATACGCATTTATCATGTACATGCTTTTTTCTGAATCTGGCTTCTTTCCTCTACGCTTCGATTTGCTACTCAAGCCTTCTTTCCAGGTCCAAACATATTTCTCTTTCTTTGGAGCCATCGTGCTGTGACCTTGAAGCCTTTGTTTGATTGAGTCTTGCCTACCTATCAAGACAACAGACCACAAGTCAGTACCTCTAATTCGGAAAGTTGCTTCAACCCACTTACTTACCCCCCCATTCTTAGCATGAAGTTCCCGCATATTCTTCTGGCTCGAGGGCCTTGGCCACTTCATGACCTGCCCTGCCAGTATGCCCTTGACCCTCCCCCCTCTCTCTACTTCCCTGGGATGCCCTCGCTTACCATCTTGGTGGCTATCTATATACAAATCCATCTTCCCTCGTCTCCCCAATTGATGGGGTGAATTGATTTCCCACCAGTACCCCGGCGGAGTTCTGCTCCTTGCCTTCCAGGAATTTCTAAGCAAGCAACAATGGGTAAGTTCCCTGTGGCCAGTAGGGACCCCGTCTTGGCCCGACATGGCAATCCTCTCCACCCACCAGCCGTTTCTGGACTTGGATTTAACCTTCCTCCAAGGTCTGAGTTTCTCTCTGCCTGAAGCATCTTCTTCTCCAATGGGGTACAGGTTTTTCGACTCATTACCAGGACGGCCTACTTCTTCCCTACTACTAGTTATCGACTTCCT
This sequence comes from Pinus tabuliformis, assembly GCA_031772625.1. Classification (NCBI taxonomy): domain Eukaryota; kingdom Viridiplantae; phylum Streptophyta; class Pinopsida; order Pinales; family Pinaceae; genus Pinus; species Pinus tabuliformis. The sequence continues at coordinate 1,345,957,608 of CM062818.1, read as the reverse complement.
TTTTCTGGACATTTCTGCTACATAACAGAAGTATCTACCACTAACAAACCCAAGGCCTGCAAGGAAGGGAAGTGATGATACATACCACCTTTCCTCTTTGTGACCGGAGTTGTGGGCTGGTCGTTACGCCTTACGTCCACCTTTCTTCGTGCCTTCTTGCTTCGAGCTATGCTTCATGAACCCTCCTACTGCCACCTCAAGCCTTTGTTTGTATACTCCCCTTTGTCCCTCCATCCTGACCTCCACCTGTCCATTTAATTTCCTTGCTCTCCTCCCCGCGTCCCTTCCTCGGCAATTGCTGCTACTTGTCTGACCTCCTTTGTTCTTCATAACTACTACATTCTCCCGGCTGCTCCTACAGTACCCTTTCTGTACTACTAATGCCACTTGCCCTCCTGACGCTGCCGCTTGTACCAACTCCCCACGCTCCCTCCAACTCTTTCGTTAATGGCGTCTCGATTCTCTCTTCCTCCCCTTCAAGCGAACTTGTCCTTTCCTGCCCCGTCAGCTACCCTACTCCGTCACTTATACCCCGCCTGTCCTCTCTCACGATTATGCTATCTCTCCCCACCCATCGTAATCTTTCCCCGCATCTGCCACGTCCTGTCTTTTCCTGGCTGTTCTCCTCGGTATTTCCATGACCACCCTTATCAACGTCGAGAAGTTTCTGTAATCGTTCGCGTTCCTCCGGGGCAGCAGCTCCATTCCTTCACTGTCTATCATCTTTCCCTTGTTCCTACAGCCCCAGTTCACTAACCAGTCTGCTGGTTGATTGCCTGAGCGTCTGACATGGGTGGGGATTAGATAATCTATTTTGGTAATTAGCTTCCCTATTTCTCCGATGAGCCACGCCATTCGCCAACTCTTACTAATTTTTTCCACTAGTTTTTTTTGTTGCAATTGCCTTACCATATCCACCACCAATTTTGAGTCACCCTCAATTTGGAGACTCTTGATCTTGACCTGGATCGCAATTTCAAGGCCTCGCTTCAGCGCGTGCAGTTCCGCTTCATTATTAGTCACCTCCCCACAATCCATAGCAAATATTCTCATGGTTTTTCCACTATCATTTCTGAAGACCCCCCCGACACCTGATTCTCTCGGGTTGTGTTTAGCCGCTCCATCGAAATTAAGTTTTGTAAATCCCTGAGGGGGCTGCCTGTACTGATTAATTTCCTCCATCTCTCAGATTTGGTTTTTTATTTGGACACCGCATAGCATACTCTGGCTTACTTCTAGCTTCTTCAATATCTGTTCTTTTGTTTGTGACACCTTCCAGTCCTCTTCCTTCTAGCATTCTGTCAGAATTGTTTCTCTCGTATTCCTGATGATTTGTTCCCAAATATTTGCCAGAGTGCGGTTTCCTTCTTTGAAGATCACACAATTCCGTGCCTTCCAGATATTCCAGAGCAAGAACCTAGCAAAAAGCACCCAGGCACGATTTACCACCTGATTTTGGTAAGGTTTCCTTGGCCAGTTTTCAACGGTATTGATGATATTTTGGTAATTTCTGTGATGGCGCTCAAACAACTTGTAATGGCTTTCCCACAGGGTGTTGCTGACTGTGCATCTGTTCATCCAGTGTTCCATTGACTCCTCCTATGCATTGCAGAGCGCGCACCGTGATGGTCCTTGTCGCCCCTTCTTCTACAGTTTGTCATAGGTAAGCGCCCTGCCATGTAACATAATCTAGACAAAGAAGGAAACTTTTGGCCAATGCTTGATTTTCCATAAGTTTTTCCATTTCTTCGTCTCTGCCTGTTGATCCTGTTTTGCTTTTAAGTAATACCCTTTTGCTATAGAAAAGGTTCCTTGAATTCGGGTGCCCCATCTTAGGATATCTTGCCCTGTTTTCCTCGCCACCTTACGGGATGCCATTTCATTATAGTATTCTTGCCATCTATCTGAGTCAGGCGCCACTACCCAATCCTCTTTCTGCTTCCAATTACATCAATAATCCCCTATACCTGGTTTCCAAAAGTTTCCTACAACCTTCCCCTCTGCATGGGATGTAAAAGATTGGATGACTTGAAGGTTTTCCTTATGGATAAGCCTTTTGCATTGCTGCTAGGATTCCTCCCAAATCCTGGATTTATCACCTGCTCTTATCTCCCAAAAGCTATACTCTCTAACCAGTTCTTTATTACTCCTCGCCAGGTTCCATATTGCAGAGCCTTTGACCTCTGTTCGGCTTCTCATTTTGTCTTCGGGTTCCTCCGCTACCTCATATTTCCTTTCCCATATTGCCTTCCATAAGTCTTGGCCTCCCTGGGTCCATCTCCACCAGAGCTTCGCTTCCATCACTTAATTTAGCACATAGGGGTCCCTCAATCCTAAGCCTCCGTCTTTGGGTAGCTTGCTAAGCCACTCGCAAGAAATTAAGGCCCATTTTCTAGATTTGCTGGTTCCTTGCCAAAGAAATTTCTTGAATATTGCTACCAGCTTCTGACTAATGGACTTGGGGATAGCTTGGCACGAAATCTGGTATATTGGAATAGCTTGCAGAACAGCTTTTAGGAGAATTAGCTGATTGGGAGCATTTAGTAGGTGAAAGGTCCAATTTTCCATATTTTTCCTGATTTTATTGATTAGAGGATCCCAGTTAGTAGCCCTGTATTGGTGTTCATTAAGAATAATGCCTAGGTATTTGGTTGGGAAGGTACCAGTTCTAAACCCCATTGTGCGTGCCAGAAATCTTTGGGCCACTGGATGAGTGTTAAAGAAAAATATTTCGGATTTCTCTTTATTAATCTCAGTCCCTGAAGCTTGGTTGAACTCAGATAAGGTTTTTACAATCTGTTGAGCTTCCTTAAGCGTGGCCTGACCGTAAAACATTACATCATCTACGAATTGCTGGTGTGAAACCGGGAGATCATTCCCACAGATTCTTAGCCCCTTAAGCTTGCCCCTGGCTACTTGAGCTTTAACCAACCGACCCAAACCTTCCGCAGCCAGGATGAAGAGAAATGGAGACAGGGGATCTCCTTGTCTAAGGCCTCGCGAAGGGTTGAAGGCTTCGGTAGGGGTTCCATTCAAAATTACTGACATCACCGAAGTGCTCACCATTGACAGGATCCAGTTCACCCATCTTGGATCAAATCCGTGAGCTTTGAGGATGCCCTCCAGGTACCCCCAGCTGATGCGGTCATAAGCCTTAGCCAGGTCTAATTTAATGAGCATGCCTGAGTTGCGAGAGTTTTTAAGGGAGTGAATCACTTCCTGGGCTACTATGATACCATCTGTAATCTACCGCCCTTTAACAAAACCAGTTTGTTCCTGAGTGATGAGAGCCGACAAAATTGGCTTGAGTCTGTTCACCATAATTGTTGCTAAGATCTTGTACACTACATTACAGAGGGATATTGGTCTGAATCCCTGTGGTTCGTCTGAATTTTCACTCTTTGGAATCAAAGCCAAGAAGGTAGCATTCAGCCCCTAATGCATGCGTTTTGTACACCTAGATTCCTCCACTAGGTCCAACAGATCGTTGCCCATGAAACTCCAGGCTGCTTGGTAAAACTCAATGGTAAAGCCGTCGGGACCCAAGGCCTTATTCTTCACCATTTTGTTAACCACTTCCTCCACTTTTTCCTTCGTGATTATCCTGAGCAGAGCCAAATTTTGTTCTCTAGTTACTTTCTTAGGGATGTGTTGACAGACCTTTTCTATATCCTCCTCCCTCTTAATGTTTGGTTCTGTTAGGATGCCTTTGAAATAGTCCACCAGGAGCTGCTCCATATCTTGCTGTTGCATTACTCTGTTTCCTTGACTATCTTTTAGTGAGAAAATTCTATTATGATGTCTGTGATTCAGCATCGCTTTGTGGAAGAATTTAGAGTTCTTTTCCCCGTCTTTTAACCATTGTACGTGTGATTTCTGTTTCCACAGAATTTCTTCCTGCTTGCGTCTTTCCTCCAGTTGATTGATTAACCTGCCTTCCTCCTCAGCCAGCTCCTCGCTTCTGCCTTCCTCGATAATTTGTTGTTGTATCCCTGCCATTCTATTCTATAATTTCCCTCTCTCTTGCTGGATATTGCCAAATTCTTCGTTATTCCATTTCTTAATTTTGCCCTTTATTTCCTTAAGTCTGAGCTAGAACATGTGCATTTTGTTCCTGCCTTCCGTTCCTGTCCTGCTTTCCTGCCACCAGTTTCTTACTTTGTCTAAGAAAACTGGATCTCTAAGCCAAAAGGACTCAAAACGAAAAGGTCGTTTTTTATTTTGATTATTCATGGCTAATTCCAGCTTAATTGGCCAATGATTAGATCCTATAGAGGGGAGGATGGAGGCTTCGTAGAAAATGTCCATACCTATAATGGCCTCAGAGACTAGGAATCTATCCAGTCTTGACGCAATTTGTTTGTTCCCACCTCTTCTGTTGTTCCAGGTGAATTTCCCATTTATTGTAGGAATATCTACCAGCGTTAAGTCTGTTTGGACGTCTCTAAATCTTTCCATCTCCGGTTCATCTCTGCTGATTCCTCCTTTCTTCTTTTCTCTAGAGGTTATCAAGTTGAAGTCTCTTGCAATAATCCACCTTTGCTCCTGGTGCATATTTTTAAGTTTTTGTAAATGGCTAAGGAATAAGCCCCTTTCTGCCTGGGTATGGGGCCCATAGACAGCCGACACAACCACCCATTCACTTTTCCCAATGAGTCTGAATCGGCCAGTCAGGACTCTTGGCATTCCTATCCACCAGTCTGATAGGACTTCTACTAGATTCCAAATGACTGTTATCCCTCCTGCACTCCCTTTGGCGTCGATGGTTACTTGCTCATATCTAGGGGTTATTTTATTGAGGATTTCCTCCATCTTCTGACCTGAAATTTTAGTTTCCTGAATGAGCATTATTTGTGGTTTGTCTTTCCTCAGTCTTGCCGCTAAATGTCTCTGTTTCCCTTTGTTGTTTAGGCCTCTAATATTCCATGATGTCAAAATCATTGATGAGTTTGAGATAGGTTTTGAAACACCGCTGACAGCGGAACCACGCTCCCTGTGTTCACCAACATTTTCCCCATTAGTTGGATGGAATCTTTAAGGTTTCTCCTTCCTCTTTTCTTTTTCCCTCCCTTGCCTTGCCCTTGCAGATCTGTTCTGCTTTCCCTCTGGCTCTCTTGGTATTCTGCGAGCATTGCTTTACCTTTTTCCTGTTTAGCCCTATACTACTGAAAAGTTTCCGCATACAACCTCTTTTGGTCTTCCGGGATAAACCTCTCATCCAAATTCCTCCATTCATTTAATAATTTTCTTAGGACTTCTTCTTCTTGACTTAGATCTTCCCTGATTGTCTCCGTGTCTGTCTCCATCTGTTCTGTTAGTTCTTCCTGTTCCTTTCCTTTGTCCATAGCTTCACTCGGGGCTTTCCTTTTTGAGTGGGCTCTTTCACTGCTAGAGCTATTGTCTGACTCTTTATCTTCTTGATTTTCCATGGCTTGATCCTCCTCTTCTCCCTCTTCCTGTAATATTTCAAAGCTGTTTAATTTCCTTGGGAATGATTGTTTTTATTTCTTTTCTTCCTTGTAGATTTCTTTGTTTATTTTTCGTTTACTTTTCACTTCTTGAAATCCTGCGTGGTCAACTAGCCCTCTCTGTTGCTGGTTACTTCTCCTTTCTTCCTCTTCCATTGTAATCGGACACTCCTTAACCAGATGACCGTGTTCGTGGCATCTACAACATCTAAACGGTATATGCTCATAGTCTAAGTTTTGCTGCTAGACTTCCTCATGATACTCTAGTTCCACTGAATTTGGGATGGGGTTTGCTAAGTTCATATAGACACATATCCTGGCGTACGATGTATACCTTCCTTTCTTCGTGGTTTCTGCTATTTTCACAAAAATTCCTATTGAGTTTCTTATCCCCTCCAATATTTCCGGATCCCAGAAATCTATAGGTAGCCCAAATAATAGAACCCAGACTGGCGCTGCTAGAAATTTTTCCTTATCGGGGTTATAGCATTCCTCCCAATATCTCATAAAAAGACCAGCATTATAATAAAAATAAGGGCCATTTTCAAACACTTTTTCCTTATCTTGTAGGTTTGAGAAGATTACCGTAAAGAAGCCCTTCGCTCCCAGCTTAAGCTCAATGTGTCCTTGGGGCTGCCATTTTTGCTTAATCCACTTAGTAAGGTCTCGTTCAGACGGCCATACACCGACAAACTTTCAGATAAGGGCATGATCTTTCATGTAAATTCTGTACTTTTCTAGTTTATTTGATGGAATTACAAACCTGGGTTTCTCCTCTGCACATGGCAGGCATCTTCCCCTTTTGCCCGCCTGCCAAGTCGCTCCCAGAACCGGACCATCGTTCTGTTTCTCCTTTGCCATCTGACTATTCTGACCATCTCCTGTCACAGTGTCTCGATAGGAGGGGATCTCTCCCCTCTTGACTTCTTCTGGCATGACTGTGTCCTTCAGATGTATGAGGTGTCTACTGCTGTAGCACTTAGTTGGCTGCACCCTGGTCCTTTCTTTGTTCCCTGCCGATTTTACCACATGGTCGCCATTAGGTTTTCGGTTGCAGAGCTCTTTCCTCTCTTTCCTAGATTGGATTTTAATTCTTCTACTTTATGTTTCATTTGTGATGGCTACTTGTGTTTCTGAGCTTATGTGCACTAGTCAATGCGTGCACATCTGCCACCTCCATTGTTGTTGAGATTGAGGTTGCACCCAATACTAGTAGACTAGTACTATACCTTACAATATCAAACAAGTTTTTAACTCATTTACCTCTGCTTTTTCCAATTTGGGCCCATTACTAGTAAGAATCCTCCGAAAAGAGGAATATGTTTATGTTTTGATTTCCACGATGAATTCTAGAGATGAAATCCCTTAATTCCACCCCCTATCCAAATTATCAAACTATTATTTGTTCTTGCCATGTATTTTTGCTTCCATACATTACTCCATAAAGCTTATGGGTTTTTAAACCACCACCACCAAGTTTTGGCTCCTAGTGATTAATTGAGGATTTTAGGGTCTCTCACTCCCAAACCACCGAGGTGGTTAGGATAGCATAATTTTTCTGAAGTGATAAGGACACATTTTTATTGTTATTTAGCTCCCCCTAAAATAAGGATATTTTTATGTTTCTTATTTTTCCCATAATGGCTTTAGGGGTTGCTAAGGATGAGAATATGTACATAGAAATGACTTGTAGAACTAATTTACATATTTTTGAATACATATAATTAATCATATCAATATTATTTCAAATAGTTAAATTATATAAAATTTTGAATAAAATTTATATAAAAATATATAGAAATAATAAAAAAAACTGTTCACCGTTATATCTTTTTAATTTTTAATTAAAACTTAGTAATGAATTATTTTTCAAAATAATTGGTTTTCACTATTTAAAATGTATTTTAAAACATATAAATAAATTATGTCCCTCCAAAATCCATAAAGGATTAAGATTATGCAAGTTACAAAACTCACAATTACCATTGTAAAAAATCTCACCAGATTTTAAAATAAAATTGAAGAAACACTCTGCAAAAAGGATGGTCTCTCAAGGTCTTTTTCGCGGGGTCGCTTGGTAGAGTTCAAAATTCAGAATTTAAATTTCACATTGTCGGGCGTGCAGACTGAGTCTTAAAAAGAAAATTCATGACGAATGGTCCATGGATGACCATGTGATGGTCATCGTCAGATGCTTTAAAAATATTTATGTTAATGGTCATCAGAAAACTGGGGCGGTTGTATGCTCCATGTATGCATCATCCGGTTCGCATAGTTTTTTTTAATAATTAATGCATATCTCCGTCAATGTTTCTTTAAGTAAATGGAGACGGAGAGGTGGGCCAGAGCAGCCATGTAAGCAGGTTTTGATAACTTGCAATCGGGATAAGGGAATATATCTGGAAATGACATATTCTTACCAAGTTAAGATGTTTTATTTGGCTGGTGCTCCACAATAGAATTTTGACCTGGGAAAACATTTAAAAAAGAAGCTTTCAGAGACCAAGTGGATGTGTTTTATGCAATCAACATCAAGAAACCACTGATCATCTTTTGAACAAGTGTAATTTCACTCAGGGAATATGGTCCTCGGTTTTGCAGTTTTTGGGCATTAATGAAGATATGGAGAAGTCTTCTTTTGAAGTAATTCTTTTTACTTGGGCAAATAAGTACAAACACTGTTTAGAAAATCTTCGGCAAAATCACATAACCAATCTTTTGTCGACGCGTTTCGAACCAACCAGTGTGGTTCATCGTCAGGACAAGTTGAAGAACAATCTGGCTTAGCTTGATTAAATAGAGTGTGCAAAGACTCCAACGACTATAATGCCAACGACTAATTTTGACCTAATGATCCTGGTCAAACCACTAAATTAGTTAATTAATATTCCTAGAAATAGGTAAAAAAGGAATCCAATTGTTAATTTAAAAATAGGTAAAAAACGAATCCAATTGTTAATTTAAAAATAAAAAGATATCTCAAATATTAAGAAAATTCATATCCATATCTAATATTTTAATTATAATGGTCATTCATATTTATTAAAATAATCTATATTTATTATTATTTCAATATTGTTTAAAAGGTAATAAATCTCTATTAATCTTAGAATTTAGTTACATTAGGTAATCTTGTAATAATTATTTAATGGTCCTTTGGTAAGATAGATCATTTTTATTTATTATTTAAATATAAAGGTCCATTCGAAAATAATAAGTTGTATAAATAATATATGTTTATTAATTAATCTAAATCTACTAATTTATAATTCCATACAAATTGTTAAATCATTATTATTCCTAGAATTTAGTTACATTAGGTCAATACCATAATTTAGGGTTGTTAAAGTCCATAATAGTGTAGCTAATATTATTGGTATATCATAATTTCTCCTTTAACAAATAATCAATATAATTCAATATTTATTTATTCCAATAAAAATATTAAAGTTAACTAAGTCATTAGGTAAATATTTATAAGGTAAATACCATAATTTAGGGTTGATATGTATATTAATAATAGTGTAACTAATATCATTGGTAAATCATAATTTTTCTTTAAACCTAATGGCCAAATAATTTATATTCAATATTTATTTATTCCAATACAAATATATTATTATTTATAAAAAAGGGGGTTTTTTCTAGAGATTAGTTAAAGGGGAATTCAAATCTAAGGTTATAATAGAAAAAATTATAAATGTATAAATAATGAAATTATGGAAAAAACAAATCTAATTATAATATGCCCAACAGTATCATAAATAGGTTTAGGTTAATACAATAATTAGCCCAAAACTAATTCATAACTTAATAAAGACTCAGACACTCCATAATAATAGGACAAATCTGCCAAAAGAAAAATTAAGGGAGGGGAAGACAGAAACCACAAGACCTAACAAAAAGGGAATGAGGAGGCTAGGAAGACAAGGCTGGGACCCAGCAACTGCTAATCTTCCAGCCATCATCCCTATTTAGATTGTTCGGTCTTTTCTCAATCTCCAGGGCCTCTCTAAATTTGCGATGGTGAAACTGCGCAATTTTGGCAATGACTTGAGCCTCCTCTATACATACATGATGCATAGTCTTCCCCGCATGCTCAGCCAGGGCCGAGGACTTGGTCCTACCATGTCTTAAGTCAGCCGAATGCTCGCTAATCCGCTGATTGATAGAGCGACCAGTCTCACCAATATAAGGGGTCCCACAGGAACAGGGAATGACATAGACGCCCTTCATGTCCTTAGGGTCAATCGGGTCTTTCACAGACCTGAGGGAGCCACAGATAGTATTGAGAGGTCTAAAAGAAGCGGGCACATCATACTTCCTCAGAATCCTCGCAATCCTGTCCGTGGTCCCTTGGATGTAAGGAAGGTTCACACCTTAGTACTCTACCTATTTTTGTTGTCGGGAGTATTTGACTATTGAGAAACAAGATAATCTTGAGAGATGCTAAGATATATATTTTGGTTCTAATCTCCAAAATTGTTTCACATTTCAGGGAATTTCTTCCCCTTCAAAAACCATCATCACATAGAAGAGTCCAATTTCCACTCATTCCACAATCTCAACGGATGGGTTTCTTTGATTGGGCAGCCCAAGGGAAAGTGTGTGGAGAAGGAAGGATGATCAAGTTGACAGAAAATAGATCCATTCATTTTAAAATTGGAATTGGCTTTGGATCAAATACCAAGGCTGAATTGATTGTTGCATGGACTCTTTTGATGCTTGCAAAGCTCAAAAACATTAATCATTTGCATATTCTTGGTGACTCAAAATGTGTTGTTGATTGGTTGAAAGGAGTTGCCGGCGTAAAAATGCTTCATTTAAAAGCATGAAAATTTAAAATAAAATAAAAAAAAATCAAAATTTCAAGCTATTAGTTTTCAACACATTTATAGAAAATTCAATTCCACAATAGATATTCTCTAAAAAATAACTCTGAAATTAGCTTTCAACACATTTATAGAGAGTTCAATTCCACAATAAATAATCTCAAAAAATAACTCTGAAATTAGATCTCGATATTCTCTTAAAAATCAAATCAGATCAGAACAGAAAAGAAATTAGATGCTCCTCGATATCCTCTCAAAAATAACTCTTAAAAATCAAATCAAAACAGAACAGAAATGAAATTAGATGCTCCTCGATATCCTCTCAAAAAATTAGATGCTCCTCGATATCCTCTCAAAAATAACTCTGAAATTAGATCCTCGTTTATTTCTCTTTGAAGAACTCATTAACAGCTCCTACTCCATTACAATTGATCACTCGCCATAAACCACATCACTCGGTGGCCAAAAATTTCAACAAATATGATTCAAAGTCTACTTGGAAAGAATGCACGAGAACGATGGACTCAGATGCAACTGTATCAGCGTCATTATTGAACTGAAATGTGGAGAGAAATTGAAGCTCCCATTTTGTGCAATATCTCATCACTGCCCAGACCCCACGTTATAATTTCTTTGTTCGTCCGTTTTAATTATTACAACTAAACTAATTTCACGGCTCCCATGTGGGATTAAGTACTCTACTATTCCCAACACCGTTTGATGGTATCCAAATGCACTTGAATGAATGAATTCACGGTGCTTCTGGTTTTACTTTATTTCTTATAGTAAAACACCGTCAAGTTAGAGGATCTCAGAGTGGGTTTTGAACTCTTGAATTATGTTTGAACTTTAGTTATTTGTTTTGTATAAATATTAAGTTATCAATATCATATGATCCATTTATGTTTGTAGTTGCACACACAAAAGGTGTACTATGTTTCTATTAACAACTCTGACGTGAGAATGAAAGGTTGAGTGTGTTGATTACTACATCCAACATTGTTTATACGAACTTCCTTAATGTATTGATATATTTTAGGGATTTTTAAAAATCAAAATAAAACCATATATAAACAAATAACAGCATGATTACATCTTATATGGTATAGTATGTTACCTGGTTCAATAATAATTATTTTTTAAAACATGTCAATCACATTCAACTTGATGTCAAAGTTTTGTTAAGACGTTGATAGATTTGTGAGCAAAACCATTAGGACTAGCTACCAAGGTTTCTATAATATTTATCAAGGTATCCTCGCATCGAGTTATATTTGCTATGGCATAATAAACATATATATGAATATAATTATACATAATTATGTAGAAGTAATTCGTTTATTAGAAGTATTTTTCTAAAATGTTTTTCATGTTTAAAGTTATATATTTAATTTGGAATATTGTTTTTTCAAGTTTTCTTGTTTTAGGTATTTGCAAATATTCAGGGTAATGCTTGAGCTTGTATTTAGATGTTAGTATGTGATATATTTTCTTAGAGTGATAATGTACACGAGTTTATTTCAATACTACTAACCATTTCAACAAGCAAGTTGAGGGATCTTTTTGTTCTTTGTTAGAAAAGGGCAAGTAAAAGACAAGATATTTAAGACCATCACTATGGAGAAGCATCACCATGTCTTACCTAAATTAAACCCTTGGTTCAAGAACAGAGAAACCAATACTATATTAACATTCATCAACCATGACCAAACTCTACACTAGACCAAGTTATACTTAACTATTCCTATGTGTCGGAATATCCTAACATCCCCCCTTAAGAACAACTTGCAATAGGATTGAAGGATGTACAAATATGACACAATAGGAGAAGGAAGGAGGCATTAGAGCCTATCCCCCCTTAGTGACAACTTCCTGAACTCCAACCATAAATCGAAGTTTAGTAAACTTCGCCTTTGTGAGAGCCTTTGTAAAGATGTCTACAACTTGATTATCTGTTGAACAATATTGCACTTCAAGAACATGGTCATGAATGAGATTTCTGATGAAGTGCATGTGCAATTCAATGTGTTTGCTGCGCTGATGTTGGACTGGATCTTTGCATAGTTGAATGGCATTTTGATTATCACACCAAAGTGTAGTCAGATGCTGCTACTGAAAGCCAAACTTTGACAGGATCTGACGAAGCCATAGGGCTTCCTTACTAGCTTCTACGACACCACGATACTTTGCTTCTGCTGAAGAAAGAGAAATGGCACTTTGTTTCTTGCAAGCCCATGTAATAGGTCCTGAACCAAGAGTGAACACATAACCTGCAGTAGACTTCCAATCATCAGGGTCATCAGCCCAATCAAAATCAGTGAAACCAACCAATAGAGGAGATGCTTCTACACTGTAATGAATCCCAAACTGAACTATAACTCGAACATAACGAAGTATTATTTTAGCTGCTTTCCGATGACTTTCATGTGGGTTTTACATAAACCGAGCAATAAGGAAAACACCAAAGGAAAGGTCAGGACAAGTATGGGTCAGATACAAAAGTTTTCCTACAAGTTGACGGTATAAGGTAGCATCAACTTCAGGGGAAGTACAAGTGATTGAAAGTTTGGCTCCAGAGTGAAAGGGAGAAGGGGCTGACTTACAATCTTCCATGTGAAAATAGCGTAGAAGATCACATGCATATTTGGACTGGGAAAGGGAGATACCTTCCTTAGATTGCAAGACTTGAAGACCAAGAAAATAATGCAAGTGTCCTAAGTCTGTCATTTCAAATTTCATTTTAAGGTTGGACTTGAAATGGTTTATAAGGTTGGGATCACTACCAGTAAGGATAAGATCATCAACATAAAGAACAAGAATGATAAGAGGCTTTCACACTTTCTTGGTGTAGATAGTATTGTCAGAATGACACCTAGAAAATCCAGTTTCTAAAAGAAAGCTATCCATTTTGGCATACCAATCCTGAGGGGCTCGCTTGAGACCATAAAGGGATTTCTTAAGCCGACATACAACGCTGGAGTCTGTTTGTATAAAGCCAATAGGTTGTTCCATATATATTTCTTCATGCAAGTCCCCATGCAAGAAGGAAGATTTAACATCCATCTGATGGACTTCCCATTTGAAAGAGGCAGCAAGGGAAAGAACAACACAGATAGAGTTCATTTTGGCAACAGGGGAGAAGGTTTTAGTATAGTCAATGCCTTCAACTTGTGAAAAACCCTTAGCAACAAGACGAGCTTTATGTTTATCAACTTTTCCATCTGGTCCATACTTGGTTCTGTAAACCCATTTGCATCTAACAAGTTTTCGTCCCTTTAGAAGGGCAATAAGATCCCATGTATCATTTGCCAATAATGAATGATATTATTCATTCATAGCTGCGTCCCAATCTGGATGGCCTGAAGCTTCTGCAAAGGTGTCAGGATCATAATTAGTTGAAGCTTGAGCCAGTAAATTAGAGGCTCTATCGAACTGAGAACATGTACATCGCTGATCTGTAGGATCACCAGCAAGAGCACCTGCTGCATCCCGAGTAGCATAGACCCATTTTGGAAGCTGAGGAGCTGAAGGAGGATCCTGAGAAGGTGGGGGAGGATTTTCATCCTCGCTGTCATCATCTGAAGAAGAAATATTTTCAGAAGTAGAAAGGATAGAGAGAGGTGGCACATCCGCCGAACTAAGCTCGCAGGCCGATATATTTTTAGCAAACTTTACATCTCTTCTAATGATAACATTTTTGGACTTAAGTGGAATAAGTCTGTATCTTTTGACATCTTCAGAATATCCAACAAAAATACATTTTTCACTATTAGGTTCTAAAGCTTTATGTTTCTCATCTAGAATATGGGCCCATGCTTCACTTCCAAAAACACGAAAGTGACTTACATCTGGTTTAATTGAGCTCCATGCTTCTTTTGGAGTGATATTCTTTAAAACCTTAGTAGGAGTGCAATTTATTATGTAATTTGCACAGTTAATTGCTTTTACCTAAAAATTAAGACTAAGTCCTTTAGATTGAAGCATATAATTAGCCATTTCCTTTACGGTGCGATTCTTCCTTTCAGCTACACCATTTTGTTGTGGAGTATATGGAACAGTGTGTTGCATTTGAATTCCATTCTCAGTGCAAAAGTTATGAATTTGTTGTTAACATATTCTCCGCCATTATCAGATCTTAGCTTAAGAATTTGATGTCCATATTGTTTTTCAACAAAGTACTTAAAGGCCAAGAACATGTTAAATACTTCACTCTTGAGTTTTAAGAAGTATACCCAAGTCTGTCTAGAGAAATCATCAATGAAAGTTAAGAAATACTTGTAGCCAGAGAATGAAACAACTGGAAGTGGACCACATAAATCACTATGCACAAGCTATAAAAGGGTTGAAGCGTGCCAAGAGGCACGTTTTTCAAAACTATCCTGATGATGTTTTCCGAGTACACATCTGGAACAAACACCATCTCTGCAAGATACCATTGGAAGACCTATCACCATATTTTCTTTACATAGATTCTGAAGGGAGCGATAGTTTAAGTGACCAAATCACTCATGCCAAAGTTTGCTCACTTCATCATTATGAACAAAAAATACCGAGGGAAGATTTGATGACCCAAAGTTGTTAAACCTATACAACCTTGTAGAATCATCAGCAATGCCAGTAGCTAAAATCTGTCCAGGATCTCTTAGGTCCTTAATTACAACATTGTGAGGTGAAAATTCAACGATTTTTCCTTCACTTGAATGAGTTATCTGATATACAGATAGAAGGTTGTAGGATAAGGTTGGAACACATAATACATCATTAAATTGACCATTGTCTATATGAACAGTTCCAGTCCCTACAACACTAAGAGATCTATCATCACCAACATATATATTGTTGGTGTTACAATCATTTAAAGAAGAAAACATGGCTTTTTTTTTTGCCATGTGATAAGAAGCTCCAGAATCAATGAGCCACTCATAAGAATTAGAAGAAGAAGATAAATTTGGTGCATATCTAGACCGAGATGTTTGACAACCACATGCAGAAAGCGCTATTCCTAAAGATGAAGTTGAAGTTGAAGAGTGCTCCAAATGGATGTTATGCTTCTTCATTGCTGCTTCCAAGGCTTCCATCTTCTTAAAGCATTTGGATTCTAAGTGGCCATCTCGATTACAAAAGTGGCAATGTCTATCAGTCTTCTTCCCTTTGTTTTTATTTACCTTATCATTTTGTGGAAATGATTTTTCATTTTGAGACTCAAATTGCTTAGGACCCTTGTTTGGTTTAGGACCATTCTTTTTAGGATACGACTTCTTAAGATTCTTTGAATTTGGTTGCTGCTGGGCGGCTAAGGCTTTCTTAGAAGAGTTTCCAAGATTAAGAAGACCAAGGTGTAAGAGTTTTTATGTTCTCTTATTAAAGAATCACAAAAGGCATCAAAGGAAGGGCACTTGTAGTCTTTTCTTTGAGAAATGAAGGCTTCTCTTGTAAAATGGAAGGTGGAAACAAACACAGAGTAGGTTGGTCCCAACTTAGTAAGAATGGAATAGATAAGGTTAACATCTTCTTTCTTTTAACCTTAACACCTTCCAAGAGAAGTCTAAGGGTCTTGAACTTGGACAAAAAATCTTCAATGGAAGAAAAATTATTGGGGTCCAATGTAAGCAACTCATTTTCGAGTTGATGGGCTCTAAATTCATTTTTAATTCCAAAAACTTTAGTGATATGTTTCATTGCTTCATTAAGAGTATCAAGTTCTGTGATATGGAATCTAAGGTCTGGAGAAATAGACATCCCTATCAACCCTTGTGCTTGATCTTGCCTATTTTCCCATTTGGCTGCCTTATCTTCATCTTTCGGTTTTGTTTCTTGGCCTGAGACTATTCTGTAAAGATCTTTACTTCTAAGTAAATCCACAATGTAGGACCACCATTACAAGTAATTGGTGTTGTCAAGAAAAACTTGGCATGGACTTTCCATTTTAACAGAAACTAAAGCGATAGATGTTGAAACTAAGTGTTCCAATGGAAAAATCTCAAAAATTAGGCTGATTAAATGAAAACAACTCTGAAAATGGCTTCTGGATGAAGAAGTTATGGCTTTTTGAAGAAAAGTTGTCGAAGATGCCGGCGAAGTGCGGGAATGTGTGGAAATGAATGATAATGTTATATTTAAAAAAAAATCTTCTCCCTTTCCAAACTTAATCTAATTAGCTCAATTTTAAAAAATAATATATGATTCACTTTTATAAATAAGTGAAAGTCATTTTTACAATGGTACTTTATGAGCTACCCACTAAATTGTAACTTAAATAAAAGATAAAGAGACTTTAGAATTATAAGTGACTCACTTTTTATAATGAGTGAGAACACTTTTACATAAAGTAACTTTAAAACATAAGTTACATGTGCTTTTTGAAAAAGTAACTCAACAAAAAGAAAGACTTGAACTCAAGACTTCTATTCTCATAAAGTAACTTTGGTCCAAGTGAGCTAGTTTAAAAGCTTAGTAATTTTTGGAAAAGAGGAAGGGTTTTTTTTTTTAGTCACCGAAGCTTTGGGGTGCGTGCTTACTTAAAAAGCTCCTTTTTTCCTACAAAATAAAAACCACAAAACCCAAAACGGACATACGAAAAAAACAAACCTTATGGTTTAAAGTTAGCTTTACCTGGAAACTAACAATTTTTCTCAATGTTTCTGATTTTCCGAGATCACACTAAGGCACGGCGGAAAAGAACATACGCATGAAGAAAAAACTTCATTTCTGTATCTGATTTGCCCAGAGCGCATAGAGTTGCGGGGCAAAGAGCATACAAAGAAATGAAAGGTGTAGATCCGATAATAAAAAACAAATATATAAATAAACCGAAATAAACAGAGAGAAAATAACTAGAAACTGCAAATAAACATTGTATACCTCAAGATCTTAAAAATGACGTAGCTAGGGCTACCGGAAACCTTTTCGCGTGAAACAAAAGGGGTTCCTCATTGGAAGTGATGCTCCTAACACAATAGAGTAGTCCTCTTGGCCCGAAAGCAGTCAGAAACAATAGATATAGGAAACGACAGTCGGATGCAGTTCTACTGGCTTCAGATTTGGATCAAAAACCAATGCGGCTCTCAACTTGGCTCTGATACCATGTAGGAATTTACAAGGTAAGTTCCTC
Source organism: Pinus tabuliformis (assembly GCA_031772625.1). Classification (NCBI taxonomy): domain Eukaryota; kingdom Viridiplantae; phylum Streptophyta; class Pinopsida; order Pinales; family Pinaceae; genus Pinus; species Pinus tabuliformis. Next base: position 1,345,940,197 of record CM062818.1, on the reverse strand, counting down.
AGACAGAACACCAAAGGACACCACTTACAAATAGATCACAAATCAATACACCAATATTGTTGACGTGGTTAAAACCTTCAAAGAGGGAAACAGTCCACAGCCTGAGCCAACGTGGCCACTTCAGGCAATTTATTAATAAAATATTGAAATTTTACATAAGCTTCTCTCATGAACGGTTAACCTACAAATGACCCTCCATGCTCTTTAAATAGAGATCATGGACCAATCGGGTGTTAAGCCACGGATCAAGTGTCGGTAATACCGATGAGAGAATGAACCATCGGATCACTACATATTGTGACCATCGGATCATAAGTTACAAAACTACATAGTAAAGAAACACACTTTACCTAACTCTACACTAGACCAAGTTATACTTAACTATTTCCTATGTGTCGGAATATCCTAACAGTTTTATCATGTATCTAATATGAAATATATATAAAAAAAAGAACACGCCCATAATTTTTTTATTTTTTAAATAAATAAGTTTTACATTTTTTTGTTATAAAAATATTTAAAAAAATACATATACATTTTTATATGTAAAAGTGGTAAACCTTATGGTGTTTCAAATACTTGTTGATTTTTAGAGATGACCAATTGCAAATCAAGGTGAATCTCTTGTGGGGAGTGTCAACCACTTGTATGGCGTTGAATTGTGCAATAATACATGAGTGACCCTTTTTCAATAGATTCTTCACATACAATTGAATCTTAACACAACATATCACCCCCAAATTGATGTTCAAACTAAATCTCTTAGCAAGTGCTTAGATTTACTTTAGAGCATCAATCCTAATGGTCAAGTGGGACAATATAATTTATCATTGTGCCACTAAAATGACTCCCCTTGAGGTTGTTTATGGTCGAAATCCCCCATCAATTCTATCATACTTACCAGGAAATTCTAAGACGGAGGAGATACACAAAACCGTCATTGCTCAAGCCAACATTCTTTGCACTCTCAAGGATAATCTCATAATGGCTTGCATAAGGATGAAGTATGATGTTAATCAACATCATTCCCAATTGTCATTTTTAAGAAAGGGATAATTTATTTAGGTGAATGCATGAACATGGGTTACACTTTTGGACCAAATGTGGCAACGAAATTTCAAAATTTTATTTTTATCAAATTGAAGCCCTCAAAATTCATATACGCATTTTGAATTTTGATTCGGAGCAAAATAAAATAAAATTGGAGAATTATGTTGTTTTTTGATGATATTTTTTGCAAACAAAAAATAGTGTCATATAATCTATCAATTTTCTATTAAATGAAATGCTTGTCCTTGCAAATTTTCACACATCTTAGGAGGTATGTACGTGTTCACGTAGCATAACTTAGTCTAAAATGTGTAATTTTTAATATATATATATATATATATATATATATATATATAAGCATGATTTACACAGAGAGAACTAATTTATGCATATTAAAAAATTATTTTTGTATGCAAAATTATATTTTTTATTATTTTTTGAATTGACAAAGTAATATTTCAATTCTATTTTGCAGACACGTGTTCACGTAAGATTTTTTTCTACTATTTAAATAAACTCAAAAAACATGAGTATCGTTTTGAATAGGACTCGTAAATGAAGATATTTGTATATTTTGAATTTTTTTCACTTTGTATATTTTATGTTATTGATTTTTTATTCAACCCCTTTAAAATTGTCCAAAAAAATTTCAAGCATTATGTTTAAAAAAAATTAGATAAAAAATATCATATGAATTTGAAAATGTCAAACTCATAGGCCATTGGATAGAGGATTCCTTCACGAATCCAATATGATCAACTTTGCTACATAAGAACAAATTCTACTCTAAGTCCACTAGGTACAAAACGACGTTGCAAAGAAATCTGCAGAAGGGGAGCCAAAACTCTGTTCTTTAGGCCCTTTGTGGTTTAAAATTGGAACTTTCCTGTCGCTATAAAATTCATCCAATAATTATTGTCTCTTTTATAAAGAAACTAGTTGAGTCTAATTTCCATGTTCAAACTAGCCTCCCATGACTAGATGAAGAAGGTGTCATTTAGTTGTAGCATGTGGCCTTCCTCAACAAAAGAGAGTGTTGTCTCCACCAACACAATATCTAAGAGATATTGATATGATTCCCTCATCTTTGACCTTAAGTACAATGTTTCTTATAAAGGGGAGGGCATGTTAGGGTCATACCCTAATCCCCATAGATAGGTTGTTATGTATTGAAGTCATCTCTAGCAATAAGTTTGATGTAGTAGATATAGTGTAAAAAATATATTTTAAGAAGGCTTACTAAAATGTTCTATCTACAAGAAAGTTCTTAAGGCATGAAATAACAGCTGTTAAGAAAACTATAATTGTAAGAAGGATTATTACGAACTTCCACTTTTTTTCTAGTCAAATTGGCAATTTTTGTTATTCTTGTAGAAAAAAAAATACAGATTGGCTGTAACAACTTTTATTTTTACATCAATATAACAACAATCGTTTTTTTGTATGACATTGAGTTACAAGATCATAACAAAATTATTTATAGTATAACAATATTATTTTATGTTGTGAGACTCTGACTTACAGACAATAATGCCCTGTTGCCTTGCTTATATGGATCAAAATTATTTGCATTCAACAATAGCAGTTTTCTGAAAAAATCACCAAAAAATTCATCTCAGAGAAAATTAAAACAGATATACAACAAGGACTGTTAGTGACCTGAAAATCTGAAAATTAAAAGGATATAGAGAATGAGAAATCTATCAAGGGCTAGATTCTCTTGAAGCATTGTCCATAAGTCTAATTGATGCTCTGAGAGAATAACGTTACACATGTACGTGAATTGGAGATTAGAGAAATCATGCTAGATGAAGAGAGTGAGATTCAGTAATAGAGTTTCCCTCCCATTCCTCCAATGATATGTGACCAGGTTCAAGAGATAGAGCTCTCTTTGATAAATTATCTGCTACATTGTTAAATTCCCTATAGATATGCCTAGAGGAAATGACCTAAATGTGCTCTTTCAGTTCTAAAATTATATTTTTCCAAGCTGATAAGATTATGACACCTAGTTGTGCTTGGTTTGCTAACCATTCAATGACACATCTTGAATAACCAAAAATTTAAATGTTGTTTATACTTTTATGCTTTGCTAATGACATCAGAGCCCAAACAACAATTAGTTCAACTTTGGTGTTCGTCCCGAGGCTAATCCCATTTTTTAAGCGGATTGATTTTGATTTTGTCAGTGTTATCATCCCTCCACCTCCACATAAGTTTTCTTGAGCTGCTCCATCAAAGAATCCAACAAGAAGATCGTTGGATATTTGAGGGAAAGGAGGTGGTCTACGGGACTTGGTTTTTTGTGGAAGTAGATAGTCCCTAAAAAGAGAGATGATTTCAGAGGCTTGGAGAATGGTGGAGACACTTGCATTTCTGAATGTAGTTCTATTTCTATGCAGTCAAATGCCTCGAGCCATAAAAATAGGGAGAGCTTGGATATATTGGAATTTCTTTACCCATAAGAATAGCATATCCTCAAAAGAGTTACAATGAGGTTTTCTCCGATGTTCATGGTTTGGAGTACTAATGAACAAATTTCCCAAGAAGTAGTACAATTTACAAAAAGATTATCTATCGATTCTTCGCTCTACTTGCAAAAGCTACAACCATTTGGTCCCATGAATCCCCTTTTTACTAGGTTATCCCAGGTTAAAATTTTATTATTGAGGACCAACCATGCGAAACACCTTAATTTGTTTTGGATGTGCCACTTCCATATGAGGTTTTTCCACCATCTCGACATCTAGATGATCTCTGAGCTAGAAATCGCTTCATAAGCAAGGTGACTAGTTATCTTACCAGATTTGACATCCCAACTCCAAACCAACTTATCTTTTAAATTGCAAAGTATCACTCCATTGAGGTTCATCTTCTTTATAAAATAGGTTCATTCTAATGCTAAAGGACCCACCATTCCTAACTTTGTTGAGGACATCCAATAATTAGCAAAGCACTGTTGCAAATACAAATTTTTTACATTAGACAGATAGTATAGCCCTTTGGAGTGTAAAATTTGTAACAATTCCTTTGATAATTTGTATAGACTAGGACCCCCTATGAAGGGATCTTTTCCAAGGATTATATGATTTCCATCCCCCACCTTCCAAGCTAACCAATTGAAGTGAGAGGGGAAGGCATCCATGAGGGATTTCCATACAACAAATACTCTTTTATTAGGATTCCTTACGTGTTTTCTTACCCAATCCACCAATGACAGTCTATTTAGATATTTTTCTGTTAAAGTTGAGCTCCATAGGCCTTCCCCAAATAAGCCTCTCCATAAAAAATTTATATCTAGGGATTTTGCAAACTAGTTCAAATTTTTAAATCCCCATCCTCCGTGAGATTTTGGGGTTGAAAGAGAGGTCCATCTTGTCAGATGAAAACCTTCTTTGTTGTTTTTCCACAACCACAAAAATTTGAACATTAGTTGCCTAATAGAAGTGAGGATGGCATTAGGAATCTTGGATAAAGCTAGCTAATAAACAAGAATATTTTCCAACAACTTCCACTTATTGGAAAGTTCCTATCAAGTTAAACAAAATTGTATAAGAAAAAGAATGTAATAAAGTTCCTATCAAGTTAGACAAAAACCATATAAAAAGAAATATAATAAAATGCATGCCAAATAAATTGTAATTGAAACTATTCATTAAAAAAAAAACAAGTGAATACATCATTTCTATTTTAAATATTAATATATTTAATCATTTTCATTGCATTTCTTAATAATTTATTAGTAATCTTAAGATATTTTATAATTTTAACTATATATATCTTAAATTTTATAAGTTCACAAAATTTTAAATAACAGTTATTGTCTGAGTCTACTTTAAGGAAGGGAATTAATCATCTAGCTTTTGGGAAGTGAGATAAACCCTGTGACCATCACTCTCAGAAGAGTGTCATATTAGCATTGTTGCAACCTTTGCTTTCAAAGACAACATTCACCTGTTTATTAGTGCCTTGTAAATGCTAAATAACATTTATAATTCACCCATGTGGGATAATCACTCAGAGAACTCCTTGCCGATATTTACAGATTAAGATTATTTACCACTATACTACAATGATTGGGATGCAATATAAATTACTCTCTAAAACTAATTGGAATTTACCATGGACTCAGATGCACGGATGTCAACATTAACATTGAATTTACGGAAAGAACTCGAAACCTCATAATCGTGTTATATCTCATCACTACCCAACTTGTGATGAGTCCCCTCATCTCTCTCCATTATTATAACTAACCTAGAAATTGCACCGAAAGGTGCAAAGGAACGTCGATAGGAAGAGTTGGGGAATGTGGAAGGCAATAATCAAGTGAAATATGTGGACAATAAAATACAATTGAAATTCGAGTTTCTATATATCTTCTAAAGAATGTAGCAGGAGGTTAAAGTTAAGAAGAAAGTTACACTAATATAAATGTCCCAAAAGAATGGCATAGTAATGATAGTATCCCATATGACATTTGGGAAGTGGAGGAAGTACCAAGGTGGTATAAGAATCAACCAGTAACAAATATGAAGAGAGTAAATGAAAGAAAGGAAGCCCTATGCACTTAAGATGCATAAAAAATGGATCCATGAACTCCCTCATGCACTAGATCAAATAAAAAAATTATAGAGGCCAATAATGAGAAAGAAAACCTGAGAAAGAGATGCTCATTTGAATATAACACTAGGCTCACAAGCATCTTTAATCAAATTTGGCTACTCTATGAAGTTGCTTTGAAATTTAGGTATATTTTTTCATTGTATAAATATAACTTATCAAGTAATGCTCAAGTCATTTCATAAGTTAAAATAAGAAGCTCATAAAAGTAAGACTCCTTAAGTAGTCAATTTTTCCTTAAGACTAAGCGAGAAGTTGAGAGATCTAAACTCTCCCAATTCTGTATTAAGTTATATAGGTATGACTGCAACACACAATTGCTATTAATACAACTATAATAATTACTATAAAAAACATTCAACACAAAAACAACTAATAATTTTGACCACAACTTTTTTTATAGTTTTCATAATATGTTTATAGAACAACTTAGATCTCTAAATTTCATTCCTTTTTTTAATAAAATTTTAACGACATTACCTTATTCATAATAAAGATGATGAGGAGAATGACAATAATTCTCAATTTTTAATAATTATTTCATTTCCTCCATTATAACTTTGAAACAAAAATTTAATATTACTTCAACTTTGTTTTAAAATGTTTCCATAAATTTAGTTTTTAGTTATTATCTATAAAAAAATTTCTTTCTTAATTTCTGAATTAATCTTCATGTTTTTAATCATTGGCTAGTAATGGGTAATGGAATTGCCAAAAATATCAAGAATTTCAAAATTTTATGTCACAATGTTACTTCAAAACATTATGGATATGTGTTGATTTTTGGTACCATGTTCAAGGGAAATGGACAACAATAAGCATCATTTGAAATCCCTACAACAACCTATTTGTCCATGGCATCATTACAAGAGTAAAGAGCAAACATTTTCTATAGTAGGCAAGTAACAATCATAATTTTAGCTATTACAATAGTTGAAGCTAGGGTGATACCTCAAAATCATGCACAAAAGACTTGCAAATGAGACAATCTGTTAAATAAATTGTGTATAATCAGACAAGTTCACACCTAGAGCCTCCAACATATGCTTTAGCCAGATTTAACAACTATGTGGGGTTTTCCCTCCAAATCGTTTCATTACATTGAATGGAAGAAATATAATGAAAAAAATGTGTTTGACCATTGCTCGCTCATTAATAATCCATGAGTCTCTTTGTTTGACCTTTGGCCATACAACTATTGATATTCACTCGTCTTTGATTTCAACTTATTTTCTTATAATTTCAACATGAAAAGTTCAAAAGGGAAGCAAATGCGGTGGGAAGAAGATGAACAAGAACCCCCAACAGGTAATAACATGTCCTTGATAGATTCATTGTAAACCTCCAAATACGATAGCCGCACAACAGGTTCGCCATTGCGACTTCGCTTCCTAAGCTTTGCAAACAAATCCTCTGTAGCAAAAACCATCACCCTTGGATTCTTAACCGTACCTAACATTGTGTGTGTTTTCCCTACCCTCGTTTCCCTATAGAAAAATATAGATATGTTTCTCTCTTGGATAACACCTTCAATAAGCTTTGTTGAACTGCATATTCTCACATCAAAAACACAAAATGTCCACAAGTGTATGCTACATTTTAAAATTAAAATATATCGAGCATGAGAAACTGAGCCAAATGTGAACTAACATACCTAGTCATATAGACGTCTTCTTTCTCTGTAGCGTTAGGGAAGAGTGAATCAAATGAATAATGTTGGCCATGAAGCCTCTTCAGCCTCAGGTAGTCATTCTCAAAAGTGAATTCAGTGAGGTAAAGGTTTGTGTTGTTAACAACACGAAAAAAACTGTGGGCGCCTGCTTCAATTTATTTGTTGGACAGAGGTCACACTCTAACATAAACCATAATTCTTTCCACCTACCCATCTTTAGCAGGGGTCGATGACTCAATCTCCTTTTTACCTTTCATAGGAATGGGCTTCACTTCTCTTTTCCCATCTATGGTACTAAAACTTCTGGGAACAATTGATGGTCATTCCTTTATGCCTACACCAGGGTTTGGGAAAGAAAATTCTTCTGGTAGGTTAAATGTGAACCTTGAATTCCCCAAATTGCTAGAACTGACATGCTCATCCACAAGAACAACAACCTTTTCCTTTGTTTCTTTACCCCAATTATAAGTACTTGAAACCCTAGGTGGTTTTGACACTACTATATGCGTTTGATTTCCTGCGTTTTTCTTTTTACTCCTCGACATATTTTCTTCATTAGAAGTGACCTTGTGCGTAGGATGATAGTGCATTACTCTCCTGGCTGGCCTAGTTGATTTACTTACTTATGGAGTGTCACTCTATTTATGGCCATTGATTCCTTTTTGCGCATGTATTGGATGAGTATTTTAAGCTTCTCCTTGAGATTTTGATGAGGATTTTGTGCAAAAGGACTCACCCGGGTTCGAGTTGCAATAGACAAATTTTTCCTTCATGACAAACTGTTCACATGCTAGTTGTGTTGTGTGCATCATGAATATTGTGGTTTTTTTGTGAATCTATGTTATGGGACTATGTCCAATACATATTTGTAAAGGTCGTGTTTCACCCCTCTCTTGTTTTGAGGTATGCAACTAATAGAGATTGAATATTTTATTGCATACTATATCAACCTTCTTTAATTATGAAGTATAAAACTCGCAGGCATTGTGCAGAAAATTTGTTATAACAATAACCTGCTAGAAGAGAAATCTCATTCGAATTTCTCTGATCAGAAGAATCCAATAAGAGATGGTTGAGATCTTCCAAATATGACCTAATATTAGGTTGGTGAAATGCATAAACATATTTGACCCTTGGCAGGTTGCACCATTGACATACTCAAGAAAGAAGGTTTCGAAATCTGACCGCTTGTAATAATCCTAAAAAGCAAAGACATTTGATGGGAACTTACATGCTGGGAAACCTGGGTGTAGTCATAGAAATTATTATGATGGATGGATGAAAACAAAATGTGAATATCAAGATCAATAATCAATTAAGTTAATGTTACCTTGAAGGTACAAAGGAAACTCAAAAAGTATAAGTGGATGTGTGTTGTTAAGTTGTGTAAGGCCGTCTATGAATTGAAAATGAGAAACTATAACCAATTCTCAAGATGACATATGAAATGACAATAATGATACTGTGAAGACTCTTATCCTACAACTTCCAGAAAATATTTTAAGATGGTCATCATTCTCTCATCACAAGTTTATTTACAGATATATATCAACAACAAAGTTCAATACAGTAAGATTAAATTGAAATTATGTGTCCACAAGAGACCAAACTAAACCAAAAGAACTAAAGATTACATCGAGAACTAAAAGCCTAACAAAGATATTGAAATATTCATATTTCAAATACTAACAAGACATAGGCATTTTGAAGGATTTATTATGTGCATTCATAACCACGAAGTTGAATGGCTGGACCTCATTAGATAATTCTACCCTCTATTAGTGGGAATCCAACCAACAACCAATGTCATCCATAGAAAGTGTATTCGGATAGTATTTCAAGGTATTTTAGCGCACGGGATTCTAAAGGTCTAGAACGAACTACATTACAATCTTATGCCTATGTAATGCTGAATAAGGTTTATATCCATACATCCCATCACCTATTTGGAATAAGACCTAAGTGGCATATTCAAAACAATTTATATACAAATTTATAATGTTTAATAAGCATTTTATATGGTGTCGTGGAGCTTGCAAGTTCCCCTCACCAAGCAAGTGACTTTTTAGCTAAATAATCCAAAGTAGAATTATGAATAGAGTGAACCCAAGATTGTTGGAGATATGAGATGATTCTGTGATATTTTTTTCCATAATTATGTGCATGTCATCACTTCCATATGAGAAACAGAAAAGAAGAATAAAGAAAAACTACAGATAAGAGAAATGAAACAAAAGAAATCAAAGAAGAATGAACAGCGTAAAAATCTAGTGAACCATCTTTGGGTTGGAAAAAATTAAAAGAATGAGCAAATATGGAGTCAAGACACTCTATTGCACATATATTTCATCAAAATGGTTACAGTAACCTGTAAAAAAGCACCATGTTCATTGTAAGTAATTAGTGGTTTAATCAAATGATATTGGGTTAATATATCAACATTTTATGGTTTTAAATGTGCATTACTTGGTCTCATTGTTGTGGCCATTGTCCTCATAAGGGGTGTCTGTCGTGGACTGTAAGTTAATAGTGTATATGTATTTTTATAAAACTGAATGGGTAAATGCAGTAAACGTAAGCCTTAACATTTCATTACTGGAGAAAAAAAAATCTCCTTTTTTTTTCCTTTTTTGGCTTGATCTTACAATTTCGTAGGATATTTGTAGAAACAATAGTGATTTTTGCTATCTATAAAATAAGAATTCAATATACAGAAATAGAAGTATATTGTCAATATTTTTTATGATTTTCTCAGTGGTTCATTCATTGTTAAAAAATATATGGCAATCCAAGATCTAAGAAATTTAAGCGTTTACAACTCCAAACAGTAGAGTAACATAATTATCGGAACAGATCATAAGTACAAAATTTTGATTGATGAAGTAGGATTTAACATAAGCTATAAGAGGGTTATAATTGGTTTTGCACTCATTCATTTTATAACAGCGAGGCAATAAGCTTTACGACAAACACATAAAACATATAAGCTCCAATGTATACCTGCCCCTGAAATAGAAACATGTTCGTTAGCCCCATGTTAAAAGTAAAAATACATTAATTATATTCATGTTTTAGCCCCACGCAAAGCCAAATATTGTTCCAAATAAAATAGAAAGAATTTGGTGTCCTTCCCACCTTTGAATACAGAGTATGCTGGAAGTTTTTGGCAGCTTCCATCTGAGATATCTCGGTGTCAACTGTGTTGACCAACTCCAACACCTCAGGAGTGCTAACGAACCAGAGAAATTTATCCACAAAATTAAGGGAATTTGGGGAATTTAGTTAAAGCAAAAGAATTAGGGGAATTTGGGGAATTTAGTTAAAGAAAAAATAAATCATGAGTGTAGGGGATTTAGTTAAGTATTGTCAAAGAATAGCTGTGTTGAGCAGAAAAAAGAGGCAAATTAGACTCATTTTTAACCCGTGATACAAAGAATTCATTGAAAGTTAGCACAAGTTCATTTATTCAACAAGGGATAACCCTTTAGTGAACCAGGGGGCGTCATTTTGAATTTCATCTGTTTCAAGTTTTATTAAACGCTCGACTCTCCCAACCTACTCTTTCGTTGCTCGTAAATGCGTAACGAACGACTTCAGGAGCCCTGACACAAGCTCCTCCCTTTCACTACCGCTAGAAACGAACAACTCACACCTATTGTCCCAGGTTCGAACCTCAGCATGGAGTCATCGCATTTCAAAAATTGAAAAGCTCTCAAACTTCTCTAATGAATAAAACCCTCACCGTCCAATCCGAACCTTAAGTTTTGCATGAATAAATACATCTATCTACTCTGAATTTCAACACTTACTCACAGATCCTGAACACAATAGTAAAACCTTCACAAAAAAAATAATTAGATGAATCTTTAATAGAAATTTCATGCTAGGGTGAGAGTTGAAAAGCGACATAATCTAGGCACGTATCTGCCTTCATCTCCACTCGAACTGGAGCTCTCGTGGGACTGTATCCCTGCAACTTTAAAGCATAGACTCTGCAACTGCTAATGTCACCATTACAAGAGCTCCAATCCTTCAAATCGATAAGTGTGTCATTAAAGAGCCTCCAACTGTGATAGAGGTCGATCTGATGCTAAAAAAACCCTGCTTCTATTGTAGATTAAATGTCGAACAATTTGAAACTCATCAAAGCCGATATAACATTGTGACCTAACTGCCTTTTGCTCGGCATTTGGCAGATCTCACTGGCATGGATTGGCTTTTCACTTTCCATTAGATCATCAGCTCTGATTTCTCTCACCACTGGCGAGATCAGAGTCTGCGGCGAAATCATATCCAAACCCCAAAAATGGAACCTGGCCGGAGAAATTATAGATGAAAGGCCCAACGATTAGAGTCCACGTGGCAATTTTAAATTCGGAAGAGGACGGAAAAAATGGAGAACGGGGATTGGTTGGGGTGAACAGTGTCTGCACACCCCAACGCCGCAGAGAGAACGCCTATCAACCTAATTACTTTCGCAGTTACTATGTAGGATAAAGTACGCTAGTCTTCCTGAATCCTTTGGTGACTCCTGAAATTTTAGCTTATCTTTGTTATTATAATTCTTTTGACCAAGGTGAACCATGTAAATCAAGCCAAAGCAAGTGGAGATGGAGAAAATAAGTGTAATTATTAAATCTGATAAAAATGGACAGTTATAATCAATGGCTGTAACTTTTGAGTATTAAAGATTGATAGATCAAATTTAAAGGAAAAGTTATATATTATTCTAATAAGTTATTAGTTCTTCTAGGCTAACCAGTTAAATTATGTTATGTTTATGTTATGTTTTTTATTTGAAAAAGAAAAGGGGAAATTGAGAGTAATAAATATTTTATTTTATAAAATATTTTAAAATTGCTTTTATTTGGTTAAATGTTTGTCTTTTTAGGATGTAAGGAAATAGGTTAATGGCCGATTCAAAGGCATCTAGCCAGAGTGAAACCTTGTCTCCTTACAGACCACCAACGGGGTAATTCTAGATGGCATGGTTTTCCTTATCTAAGGGTAATGAGACAACCTACATGCACCTATGAAGATTGTCCTCACTATTAATTTGGCATGAGTTATGATAAATTTTCCCACTGTGTAGAAAATGTTATATTATATTATTCTTTAAAAAAAATCTTTAATTTTAAACTAATGTTGTAAAACTTCTATATCATATATTTATTTTCTATCATTTTTTAAAAAGAATAGATAGACATTACAAACATATTGTTGATTAATACAATAAAATGATATTCAACTCAGCAAAAAAACTATCATATAAATCTTAGATGAAACAATTTAAAATTTGAGAAAACATAAACTCTTTAGAAACTTATTTAAAAACAATCAACAATTTTACCTATAAAAAAGCCAAAAGATATTACAACTATACTAAATATTGAAAAATATTCATTCTTGTTTTATTTATGTTTTAATATACTTTTGTTAAGTCATTGCCCAAACATCTATGTTTTGAAGTTTTGTTTAATGAATTTTTTTTTGTCAAATCTTAATTTTTGTTTTTAAAAATAAGTTTTTAACTACATATATAGATTTAGTAGCTTAAAAAACTCTTAAAACACTCAAATTGTGAAAAAATTACAACTCAAACTTATAATTCCAAAAAACTCCTACATAACAATTTAAACCAGAAAATAAAATATACATAAAACTTTCCAAAATATACCATAATCCTTTGTTAGTTAATATATAAAATCAATCACTTTAAAATTATATATTATTTCACAATACTTATTTATTAAAAAATATAAAATTACAAATAATTTTCACTAAAGCCCAATCAAAAATCGGGTATTAATTTTTACTCACACTAACCCCAAAACCAATAACTTCAGTATTAATTTTTTTAGTCCATTCTCTATGCTGAAGTAAAACACTTAACTTGTCATAATTAATTAATTAAAACCGTCTCAAGGAAGGAATCCGAGATATGCAGATCAAACGAGTACCAACGAAACGGTTTGCTTCCTCACTTTAAAATTGAATGTCTACTTTGTGAAGACGTAGTCTTTAACGCGACTTTTTGAAAGCCTTTCCGGCGATTTTTTCCGGTGAAAATCCGGCAATGATTTATCGGAATCCAAGTTTGATACCTAATTTCTGCACAATGAAAGCGTCCCAGGGGTTTTCCAGGTTGCTGAATCCGAGTATGCAGTTAAAAAACCATTTTAACTGCAAAAAATCATGATTTCATCTCAATTTCTTCCGCTGGATTCCGTCACCGGAATCTCAAAAAGTCGCATTATAGACAACTCCCTTTGTGAACGATGGACTCAGATGCAACGGTCTCAGCGTCATTATAGCAGTGAGATTGGAGAGAACTTGAGACGCCCATTTCGTGCAATGTCTCATCACTTCCCAGGCCCCACGATATGATAGAATTGATCGTCTCTCTTAATTAATGCAACTAAATTAATTTCACGGCTCCCAAAATGGGATTAAGTACTCTACTTCTCCCAACTCCCTTCGATGGTATCCCAATCCATTTGAATGAATGAATTTTGATTTTTAGTGATACCAATTGCAAAACAAGGTGAATTTCTGGGGAATGTTAATCACTTGTATGGTGTTGAATTGTGCAATAATACCTGAGTGACATTTTTTCAAACTAAATTTCTCAAGAAGTGGTTAGAAGCGTATTATTGATGTTTTACTTTAAAGCATCATTCTTAATGGGGTGGGACAATATAACTTATTATTGTGCCACTAAAATGACTCTTTTTGAAGTTGTTTATAGTCAAAATCTCTCATCAATTATATCCTATTTACCAGGGAATTTTAAGATGGAGGAGATACACAAAATCGTCATTGCTCCAGCCAACATTCTTTGCACTCTCAAGTATAACCTCATAATGGCTTCAATAAAGCTGAAGTATAATGTTGATCAACATCATTCCCAAATGTCATTTTTAAGAAGGAGATAAATTATTCAGGTGAATGCATAAACATGGGTTACACTTTTGGGCCAAATGTGGCGATGAAATTTCAAAATTTTATTCTTTTATCAAATTAAAGCCATCAAAATTCATATAAGCATTGTAAATTTTGATTCGGAGCAAAAAGACAATTTGTGGAAAATTATGTTGTTTTCTTAATGATATTTTTGCAAAAAAAATTAGTGGCTTATAATCTATCAATTTTCCATTAAATGAAATGCTTGTCCTTGCAAATTTTCGCACATCTTAGGAGGTATGTACTGTTCACGTAGCATAATTTAGTTTAAAATGTGTAATTATATATATATATATGATCTACAGAGAGAACTAAGTTATGCATACTAACAATTTATTTTTGTATGCAAAATTATATATATATTTTTATTTTTTTTGAAATTGGGGAAGTAATATTTCAATTGTATTTTGCAGACACGTGTTCACGCGTAAGATTTTTTTCTACTATTTAAATAAACTCAAAAACCAAGAGTATCATTATGAATAGGACTCGTAAACGAAGATATTTGTATTTTTTGAAAAATTTCACTTTGTATATTTTATGTTATTGATTTTTTATTCAACCCCTTTGAAACTGTCCAAAAAATTTTCAAGCATTATGTTAAAATAAAAATAGATAAAAAATATCATATGAATTTGAAAATGCCAAACTCATATGCCATTGGCTAAAGGATTCCTTCATGAATCCAACATGATCAACTCTGCTACATAAGGACAAATTATGCCCTAAGTCCACTCGGTACAAAACGGTGTTGCAGAGAAATCTGTAGAAGTGGAGTCAAAACTCTATTTTTTGGCCCTCAACAACTCGATTGAGCACTTAAAAAGCTCTTTCAACGCTTAAGGTAAAATTTGAAATAACTCGATTGATGGTTTAATAAACCCTTGATTGAGCTCTTAACATCGTTGAACAAGGGCTCGATTGAGCCC
Organism: Pinus tabuliformis; assembly: GCA_031772625.1. Classification (NCBI taxonomy): domain Eukaryota; kingdom Viridiplantae; phylum Streptophyta; class Pinopsida; order Pinales; family Pinaceae; genus Pinus; species Pinus tabuliformis. The sequence continues at coordinate 1,345,924,960 of CM062818.1, read as the reverse complement.
TTTGAATCATAAACTCCTCGTTGTGTTTTCGGCGAGAATTTAAAAAAAATAACCCAATCGAGCTCCTATGTAATTGTGGGTTACATAGGAGCTCGATCAAGGGTTTATTTTTAAGTTCTCAAATAGCTTGATCAAGGGTTTATTTTTCAGTCCTCAAATAGCTCAACCAGGGCTAAAATATTGCTCGATGGAGTTGTTTTTTTCTCCCTCCCAACTTGTGCACTTGCTAAAAAGTGTAACCCATCTTCATGCATTCACCCATTCCTCTATATGTAGCCTTATAAGAAATCCTCACTTAAAGACAACCACTTCAATATTGCTCGATGGAGTTGTTTTTTTCTCCCTCCCAATTTGTGCACTTGCTAAAAAGTGTAACCCATCTTCATGCATTCACCCATTCCTCTATATGTAGCCTTATAAGAAATCCTCACTTAAAGACAACCACTTCTAGAAGATTTCTTCCAAAATTTATGGCCTCTATAAAGTTGTAGTGTATTGAACTAGTGATTTAAAATTATAACTTTTAAATGAGTCTTATTTCCATGTTCAAACTAGCCTTCCATGACTAGATGAATAAGGTGTCATTTAGTTGTAGCATGTGGCCTTCCTCAGCAAAAGAGAGTGATGTCTCCACCAACACAGTATCCAAGAGGTATTGATATGATTCCCTCATCTTTGACCTTAAATACAATGTTTCTTATAAAGAGAAGGGTGTGTTAGGGTCATACCCTAATCCCCTTGAGTATATAGATAAGTTGTAATGTATTCAAGTCATCTCTAGCAATAAGTTTGATGTAGTAGATATAGTGTAAAAAATTATTTTAAGAAGGCTTACTAAAAAGTTCTATCTACAAGAAAATAATTCTTAATGGATGAAATAACCACTATTATGAAAAGTTTAAGTATAATTGTAAGAAAGATTATTACGAACTTCCGCACATTTTTTTTCCGTGGTCAAAATGGCATTTTTTGTTATTCTTATAGAACCAAAAAAATACAAATACGTTGTAACTGCTTTGATTTTACATCAGTATAACAACAATCGTTTTGTTGTACGACATTGACTTACAAGATCATAACAACATTCTTTACAGTATAATAATATACTTTTTTGTTGTGAGACTCTGACTTACAAACAATAATAGCCTGTTGTCTTGCTTATATGGATCAAATTTGTTTGCATTCAGCAATAACAATTTTCTGAAAAATCACCAAAAAATTCATCTCAGAGAAAAACAAATATACAACAATGATCGTTAGTGACCTAAAAATCTGAAAATTAAAAAGATATAGAGAATGATAAATATATCAAGGGATAAACTATCTTGAAGCATCATCCATAAGTCTGATTGATGCTCTGGCAGAATAGCATTACACCTGTAAGTGAATTGTAGATTAGAGAAGTCGTGCTATGTAAGAGTGTGAGTTTCAGTAATAGAGTTTCGCTCCCATTCCACCAATGATATGTGACTAGGTAAGAGATAGAGCTCTCTTTGATAAATTATTTGCTACATTGTTAAATTCCCTATAGATATGCCTGGAGGAGATACCTAAAAGTGCTCTTTCAATTCTAAAATTATGCTTTTAAGCTGATAAGATTAGGACATCTAGTTATGCTTTTAAGCGGATAAGATTAGGACATCTAGGTTCGAACCTCAGTGTCACGCCCCTACACCTGCGGTGATCTTCCAACCGCTTGTAGCGAGGTGCGGCACCACCGAACGCTTTCTTTTTAACAATACTAACGTTTATGGACTACGCCTACTCCAACATAAACTTACTTTAACTTATGTTCTCTTGCAACCAAGTAAAGAGTTATCCTTTATACTTTAAAGAAGATCATTCTCAATCATTAACCATGAACAATAAACCGAGAACATCAACAATACACAAGTATAAAGGGAGGGGCAACTCCCGGTAAAGTCTGCCCAACAATATATTATAACAGCTTCTTCAATTTTACAATACAAGTGTGCTTGACAAACTTCAAGCCAACACTTAGAATAATTTTACAACAGGCATAGAACAACCTTATACATCATCATATGCACTCTTGCACAAAGAAGAATGCCCACCCGGGCCACCTATCTCACTTTGTCAAGCCCTGCACACAACTTGCACCTCGGCACACTTGCCTCGCCCAAACCGGCACTTAGAACCCAAATCTGCACTCACAACCGAACCTTCATACCTCAACCTGCAAGTCACTTCCTTCTCGCACTTGGATTAGACTACGCATGAGGTATGCGTATCTACCTCCAAATCTGCGTAAGTACTTTACCCCTTGAGCGTATGAAAGGTGAGCGAAGATGTGATGATTTAATGAGCTCTCATACTCATGTATATATACGCATACATGTGATGTTACATGGGGGTGCCAACACATGGCCGACCCACACAATCCATTGTCGTATGATTCTTTTACATGTCGGCTTGGTGTGTGTAGTATATTCAACACTCAACGCATATAAACCTTCGTATTGTTTCATAACATATGCGTACAAGTGAGGAATGACACTTAGCCATTTTTTGTGCATTCTTAACGTTGCTTTTATCGTCGCATAGTTCATCGCACAAACGTCGCAAGGAGACCGCACACCGTCGCACAATCGTCGTTTGGTGCGCCCGCGCGCCCGCCCGCGCCCGTGCACGATCGCCCGCCCGGCGCCCGTCGCACCCGCAACCGGAGGTCCTTACATTCTCCTCCACCTGAAATCGTTGTCGTCCTCGACAACATACCATCATCCATGATGTTGACTCCTCCACATAAGGCAAACATCACTGCAACATATGTAGAACCACTGTCATCTGCACTATGTTGTCCATGTGTGTGTCTCCTCCAAAGTGAAGAGATCATCTCATCAAATCGACTCTTGATGTGCCCCATTTAGGTCCATGAAGCTCTCTCCATCATCTGCAATGTGTCATCCTCAAGTTTTCATTCAACTCTTGATGTGCCCCATTCAGGTCCATGAAGTCCTCTTCATCATCTGCAATGTGCCATCCTCAAGTCTCCAATCTTATCAACTCTTGATGTGCCCCATTCAGGTCCATGAAGTCCTCTTCATCATCTGCAATGTGCCATCCTCAAGTCCCCATGTCACACTAGCAAGTCCTCCTGCATAACATTCCTGCCCTAGCACCTTGTTAGGATGTCCCTTGACATCTCTACAAGTGCTTCCACACAATGTCCTTGCATAGGTCTCTGCCATGCTCCATGTCTTCAAGTCTCCAACCTGATGTCCATGACTAAGCTGCCCATGTAGTCCACCCAAGTAGACACATCACAACATCTGGCCATCCCATCCAAGTCTTCAACTTTCGGTTTAGTGAACTCGGTCACCCAACCATCTCATCATCATGTCATGAGTCCCTTCATCATAGCTCCTCCACCAAAGTGTCCATCAAGACTTGCTCTTGGTCTCGGCCATGAGAAGTCCACCCAAAACATCACAAGTGTGTGCCCTCCTCAATCTGTCCATGAGTCATGCCGGGCACTTAGCCAATTCTCCATGTGGCTAAAGCATGACTCAATCCCCCACAACGATCATCAAGTTCCACCCTTGTCACGGGTCCTTGCACCTTTCATCACAAGGTCACAAGCAACCCCAACAAGCCTTGCAACAATCGACAATCCTTGCTTCTCCATACAAGGTTCCATTCTAGCCATCCATGGTAAGATGTCCTCTTGTCTTGGCAAACTGACTTTGTCCTTCACTGCACACGGTCCATCTACCAAATGCCCAAATGAAACACAAGTATCAATACTTACTTCATCATCATGAGGTTCCTCCATGTGAGTGACCTCATCCATCCATGTTGACAGATTGCACGATCTTGGTTCAACTTGATCAGCCTCAAGTTCATCCTCCATAATGTCTTCATCATCATGAAGTTCCATGTGAGTGTCCTCATCACTCCATGCTGACAAACTGCGATCCTGGTTCAACTTGATCAGCCTCAAGTTCATCCTTTATCGTAGTCATGTCTTCAACATATTTGATCATCACGGCTTCCTCTTCCTTGATGGCACAATCTACAGCTTCATCTTGCTCCATCGTCCAACCAAGTTGAAGAAGCTCATTTTCAACACCTTCTTCCAAGGATTCAAGCACTTCACGGATTCGGGGTCTCTCTTCTTTTAGCTTCTTTGCCTTGCCCAAGAAAAGAAAGAGTCTCCTTTCACGTTCATCCAAACTTGCCATGTCTTATTGTCCACTGTTACGAGCAACCTTACTCAAAACCGAGTCTTGAAACTTTCTTCAAATGCTTCAACACTGGAACCTGTTCAAGCCTTCAATATCACCTGCTACCAATTTCCAAGTGTCCTCACACTTGCTCCACCAGCTCTGACCGAGCTCTGATACCAACTGTCACGCCCCTACACCTGCGGTGATCTTCCAATCGCTTGTAGCGAGGTGCGGCACCACCGAACGCTTTCTTTTTAACAATACTAACGTTTATGGACTACACCTACTCCAACATACACTTACTTTAACTTATGTTCTCTTGCAACCAAGTAAAGAGTTATCCTTTATACTTTAAAGAAGATCATTCTCAATCATTAACCATGAACAATAAACCGAGAACATCAACAATACACAAGTATAAAGGAAGGGGCAACTCCCGGTAAAGTCTGCCCAACAATATATTATACCGGCTTCTTCAATTTTACAATACAAGTGTGCTTGACAAACTTCAAGCCAACACTTAGAATAATTTTACAACAGGCATAGAACAGCCTTATACATCATCATATGCACTCTTGCACAAAGAAGAATGCCCACCCGGGCCACCTATCTCACTTTGTCAAGCCCTGCACACAACCTGCACCTTGGCACACTTGCCTCGCCCAAACCGGCACTTAGAACCCAAATCTGCACTCACAACTGAACCTTCATACCTCAACCTGCAAGTCACTTCCTTCTCGCACTTGGGTTAGACTACGCATGAGGTATGCGTATCTACCTCGAAATCTGTGTAAGTACTTTACCCCTTGAGCGTATGAAAGGTGAGCGAAGATGTGATGATTTAATGAGCTCTCATGCTCATGTATATATACGCATACATGTGATGTTACATGGGGGTGCCAACACATGGCCGACCCACACAATCCATTGTCGTATGATTCTTTTACATGTCGGCTTGGTGTGTGTAGTATATTCAACACTCAATGCATATAAACCTTTGTATTGTTTCATAACGTATGCGTACAAGTGAGGAATGACACTTAGCCATTTTTTGTGCATTCTTAACGTCGCTTTTATCGTTGCATAGTTCATCGCACAAACGTCGCAAGGAGACCGCACACCGTCGCACAATCGTCGTTTGGTGCGCCCGCCCGCGCCCGTGCACGATCGCCCGCCCGGCGCCCGTCGCACCCGCAACCGGAGGTCCTTACACTCAGGATGGAGTCATCGCATTTCAAAAACAGAAAATCTCTCAAACTTCTCTAACCAATAAAACCCTCACCGTTGAATCTGAACCTTAAGTTTTGCATGAATAAATGCATCTATCTTGTCTGAATTTCAACACTCACGGATCCTGAACAAAACAATAAAACCTTCACAAAAGAAATAATTAGGTGAATCTTTAACGGAAATTTCAAATGCACCTTATATGCTAGGGTGAGAGCTGAAAAGCGACATAATCTAGAAATGGTACTTTCAGTCCGGCAATAGAATTCTCATTGGAATTGATCCCATCATGAGTGGGCGCAAGACTATATCTATCCCCGATAGGTTCCTTTTTTTCCTCCATGGCAAAGGCTTCTTCACATGGGATAAGTTGATTTCAGGTTGGCAAGGTCCCCTCCCTATATGGAAATCGGCCGCTGAACTGGTTTTGCCGGAGTCACTGTCGAGCCAATGGGACTCAATCATGAATGTTTTGAGGAGTTGCGGCTTTATCAGATCCATGCCTCAGGATTTCTTGATCTGGAATCTGTCAAATGCTAATACTCAGGTATGTGTAAAGAATATATATGCTGATATGATTGGCTCAAAGCCTATGCTCTCTTATCCCTCTTTCCCACCAGCGTTTTGGAAATCAGGGTGCGCTCCTAAATTCATATACTTCTCGTGGCTGGTGTTTTATAATAAGAATTTGTCCTGGGAGAATTTGAGGAAAAGACAGTGGCATGGGCCGAGCAGATGCCAAATGTGTGAATTAGAAGAGACGTCAAATTTTCACATGTTCTTCCAGTACTCTTCTACTCAGCAAATATGGCGGGATCTGGCTTAACTATATGGTTTCCCTCTTCTGCAACACGTTTCTACCCATGCTGCTTTTGATTGGTGGAGTCGGCAAAGAGATTCATGGAGATCGATCATCATTATTGCCTTATGGTGTGCCTGGAGGTGGAGGAATAGTAAAATCTTCAATGAAGCAAAGGATCCCCTCTCAGATATATTGCATCACATTGTTCTCATATACGACTTCGTCCCCAAAAAGCTTCCAAATCTGAAAAATGCCAACAAGAGTGGGCTGACAGATTACCTCCTTAGGTCCCCGAGGGCCTTCTTCGACGGTGTTGCCCATCAAAATTCATGCGGCTGTGGAGTGGTCATTATTATGGATGAGAAACTACACTACAACCTGTCCTGGAACGCAGGTATGGGTACAAACAGCTTGGCGGAGGCAAAGGCACTCGCTGGACTTCTTGCTTTTTTTCTTTTCTTTGACATCCATCCAATTTCAATCTTTGGGGACTCAAAAACCATGGTCGATCATGTCAATGACAAATGCCTCATCAAATGCCCTCACCTCACATACTGGTTGGATAGAATTATGTTCTTTTGGGGTCAAATGGGAGGGAGCTCCATTCAGCACGTCTACCGAGCCAGGAACCAGGAAGCGGATTGCTTGTCAAAGGAGGGCCTTCAACTCGGAACAGGATCATGGTCTTTGCAGGTTTTTGCTGGTAGGGAGTCCTTTTCCATACAGGACTTCTGCATTCTGGGTTTTTAATTCTCCTTTCATTTGTCTTTATGATCTATCTCTGGTTTCTCCATTTTGATTTTTGACTTTCCTGTATCTGTCGGAATATGTATGGCTTCACCTATCACTGATTCTTCTCATAGCTGGCGCTGATGTCCCTTGCATGTGTGCATCCCTGAGTTTATTTGGCAATCTGCACAGAAGAATCTCTCCTCTGGTTTTTGTCCGATGCTTCTCTTATATGCATTATATGTACAATCTGAATCTGTTATTACAAACTTAATATAACACTATATAGCTTTTTCTTTCTGAAAAATCTAGGAATGTATCTGCTTTCATCTCCACTCGAATTGGAGCTCTCGTGCGACTATATCCCTGCAACTTTAAAGCATAGACTCTGCAACTGCTAATGTCACCATTACAAGAGCTCCAATCCTTCAAATCAATAAGTGTGCCATTAAAGATCTTCCAACTGCGATAGAGGCCGATCTGATGCTAAAAAGCCCTTTTTCTACTGTAGGTTAAATGTTGTCTAACGAAGCAGAGGAATTGCCCCGACGACCAAAAGTGGCTAGAATCTGGGCAAAAAAAATTCAAAAAAGCTGGTAGAAGCAGTGTTTGAATCGTGTTTTTGATGGTGGAAATGGATTTAGCACCATCAAAAACATCTACGACACCTAAAATTTTGAAGTTTAACAACTATAACTTGGATTACAAAAATTCTTACCGGATTTTCTCTAAATATGACCAGAATTTCCATAACTTTCCAAGCAACTCCTCTGCCTCGTTAGACTACCCGTTGAACCATTTGAACTCATCAAAGACGATATAACATTGTCACCCAACTGCCTTTTGCTCGGCGTTTGGAAGATTTCACCGGGATGGATTGGCTTGTCACTTGCCCATCAGTGTCTGCTATAGCGAAATCATATCCAAAACCCAAAAAAGGAACCGGGAAATTATAGATAAAAGGCCCAACGATTAGAGTCATGTGGTAATTTTTAATTGGGAAGAGGATGACGAAAATGAAGACCGGTGATTGGTTGGGGTGAACAGTGTCTGCACACCCATCCCCGCAGAGAATGCCTATCGGCGTAATTACTTTCGCAGTTACTATGTGGGATAAAGTACACTCTTCCTCACTCCCTCTGATGACTCTTGAAATCTTATCTTATCTTTGTTATTATAATTCTTTTGACCAAGGTGAACGATGTAAATCAAGACAAAACAAGTGGAGACCGAGAAAATAAGTATAATTATTAAATCTCATAGAAAATGGACAGGGAGAATCAATGGGTGTAACTTTTGAGTATTAAAGGTTGATAGATCAAATTTAAAGGGAAAAGTTATTTATCATTCTAATAAGTTTTATGAATTTAAATTATATTATGTTTTTTATTTGAAAAAGAAAAAGGGGATTGAAAGTAATAATTATTTAATATTATAAAATTGTTTTTATTTGGTTAAGAGTTTGGTTTTCTAAGACGTAAGGATATAGATTAATGGCTCGAGATTTAAAGGCATATAGCCGGAGTGAAACCTTGCCTCCTTACCGACCATCAATAGAGTAAATTCAAGTAGCATGGTTTTCCTTATCTAATAATAATGAGACAACTTACATGCAACTATGACTATTGTCTACATTGTTGATTTGATATGAGTTATCATAAATTTTCCTACTGTGTAAAAAAATGTTATATTGTATTGTTTCTTTTAAAAAAATATTTAATTTTTAACTAATGTTCTAAAACTACTATATCATACATTTATTTTCTTAGACATTACAAACATACCATTGATATCATATAGGTAGGTATCATATACATTACAAATATACCATTGATTAATACAATAAAATGATCTTCAAGTAAGCAAAAAAACTATCATATAAATTTGGGAAAACATAAACTCTTTAAAAACTTATTAAAAAACAATCAACAATTCTACCTATAAAAAATGCTAAAAGATATTATAACTAAGTTAAATATTGAAAAATATTCATTTTTGTTTTTATCTATATTTTAATATACTTTTGTCAAGCCATTATCTAAACATCTCTATGTTTCGAAGTTTTCGGTGGAATGTGGTGAAATTTATTTTTTTGTTGGAAATCTTATTTTTTATTGTTTAGAATGTGGTTTTCACTACATATATGGATTTAGCAGCCTAAAAAACCTCTAAAACATTAGAATTGTGGAGAGTTTACAACACAAACTTGTGATTCAAAAAAAATCCTACATGATTCTAAACAATTTAAACATAAAAACAAAAAAACTATTTTTTTTTGTTAATATCTAAAATCCACTACTTAAAGATGATACATTATTACAAAAATACTTATTTAGTAAAAAAATATAAAATTACAAATTATATGGTTAATAATAATAATATTATCTTAAGAAATAAAAAATTAAAAAATTATATTAATTTCACTTAACTCCAAACAAATATCAATATTAATTTTTAGTCACACTAACACCAAACCAATAACAATTTCAGTATTAAGAAAATTCTTTATGTAGAAATCACATTTCAAAAAAATTTAGCCAACAAATATAGTTCATCATCAAAACTATTTTTTTACTCCATTCCCTGTACCGCAGTAAAACACATTTTTAATTAATTAAAACGGCCTCCAGGGGGGATTGAGCTATGGAATTTTCTTGAATCCGACATATGGAGTTTGTTTTTTTTTTTCATACACTTGAAAAACGAGCTATCTTTATTAAAAAAAGGCAAAAGAAGTTACATCTTCGCCAAGCTGTGATTCAAAAAAATCTCTCTACGGTGGGTTACTTTATAAGTCTAATCAACATACTATTATCTATTAATAAAAAAAATAACATAGACAGTGCACTTAACCATTGACACTCTAGTGTGCTATGGACCATTTTTGCCCAGAGGATCTTCATAAATATGTTTTCCTCCATACCTCATGACTTCAGAAACTACATGAACCATTAACCCCTACTAACAACCCCCTACTAACAACCGGCTTTGTTATAACACTGTCATTGCTTCATAAAAAGAAGCCCAGAAATGCGAAAAAGAAGCACTATATCTTGAAATACTTAGTGCAGCTAAGAACTCCGTCCACAAAAGAATTAAATATGATTTCGGCTACTGTACAGAACCTCCAAGTTTGGATTGGAGGCCGGCCTCCATTTTCTGCTTTTTATAGATGTGAGTAAAAGTAATGTTCTTAAAATAACTCACAAGCTCTCTGATATATTGCATCAGTGGAATAGTGAAGGTGGCCCAAAGACGGATTGCCCCTTCCCAATTTACAATCTTTTGGGAGTCACCAGCAACCACCATTTTCTCTATCACCAACCAAACAACACACCTCGCACCCCACAGAGCCAACAATTCTGCTCTGTTGTTAGTTACTCCACACATCCCTGAAAAATTGGTATGTCTGACCTTTAGGACATTATGGGCCCCACATCCACAAACCCCATTAGTGGAGCACCATCAAAGTAGCCCACTGCCCTAGAGGCCCCAAATACCTTATTGTGAACAATTCTCTTTGACGGCTTCGATCTCCCAAAAATACTCCAAAATCTTCAGGCTTGGGACCATCTGACAAAATATTTTGGCAATTCTGCACCTCCATATACCCAGCAGATGTAGGAAAAAAACATCTTATAATCCTTTTGATGTTCAACCCACTACGAAAAACATTTGTCTGTAGCAGTTTTGTCCACATCGGTTTGAATGCTGAAAAGTAACAAAACTTTCCAGACAGACTCAGCGAATTGGCAAGATTGGCAAGAGAGGAAGAGGTGTACCACCTCTTCATTTGCTCAACTGCAAAGTTAACAAATCATATTTTCTTTTTTTTTTTAGGTTTTTCCAAAGTTAAATCAGATTATGTTAGACCAATCATATAAAGCATGAACTTCATTGAATTTCATAGTCATTAACCCAGTCCAAAGATTATTTTTTGAATTTTTCCCAAGTTAAAATCAAATTATGTTGGATCAATCACATAAAGCACGAACTTTATTGAACCTCATAGCCATTAACCCTGTCCATAGATTAAAAGAACCTCATTGAACTTTGTAGCCATTAACCCAGTCCATAGATTATAGACTTTTAAAACCTAGTAGCCACTAACCAAGTCCATAGATTATAGACTTTTAAAACCTCATAGGCATTAACCTAGTCCATAAATTATAGACTTTTAAAACCTCATAGCCATTAACCCAGGCCATTCCATAGATTAAAAACTATGTTGCATGAGTTTATGGAAGGTGGGAACGTTGGGAACTTGGTTGTTACGCGTGTCAGAAATGGCTAGAGGTTTCCTTAAAATTTACGGGAAACGGTTAATCAGGAGGGGTAATATTGTATAATAAAAAAATAAAATAAAAAAATAAAAAATATTTTTTTAATTATATAATTTATATAATAATCAAAATTAATATTGAATCAAAATATTAAAATATTAAAATCAATTTAAATATATAAATAAAAAATATATAATCTCTCTTATATATAAATATATTCTTTGGGTGTCTCTCTCAGGAGTCTCTCCCTTTTATATATATAAAATATCCACATACAATATGCACACACAATTTTTAGCGATATATATACATAAACAACAAAAGAAATACTCATTAGCATGACATCCGAGATATCACCCTTTCATCGAGGTGTCGCACGCTTCCTTAACCCATGAAGAGATTCCTCAAGTTTCTCAATTAAGGATATTGGTATTAAGGATGTCTTTGGCCTTTCTTCCTGCGAAGGTTTCAACATAGGCTCATGTTTTGTGGGCAGTGCAGCGTATCACTCTACAGAGTTTGTATTCCCCAACCCTAGGGAACATCTCTACAAGCTTTGTATTCCCAACCCTACGAAACACCAGAACTGAGCCAGCCTTCAAGGCTCCCGGAACTTTCCCAAGCTCCCATTGCACGCTCGCTAAAAAGAAAGGAAAATGTTCTCATATAGTTCCAAAGCTAGCTCCGGGAACTTTCCAAAGCTTCCATTGCAGCTCCCGCTGAAAAGAAAAGGAGAAGTTCTCGTACAGTTCCAAAGTGTCACGCTCCCATACTGTACATACAAGTAATTTTTTTTTTATGGCGATATTAACATTCTACATTCACATTTACATATGCATTCTACATTAACCTTTACTTATGTAAGTTTATGCATTTAACCATAACTTATATTATCAACATATATTGTTAACACCGATTTCTATTTACGCAATGGGCATAATGAATAACAATCAACATACACCACACATAAGATCCGCGGGTATATACATTTCGTTGACTCACAATACATGCACATATGTTAAGATTGTAATACGAGAACTGTTCGACACACATACTAGCACTGTCGATATTAATGGTATATTTATGGTAACCGGGTTTTCCATATCCCGAGATATCTGAGACTGCATTAACATGTCCGGCCCTGGCATCGATCCAACTGGATTAATTGATGTCGTCCATTTGGATGGTTTGACGGTTAGATGGCAAGCTGCCATGTGCGCCCGGTGCTCCAAGCGCCTACGGCCTGACACCTTGGGCTTGCCATTTTCGCGCCAGACGCATCCCGAGACCCACCGGCTATCGAACGGTGATTGCAAGTTTACTGCAGATCAAGGGCTCCGGATATGCCACGAAACGGTAAAGGGTTTGAGTTATTTATATGTATGTTTCATCTTTCGTCTCTAGTTTCCATTTCATTATACTCCTGTGTAGCAACAGCACTGCAATTACTTAGCGCTGTTCCGCGATTTCTTCAGTATCTTCCAAGGATCACAGGCATGCAGCCATTGGTTCAGGGTTCGGCCTCCCTTCATCTTTGAAGTTACTGGTTCTGTAATGAAACGACACCAGGCTTTGTTAATACAGGTACTGATGTTTTTCCCTGTGATTTGTTACAGTTTCTCATGATTTACACCAGGGTTCATCTAATAATCCGGCTATTGTTCCGCGTAGATGGTTCATCGCCATCCCATTAGGGACGAGGGATTTCTCCATTCCGCCGGTTACCCAATGCCAGGTAATGATTCAAGAACTTATGTCTTCTTACATGTGACTTGTCCGGGTTATGCTGAACCATTATTCCCTTGGCAGGGATGCCGGACTTTATATTTCGGATTTGTCCCTCTGCACGAGCCCAGGGTCCCTGCTTAGTCGGAACTCCTCTGCTAGGAGGCATGTCATTCTGAGTTTGCCTGTAGCCATTCATTTAGCTACTGAACTGTTGTTTAACTATGTACTGGTTCTCCTTGAACGCGGACATTATTTATTACTAAACTGTGACTCCGAGCTGTAAGGGTTTTGATTTTTGTTTAACACTGGTTGAAATATGATACATGAACACGGATAATCCCGTAGGTTCAATGCTACTCATAATGATTCTCTCTGGTTGATTGCCATCTCCGAACTGGCTTGTTATCAGTTTTTTTTTAACGTTGGCATTATATATTTTATTTACAGAGAATACTATTGTTGTTTCCTTTCAACTTTAATGATGAATCTGTATGTTGTATGATTCCGACTTTGGTGCCTCGGCCAGCTAAGCACAAGCTGCGGCTCGGTTAGAGGGGGTTCACCAAAGTGGAGGGTTGCTGGTTAAGTCTGGCTGAGGTTGCATGTAACCATGGTTACCATGCCACTGCCTCGGCGTTCATACTTATTATTTCATTACGTTTAACCGTGAATGTGTGTTATTTCTTTTGTTCACGCGACACAGCTATATATTTATCGGAAAAGGTTACACTGTAGACATATTTCATTAATAATTTCTGTGATTCTTGCGGTTTATTTGACCGGGGTTTAAGGTATTGCGTTACCGGGGTTTAATGTTTTGCACCATTTTTCTGTAGATGATAGCACAGCTTGTTTTTCTGATTTGCTTGGCCTGCGAGGCTCTCTAAATTCACTTATAAATACATTTCGGAATATAAGGGTTTACTACCATTCTTTTTAGCAGAGAGAGCCTGTACATTTTCTTTTGTTTCTTCTAAATGCGAAGATTTCTAGTTCTGCACTTTCGCCTTTACATATAAAAGAGGTTTTTACTGTACCATTTCTTGATAGACAATTTATGCTGCCACCGATGTTACGATGATCCATTTATCGTGTTTCTATTTTTATTTCAAAGGAACCATGCAAACTTAGTTCTGTCGCTGTCTTTCATACAGCCTTTAATGTTCTTTCCTTCAGAATGTATGTTCGGTTCTGTTTCTATATTCAGTTCTGTTTCTATCTTTCATACAGAATTCAATATTTGTTTTCATAATGCTAATAAAGGAGAATAGTCAGATGAATTTCCACTTATTTCACTTTTCTCAGTACAGTACAATACAGGAAACATTTCAGCAGATGTATAAGTAGTAAGCCATACCTGCTTATCTGCCAAACCTATTTGTAATGCTTGTCAAACCACCCGTCCGTAGGAAGATTCCTTCACGATCTTCCACCCCCAAGCACTTGCAGACCCTCTTGACTGCAGATTCTCTGGCTCTGCCAGGTCTCGCTATCTGGTCCTAACCAGACATAGCGCATACAGGAAAATTCCTTTCCTTTCTCCTATGCTATCTGATCATAACCAGACATAGCACCTTTTCCTTCTCTGCCATCTGATCCTTACCAGACATGGCCTTGTTTCCCCCTTTTCCTCTGGGGACTCAACTACCCCCCAAGGTAGTTAGGGTTCCATTCTTTTAACTGCCTCCACAGTTACTAATCATGTTTAAACATATGCTCAAATCACATAGTACTAACACAATTTTTAATTAACAAAATACTAGCAACAGAGTTATTTACTTTTCAAATAAAGTCTTTGTTCATAATTACTTTACTATTTACCAACATTAACTTTTCACGAGGGATGTTACATCTCCCCCTCCTGAAAGCCTACATCGTCCCGATGTTGTTGCTCATTCAAAAACAATCTGGGATAAGTATCCCTCATAACCTGTTCATTCTCCCAGGTGGCCTCATCAGGCCCAAAGTGTTGCCACTGCACTTTAACCTGGCTGATGACCTTTTTCCGCAGCTCGACTCTTCTCTGATCTAATATGTTCACTGGTTCGACCAGGAACTCTCCTTCCGGTTCCACCTGAAACACATAATAATCAGATTAGTTGCTTACTAGCATTCTATTTCAGTTTACATTAATTAACAGTCTTCCCTTACCTGAATGTCCTGCCAACTTATTATATGCCTAGGGTCATAAACATATCTCTTTAAAACTGATACATGGAAGACATTATGAACCCGAATATGGTTGGGCAGGGCGAGCTGGTAAGCTACCGGCCCTACTCGTGCCAGAATTTGGAATGGTCCACAAAAACGCGGTGCCAATTTGGCACAAGCATTCCATTGAAGGGTACTTTTTCTAGCTCGTATCCTGATGTACACATGCTCACCCACTTGGTACTCTTTAAATGTTCTCTTCCGATCTGCAAAATTCTTCTGCCTGTCCTGAGCCATCTTTAGATTAGCTCGAACTTTTTTCACCATGACTTCCATTTCTTCCAACATCTCAGGGCCCAGCAAAAATTTGTCCTCCGGTCCACCCCAACTGGAGGGTGTGCGACATTTTCGGTCGTAAAGCACTTCGAATGGGCTCATCTTCAAGGATGCATGATAACCATTGTTATAGGCGAATTCCACTAGGTGTAAATACTCCTCCCATCGCGTAGGTTGCTGCATCACATAAGACCTCAGCATGTCTTCCACTACTTGATTCACCCGCTCAGTCTTCCCGTCAGTTTGCGGATGATATGCGGTGCTGAAGTTCAATTGAGTTCCTAGACCTTCAAATAAGGTCCTCCAAAAAACTGAGGTAAACTTAACATCACAGTCAAATATTATTACTTTCGGTAGCCCATGAAGTTTAAATATATTCTGCATGAAAATGTTTGCGATTTGAGCTGCACGATAAGTGGATTGAACTGATATGAAGTGAGCTGACTTGCTGAGTTTATCCACTACCACCATTATAGAATCATTGTTCTTTTTGGATTTCGGCAACCCGGTAATAAAGTCCATGGTTATGGTCTCCCATTTCCATTCTGGTATGGGCAATGGCTGTAGTAACCCTGCAGGGTGCTGATGTTCAGCCTTCACCTGTTGACACTCTAAACAGCACGCCAGGTATTCTATCACATCCTTTTTCATGCCTGGCCAGTAGTACTCCTTCCTTAGCGAGGTGATTAATTTCTGGTAACCAGGATGTCCTGCATAAGGACTTTTATGATTTTCATCCAGAATCTTTTCTTTAATGCTGCTCTGATTGGGTACATAAATCTTCTTCTGGTAGCACAAAATTCCGACTGCATTCAAGGTGTACCCTTGTTGTATTAAACGGGTATCTGAATTCTGTACCAATTGCTTCTTTTGAAAATAAATCTGATCCTGTGTAGCAGCTTCGTCAATTTCTTTGTCAAGGGTGGACCATCCTTGACTAATGCCAATTTCATAAATGCAATGCACTTTTCGGCTCAGTGCATCAACTACTCTGTTCTCTTTTCCCTTTAAGTGTTTAATTTCGAAATCGAAGTTTCCCAAAAAGTCCACCCATCTTGCTTGTCTTGCGTTTAAAGTCGGTTGACTAAAGTAACTAGTCAAGCTGTGGTGATCCGTCATCAGCAAAAAATTTCTGCCCACTAAATAATGGCGCCACATTTTTAATGCATGAATCACTGCGGTTAATTCCAAATCATAGGCAGAATATTTCTGCTCATGTTCTTTTAACTTTCTGGATTCATATGCAATCACTTTACCTTCCTGCATTAGCACTCCACCCACGCCCTCCTTACTAGCATCTGTGCAGACTACATACTCCTTTTCGGGATCTGCCACACACAACACAGGTGCGGTGGTAAGTAAATGTTTGAGCTGTTCAAAACTCCGTTGACAGTCTGCTGTCCATTTAAATATTTTCCCCTTCTTTTGCAAGGAGGTGATAGGGTAGGCAACTCTGGAAAAACCTTCTACAAACCGCCGATAATATCCAGCCAGCCCCATGAAGGATCGAATATCGGCTACATCCTTGGGTGTAGGCCATTCCATTATAGTTTTAATCTTTTCGGGGTCTACAGCTATACCTTCCTTCGTAATAATGTGGCCCAAATATTGGATCTGTTCTTTATAAAAATCACATTTGCTGAATTTTCCATATAACTGATGCTCCCGTAATGTCTGTAACACTATCCTCAGATGTTCCTCATGCTCCTTGATATTCCGGGAGTATATAAGTATATCATCAATGAAGATCAATACAAATTTGTCTAGGTATTGATGAAATACACTGTTCATCAAACACATGAATGTCGCAGGTGCATTAGTTAATCCAAAAGGCAGTGCCACAAACTCGTAGTGTCCGTAACGAGTACGAAAAGCTGTCTTGGCTATGTCCTCATCTTTGATTCTGATTTGATGGTAACCCGATCTTAAATCGATCTTTGAGAAGATTGTCGCCCCCTTTACCTGATCAAACAGCTCATCAATGCGGGGTAGTGGATATTTGTTTTTGACTGTCAGTTTGTTCAGCTGTCTATAATCTATGCACATACGCAGAGTTCCATCCTTTTTCTTTACAAATAGCATAGGAGCTCCCCAAGGAGAGACACTGGGACAGATATACTTCTTTTCCAGCAGCTCTTGCAGTTGCATTTTTAACTCAGTTAACTCCGGCACACTCATCCGATAGGGTGCCCGGGACACTGGGGCTGCTCCGGGTATCAGCTCAATGGTGAAGTCTAAATCCCTTTTGGGCGGCAGCCCTGGAATTTCTTCAGGAAGTACATCTTCAAAATCTTGCACTACCGGTATATTTTCAATAGTTGCAACCTTATCCACAGAATCTGCGTACCCTACTTGTACTGCATAAATCTGGCATTTCTTCCGGACACATTTAACCAGCTGTGAGGCCGTGATCGGCCGGATCTGTACTGGTTTCTGGATGCCTTGAATCTCTTTTCCCACACCCAGTTCATCTCGGTAAGAGACTGTTTTCGTTATACAATTAATTACAAACCATCGCCGTTCCAACCAATCCATTCCTATCAGCACATCATAGGAACCAAGAGGGAGTACGTTTAATTCAGTTGTTATTGTTTGGCCAGCTAACCTTAATGGACAGTTGCTGACTTTAGTTAGTACTCGTCTTTTGGACCCAGTGGCCAACTGTACTAGCCAAGGGCTTTTAAATTTAGTAGTTTGCAAACCACAGCTTTCCACAACTTTGGGACTTACATAGCTTAAAGTAGCTCCTGGATCTACTAAAATAGAAACAGTTCGATCAAAGATCTTACCTTCAAACTCTATCATTGTTGGCTGGTAATCAGCTTGTCGATCCTCCAGTGCTGCATTTATTCTGGGCATAGATCGAGCCACATTTCCTACTGTCGAAGCTTCATAGATCTGGGACAACTGATCGCTGTCCTTCCGATGAGGGAAATTTTTAATATAATGGGGTCCGCCACAACCCCAACACTGAACAGGTGGCCTAGCTGAGCCTTCATTGTCCAATCTAACTTGCTGTTCACTATATTTGGATTCTACAGGAGGCTTGAATCTGTTCTGATTTTTGGTTGGATTTCTAGTATTGGCCCCTTTCGAAAATCCTTTTTGAAAGCTGCTGCGAGCTCCCTTACTTCCCATAGGCATTCTGCTGCCCCGCTTATCTGTCCAACGCTTCCCAGAATTTTCTTCTTTTGATTTGTTTTGCTGATAACATAGTCTTGCCTTCCGAATTGCTTCATCCATCGTCTTCGGATTATCAAACTCTATTCTTTCTTGCATTGCCAGAGGTAGGCTACTAACAAACCTTTGTACCTTAGCCTTCTCCTCACGAATATATGGCACGTAATGAAGCAGGGATGTGAATTTAGTTACGAACTCGTCAATGGTCTGCTGTCCAAGCCGCAGATCATGGAATTCTCGCGCTTTTTCATCGTAAAAGCGTTCTGTCAGGTACTTCTCCTTGAAATATCTTTGAAACATTTTCCAGGTCACATCCTGCTCACTCACTCCCCACACCATCTTGACCTCCTCCCACCATAGTGTGGCTTTGGCCTGCAGCTGGAATATAGCCAGCCTTGCTTTAAGATGATGATCATATTCGTATACTTGAAAATACTTATTCATATTAATTAGCCACGCCTCTGCAGCTTCTTCTGATTCCCCATCGAAATGAGGTGGTTTAATCTTCCGAAACTCCCCTTGTAGTTCCATCCGTGGTCTTTTTGGAGTCTGATATTCAGAAGCATTGACAGACTTCTCTCCTCGCGTCTCTGCTCTGTCCTCTGCCTCCTCTTGTTCAGTGTGATAGCTGTGTTCATCTGTTATTCGTGGCTGTTCAGGCCTCGGATGTGACTGCTGTTGATGTTGCTTATCGGATAAACTTTTCAGAATCCTCTCCTGTTCCACATTTAATCTTGCGTTATCTGCACGCAACCGGGCCATTTCGTCCTTTAGTTCCTGAACTGTCCTCATTAACGTCGAATCAATATTGCGGCCTTCTGCTCCCAGTTGCACCCAAAGCTCAGGATTTCCCTGAGGTTGCCTCATGTTATCGGGTTGATCCAAATTTCCATGAGGAGCACTGTTTGCTCTTCTCATTCTGCTGTTTGCTGTTACCTGCTTAAGAATAACTCATTAAACAGATATAATTTGTCTTTAGCACACTCAACTTTTGTCATGACACTATGTATATTTACATTGCTGTGTAATTTGAAATTTTCCCAAAGGTCACAGAGTTGTAAGCTTGGGCTCCGATACCAATTTGTCATGCTCCCATACTGTACATACAAGTAATTTTTTTTTTATGGCGATATTAACATTCTACATTCACATTTACATATGCATTCTACATTAACCTTTACTTATGTAAGTTTATGCATTTAACCATAACTTATATAAGTAAAGGTTAATGTAGAATGCATATGTAAATGTGAATGTAGAATGTTAATATCGCCATAAAAAAAAAATTACTTGTATGTACAGTATGGGAGCGTGACAACCATACTGTACATACAAGTAATTTTTTTTTTTTTATGGCGATATTAACATTCTACATTCACATTTACATATGCATTCTACATTAACCTTTACTTATGTAAGTTTATGCATTTAACCATAACTTATATTATCAACATATATTGTTAACACCGATTTCTATTTACGCAATGGGTATAATGAATAACAATCAACATACACCACACATAAGATCCGCGGGTATATACATTTCGTTGACTCACAATACATGCACATATGTTAAGATTGTAATACGAGCACTGTTCGACACACAGACTGGCACTGTCGATATTAATGGTATATTTATGGTAACCGGGTTTTCCATATCCCGAGATATCTGAGACTGCATTAACATGTCCGGCCCTGGCATCGATCCAACTGGATTAATTGATGTCGTCCATTTGGATGGTTTGACGGTTAGATGGCAAGCTGCCATGTGCGCCCGGTGCTCCAAGCGCCTACGGCCTGACACCTTGGGCTTGCCATTTTCGCGCCAGACGCATCCCGAGACCCATCGGCTATCGAACGGTGATTGCAAGTTTACTGCAGATCAAGGGCTCCGGATGTGCCACGAAACGGTAAAGGGTTTGAGTTATTTATATGTATGTTTCATCTTTCGGCTCTAGTTTCCATTTCATTATACTCCTGTGTAGCAACAACACTGCAATTACTTAGCGCTGTTCCGCATTTCTTCAGTATCCCCCAAGGGTCTCAGGCATGCAGCTATTGTTTCGCGGTTCGGCCTCTCTTCATCTTTCGAAGTTATCGGTTCTGTAATGAAACGACACCAGGCTTTGTTATTACAGGTATTAATGTTTCCCTTTGATTTGTTACAGTCTTCCATTGTTTATACCAGGGTTCCATCTATTAATCCGGCTATTGTTTCCACGCAGATGGTTCATCGCCATTCCATCACGGACGAGGGATTTCTCCATTCCGCCGGTTAGCCCAATACTCGGTAAGGTTCAAAAACTTCTGTCTTCCTATATGTGACTTGTCAGGGTTATGTTGAACTATTATTCCCTTGGCAGGGATGCCGGGCATTACTTCTCGAGTTTGTCCCTCTGCACAAGCTCAGGGTCCCTGCTTAGGCGGAACTCCTCTGCTAGGAGGCATATCATTATGAGATTTGCCTGTAGCCATGATTCATTTATCTAATGTACTGTTGTTTAGCTATGTACTGGTTCTCCGTGAACGCAGTCATTATTTATTATTACACTGTGAATTCGAACTGTAAGGGTTTTGATTTTTTGTTAGACACTGGGTGAAATACGATACAGGAACACGGATAATCCCGTAGGTTCAGTGCTACTCATAATGATTCTCTCTGGTTGATTGCCATCTCCGAACTGGCTTGTTATCAGTTTTTAACGTTGGCATTATATAT
The DNA here is from genome assembly GCA_031772625.1 of Pinus tabuliformis. Lineage (NCBI taxonomy): Eukaryota > Viridiplantae > Streptophyta > Pinopsida > Pinales > Pinaceae > Pinus > Pinus tabuliformis. Next base: position 1,345,903,615 of record CM062818.1, on the reverse strand, counting down.
TTTATTTACAGAGAATACTATTGTTGTTTCCTTTCAACTTTAATGATGAATCTGTATGTTGTATGATTCCGACTTTGGTGCCTCGGCCAGCTAAGCACAAGCTGTGGCTCGGTTAGAGGGGGTTCACCAAAGTGGAGGGTTGCTGGTTAAGTCTGGCTGAGGTTGCATGTAACCATGGTTACCATGCCACTGCCTCGGCATTCATACTTATTATTTCATTACGTTTAACAGTGAATGTGTGTTATTTCCTCTGTTCACGCGACACAACTATATATTTATCGGAAAAGGTTACACTGTAGACATATTTCATTAATAATTTCTGTGATTCTTGCGGTTCATTTGACCGGGGTTTAAGGTATTGCGTTACCGGGGTTTAATGTTTTGCACCATTTTTCTGTAGACGATAGCACAACTTGTTTTTCTGATTTGCTTGGCCTGCGAGGCTCTCTAAATTCACTTATAAATACATTTCGGAATATAAGGGTTTACTACCATTCTTTTTAGCAGAGAGCGCCTGTACATTTTCTTTTGTTTCTTCTAAATGCGAAGATTTCTAGTTCTGCACTTTCGCCTTTACATATAAAAGAGGGTTTTACTGTACCATTTCTTGATAGACAGTTTATGCTGCCACCGATGTTACGATGATCCATTTATCGTGTTTCTATTTTTATTTCAAAGGAACCATGCAAACTTAGTTCTGTCGCTGTCTTTCATACAGCCTTTAATGTTCTTTCCTTCAGAATGTATGTTCGGTTCTGTTTCTATATTCAGTTCTGTTTCTATCTTTCATACAGAATTCAATATTTGTTTTCATAATGCTAATAAAGGAGAATAGTCAGATGACTTAATACTTATTTCAATTTTCTTAGTACAGTACTATACAGGAAACGTTTCAGCAAATGTATAAGTAGTAAGCCATACCTGCTTATCTGCCAAACCTATTTGTAATGCTTGTCAAACCACCCGTCCGTAGGAAGATTTCTTCACGATCTTCCACCCCCAAGCACTTGTAGACCCTCTTGACTGCAGTTTCTCTGGATCTGCTAGGTCTCGCTATCTGGTCCTAACCAGACATAGCGCATACAGGAAAATTCCTTTCCTTTTTCCTATGCCATCTGATCATAACCAGACATAGCACCATTTCCTTCTCTGCCATCTGATCCTTACCAGACATGGCCTTGTTTCCCCCTTTTTCCTCTGGGGACTCAACTACCTCCCCAAGGTAGTTAGGGTACCATTCTTTTAACTGCCTTCACAGTTACTAATCATGATTAAACATATGCTCAAATCACATAGTACTAACACAATTTTTAATTATCAAAATACTAGCAACAGAGTTATTTACTTTTCAAATAAAGTCTTTGTTCATAATTACTTTACTATTTACCAACATTAAATTTTCACGAGGGATGTTACACAAAGCTAGCTCCCGGAACTTTCCCAAGCTGTAATGTCCCTTAATAATAAATAATAAAAGTAATAAATAATAAATAATATAATATTAAATAAATAAAAAATAGTAATAGTAAATAAATAATAAATAATAATAAATTAATTACATGCTCTAAATAAATATAAATAAGAATAAACAAAAAAATAATAAAAATCAGTAAAGCTATCAAAAAGTAAAAACAAGAGAAATAAAACCAGAAAGCAGTAAAAATTAGTAAAGCTATCAAAAAGTAAAAACAAGAGAAATAAAACAAGAAAGCAGTAAAAATCAGTAAAGCTATCAAAAAGTAAAAACAAGAGAAATAAAACAAGAAAGCAGTAAAAATCAGTAAAGCTATCAAAAAGTAAAAACAAAAGAATAAAACAAGAAAGTAGTAAAGTTGCATGTTGACTCATGGAGTGTGTGCATGTGGTTCCCCTTCCAATGTTTGCTCTATTTAATAGATGAGGGGGAAGATGAGAGGCGTTCCATCATTCCATGATTCCATCATCCATTCTCTCAGGAGAATAGTGTTGTGAGACAAACCCTGGAAGTAGTACGTTGATTGAGGGCTCAGGGGTGGCTAGTTGTAGCAAGATTTTGTGCAATTGAGCCTATGGTTGGGTGGAGAGTCGTCCCCAAGACTTTGTTGCAGTTAGCAGAATTCAACCAGTGTTCAACTAGTGTTCCACAGGTAAGTGGTCTCTCCTCACATTTCTTTTGAAATGTAATGTTAACTAGTTGATAAATTGTGTGTGGATTATAAATCGCTTGATTAATTTAATTAATTATGTATTGTTATTTCGGGGCTGTTACATATGGTATCAGAGCATAGGTTCAACTCTTAGGGCCTATAGACATTTTAGTGTAGAAAACTTCGATCTAAATGATCTAAGGAAAAAATAAATAAATTACTGTCACATCCTAATGATTCTATCTGTTGCATTGGAATGGCTTTGTCAATTATTTTCCGTTTGAATTGATGCCTCTTTGGACCCGGTTCAATTCATTGTGCGTGGATAATATCAAACTCTGACCTACTCACTTACAGAAGCCGAGGGTGCTTTAATGGGAGTTGAACGATTTGAATTCATGACATCAATCAATTCCTCCTTCTGAATTCCGGATGTTTATTTTCTTTTTGTCTCTGGGCGGGGCACAAAATTTCATCATTTTAACATTAATGTCCTCATTTGACATATCTAAATTATGGTCACGGTTTACAGCCTTTGAAATGCCTGTCTTGGAAAAGAAAGGATTCCTATATAATTTATTTTATAAGGAGTTATTTGCTCTTTTATGCAGTGCTTAAATTTTTGATTCATGTCATATTTCATAGATATATGTGGGGTAGTAATGAACTCAACTCTGTATTATTGTATGTGGTAAATCCACTTTAATTGAGGATCATCAATATTGGCCAATGCATACACATAATCAGGAATCTATGCTGGCAGAGGTTTGAATTTGAGTCATCATTATTGTAGCGAAAACCTATTTCAACCACCAGACTGCAGCCAGATGGACATGTGCTGTAGTTTAAAATTCCATGCCTATAGTCTTCTTTGTGTGGAACTCTCAAAGTTGGGGGTTTCGTAATCGAAACACCGTTACAAGTCATTTTTACAAGCATGATTTCATTAAAAACGTTTCAAGATTTTGATTCTTTCGTGGGAATATCTTAATTATGAAATGATGTTATTTGGCACTTTCTTTTTCTTCTGGTTGTTTTTAAGAACCCTCCCTGGATGCATGCGTTTTTGGGTTACATGCCCCTTTATTCCATCACTAGAAGGTTGACTAGATCAGCATGTTGTCTTGTTTTTGTTCCAATTTCCAGTTTTTACTTTCTTGACCAAAAATAGGCCTGTGTTCATGTCCAATTCCTATTCCAGTTACTGTCTTGATCCTCAATTCCTCCAAAAGTGCAGGATCTGCAAATGCGGGAATTCCATTGACTTTATTGAAAGAGCACAGTACACTGCTCACACCTGCCAATAGAAACGCAACCAATTCTCATCTATTTGTTTTTTTCCCAGCATCTATTTCCTTCCGTTTTTGTAAAAGCATCTGAGCGAGATCAATTTCTCCATATTCAAGAACCATGTAAATATAAGCATCTTCATTGATTTTGCCATCCTTGAATTTTGAGTCTTTCGTCATCACACCCTTGAATAGTCACTACCTTTTAGATTGATTTTTTTAAGGGCATAAATGGTACAGTTCGATGATATAACTTTGTGTACCTCGCTGCTACCACCACTGCCTATCTTACCTAGTTTTTGATAGATTTTATTATTAACCCGAAAGAATGCATCTGGATCATAGTGTTTTTTTTGCGACTGCTAGTTGTTTCTCTGCTGGTACCAGCCTTCTCAAAGTTACTTTGAGAAGAAGACACTTGGACCGATTTGTTTAATCCACTTGCTAGTTCAGGACCTTGACCTCTCTCTTCATTTGCTTTGGGCACTACAAGAGTCTCTTGAGAAATTCTTTGTTCTTCTGACTTGGTTTTAACGAGGGGCTCTTGGGACACTCTTTCTTCTGCTGACTTGGTTTCAACTCGAGGATCTTGAAGCCTTGCATTGCTTGGTTCTTCAATTAAACATCTACCACTGTTTTCTTTCGTAGAGGCCATAATCCTTTTTCCTGAGTTTTGATTTTGATTTTTAGTCCATCCCAATGGATTTATCCTGCCCTAAATTTGATGGCTTTTTCTTTCAATTTTAAAACTACAAAATCTGGCATCCATCTTTCCGTCTCTGCCACTTTTAGACCGTCTAGGGTATTATAGCCATCAATGAAATGAATCTATGAGTGTATCTGAACTGGGTGATGGTTTGTTCTGTCCAAGGGTTTTTGGGTTTTCTTTTGACAGGATAATCAGGGCCCAGGGTGTTTACTTCCCCATGGATTTTCCATATTGTCTGGTTGGACTTCCTTGGATATAAGTGCTAGAACTGAGGGGATAGTTATTCTGCAAAGCTTCGTGGGTTTTGTACTCGGTTTCATACTTTTGAAATTCATGTCATTCGGGCATGGTTGAGTTAATGCCCAGTAAATGGCCGCTAGGCCGAATTATTTCTTTATAAACCAGTTTTTTTTATGTGGTGAGAATAGGGTTTAGTTTAGCGTAGCATGCTGTGGGAATATGCAATACCTAGTTGAAGCAGGACATATACATCGACATATTTTTATATTTCTCACCTGTCTGCTAATTGACACACTTCGATTTATCGGTTACCTTCATAATCGACTATTTTCGTAGATTTGTTAAAGTGTTATTGCTATTTTATATTATATTAATGCTGATTGTGGTGGATTGTTTATTTGTCTTGAATCTCTGTGTTTTTAATATGCGTTGCACTTGTAGTGTATTAGATGACTTGTCTCTTTCAACAGAGCCTGTTGACTGAGGCATCTGTCCGGATGTTTTCTAGTAAACATTTGCCATTTATGGGCATTCCATGAATACTCGTTTTCTGCAAGTTTTTCTCACCTTACATTTTCGTTGGATGTATTCAATCCATGTTTAATGTCGATGTTTTGCAGTTTTTCTGCCATTGTTTGTTTCCTGTAAATTTTTCCCACCTTACATTTTTCTTGGATGTATTCCATCCATGTTTAATGTCGATGTTTTACAGTCATTCTGCCATTTTTTGCCATTATCGATGTTTGTTTCAGTAATAGGTCTATCCAAGAAAATAAATTTTGAATTGCTTTGATAATAGGCTAAGGGGCTGGGTTACAAATTGCGGATTTTTGTCAATAATTCGAAATTCTTTAAGAAATATCAAAATTTTTTAGGCCATTGGTAAATTTTCTGAAGTCCATTTCAAACTTTTTGAAAGGTCATTTTCATTTCTGAGCGGAATCCCTCAAGGGATCATTTTCCTGAAAAGTCGTTCAGGGTTTACTAATTATTTGGAGCCATTTACTCAAAATTTCACAAGAATCCATTGTTTATGGCTTGAAGAGATCAATTTCTAAATTTTTTGAGGGTCATAGGCCAATCAAGCATTTATTTCTCAATCGCAAAGATTGCGAAATTATAACTTAATTTTTTTTTTTAAGTTCTCCCATTTTGCAATCAAAAACTGAATCGCTGAAGGTGAACTCCATCAATTTCTAAAGAGATCAATTATCGAAAGGTTTTTGTTGTTCAATTTGGCATATATTTTGTTGATATAGCCCTTATTGTTTTGACAAGTTCTGCGTTGAGCATATAGCCCATCTATTCTACCTAATGTGAGAACATTAATTCTGCAGGGGCTAATTACATTTTTTCGGAGAGCCTAATCTTTTTAGGAATTGCCATATTTTTGTTAATTATTTTCTAGGCAATGTCTAGGCTGGCTGTGAGTTATTCTGACTTCTTTTCATCAAGGTCATCAAATTCGTGGGCATTTCTGAGAGTATATTTGTCAAATATTTGAGGCATCTAAAGGTTTAAAGTAAAGTTGTTTGGGGAGTTTTACAGTCAAGTTGACCAACAAATATGTATCTATTACCTCATTGATCTCTTGTAGCTTGAGAAAAAAAAATTTGTTGATCAGTCCATATTCAACAAGTTTCTTGAGTGTGAAGGGCTCTTTTTCTTTCTAAAGGGTCCCTCTCATTCTAATTCTAGCGATTCTTCATTGTGTTGGGAAATTTGAAATCAAGGAGACAGCTTCACTGTGTATTCAAACTCACTCATTGCAGAAATCCATCTTAATATGGGACTATTGAATTGGCAAATTGTAGGTTTCTCTGGCGGACATCTCCTCTTTCACTCCAAATAAAATCCATGGTCCAAATGAAAACCCTTTATCACTCACTCTTTACCAATTTCTCTCAATTTGTTTTTTTTTTCAAATTGGCAAGCCATATAATCTTGCATCTGAATCTAAGAGAACAAAATTACACAGAAGTGATTGCCACAGTTGTATGTACACAAAATTTCTTTTGCTTATCTCTACTTACTCATGCCTCAAGAAAATTACATATCATGCATTGTATTTTATAGTAGGGAACTACACAGTGATCTACAAAAATTTGCAAGTGCTGGTTATGCAAAATTACTTTTAGTCCTTTCTATGTATTTTCACCGAATGCATTGGAATTCCAAGCATTTTTTTTGTATCAGAACAAATCATTTTGATTCTCCTTATATCATTTCTCAGAGTTGAGTTGCCTCCTATCTGATTTAATAAAGCTATCCAAAACAACATTGTGTTGGGTTTCCTCCTAAATGATTCTAATAAGCATCCATCTAAGGGTTGGCTTGTTAGCTGCGACACATTACAAAATGCAAACTAATCAATGCCAACAGTCAACTTTCTATTCTTTAATGCAATGCATTGATAAATCTCAGCTGAGGACATTCTAATAAATACTTCTTCCATATTCTCTTGTCGATAATCCATCTTGTAATTAGCTTTTCTGTTAATTTGCATAGACGGAAGTGTCGATTTGCTGCAGTGGGCAACCCTATTTATTATTATCTGTTGTGTGTTTCTACCTTTAAAATGAAGGGTTTGTATACGATATTGTGCTTGTGGTTAGATTTATGAGCATTACACTGTGTCAGCTTCTAGGATCATTGGCAATTGTTCAAGTACTATCACTATGCCATCAAGTTCATCCTCAACGAATTTAGACGGGATTTGCTTGATATTTCACCTGCTTTGAGTGAAGCGGCAAGTGCAATAGTTGATGTGAGTATCTACATTCTTTCCCTATCTCCACATAAGTGTCCACTAGCTCCATAAAATATATGGTTTTGGCACGAATTATAGAATCTGTTCAAAAGCACCAAGCAGAGTTAATTGTGAAGAGTGTTCACCTTGCTTCTTTGATCAGTCACAAATTGAAATTAAGTTTTGTTTCGGTTTATTATAATTTGAAACAAACAAGTGTTTGTCCGAAAAAATGGCAAAGGTAAAAATTTGCACCTATAGGCTGAAAGCTTCCCTAACAATTTGCTTTTTTTGTTCCATATCATGGTTTCGAGAAAAACTATTATATATCAATTTTATTTTTGACATTTTGTCATTTCCAGCCAGTGCTTCATTTGTTTCCTTAGAAGTTTTGAACTTTAAAGTCAGGCAAATTTTACCCTGAGGTTAATCTGTGTGATTTGGTTCTTATATGATGAAACTACATTTTTGTTTCTTCTTGATAGTCATGTTTAATGATTTGGTGGCACATGTTATCCTTTATCTGATTGAGACTTGTAGCCTTAAGAATTACCTGAAGAGAAATTTGTAATCACCTACAGAAGTGATGACTTTCGGGTTATCCAGTGAGTGCCATCTTAAAGGAAGGCACTTGAGCTGACTAAACGGTTAGGTGGGATTGAAGAGTGGTATACTGCCATGGAAATGACATGTTTATGATTCAGCCTTTTTAGAACTAGTCTGAATTGTGATTGAGTTCCTCTATGAAATGCTTGGAGCATGCACCTTTAAGAGTTAGCCTTATTTATGACTGAATTGTCACTTAAAAAAAATAAATTATAATTGAATTGCTATATAAGAAACTATGTTCTTGACATACACATGTTTGAAAAGCTTGAGAAGAAAAGAGGACTTCAAATTTGGGGTTTAACTTCAGACCATAGCGTCAGTCAAACAATGGATAAAAAAATTAAATAGTAGATCCAAATAGTTATGTACAGTAGTACAAAATAGTTATGTACAGTTGTATGGAATAGCTTCGTACAGTCATACGAATAGGTTGTACAGTGGTATGGACAGGCTGTACAGCAGGGCCAGATCCACAAGTTTTGCTGCTTTTTTAATTTTTAGGCCTGCTAAATCACTGTCTGAGAGTTTTTTGTGAATGATTTGGTTTTATTTGCGAATTATTAAAAGGGTAGTTGAGGTGCATGCTTTCCTACATCCTCATGGGCTATAAATTCTGAATTATTGATCTCTAGTTATGGTCACACTTAATAAACTCGTGGATGGCGGTAATCTACCCATAATTGACGATGTATAATTCTCTGAAAGATCGGTATATTTTCTGTCTATCAGCTTATTTTCACATGAATTTTGCCTTGAGAACCCTGTGATACTATGCAATGATGTTAAACATATCTTGAATGATGGTCATTTCTGAACATTGTAAACAACTGAATTTCACATCCTAAACATTCATTTCTCGTGATTGAACAATAAGCCAACTGACATGATTTGATCCACATTGGATGGCATTTTCCCTAAAATTTTTGAGCACTATTGATATGGTATACTAGCATGTTTTTGTGGAGGAACAAATCTGTAACACTGGTGTATTTTCTTAACTACTCACCACTGGTTCATTTTACAACACAGTATTTGGATAATTGATGTTGAAATTTGTAATATCGTCACCATTTGAAGTGCTCTAAAATAGTGAAATCTGTTCCAATTCACAATGGTATAAACTCGGATATCTTATTACCTTAGATGATCGTTGTTTATGTGGAAAAATTGTTGACTCTGTCCACTTGCATTTGTTCATTATTTTATGGTTTCAATCTGATCTAAAAACACAGAGATAACATTCCTTGAAGTCTGATCATATTATTCACTATTTATTTGGGTTGGATTGTCCTTTAGCGATAACAGTTTGCTTGGCATTTCTCTGGTCTATTATTGCAAGAACGCAACTCGCTGAGTATGATCTTCTAACGATGACAACAAATCCTTGATGATTAATATGTGGTGAACTAATTAGGATTAACAATGTAAACTTTGAAACAGGAACTTTAAATTCAAAACGGGAACTTTGGCAAAAAAACCATGAAAAAACATAAAAAACAGTGCTAAAAACGAAAAGTGTTGATGTTGGAATAACACTTTTTTTTTTGGGTAAAATTTCAACATGTTTTAAAAATGGCGGTCATAACCAATTTTTTGCGCAAAAATTATCCAAAAAACACCCTCAAAACGAAAAGTGTTAATGCTGGGAGAACATTTTTATTTTTATTTTTTATTTTTTTTTTTAATTCAAAAGTAAAATTTCAACATTTCGAAATAATGGCATAAAATATTTTATCATGACCCTAAAAACCATTAAATTTAAAAAAATAATGAAAACATAAAATAAAATAAAAATTAAAAAAAATTAAAACAATGAAAAAACACTAAACAAAAAAAAGTTAAAAAAAATACAAAATTAATGATAAGAATTAAAAAAACTAAAAAAAAAATAAAAAATAAAAATTTAAACAAACAAATAGTAAAAAAAAATGGGGAAAAAGAAAAGAAAAGAAAGAAATTTATCTGGTAAACCATAACAAAAAAAAAAGGAAGGAAAAGAACAAAGAAAAACATTTAAAATAAACTAAAATTTAAGTAAGTAAAAAAAAAAAAATAACAAAAAAAATTAAAAACTACTAAAATTAAGATTAAAATGTTGCTTATTTAAAAAAAAAATATAAAAATATATATAAAAGACAAAAATAAAAAATGTTAAAAGAAAATTATCTCACAGACCAGAAGAGAATTTCGAAAATATATATATATATATATATATATATATATATAACGAAAAAAATTAAAAAAACTGGTAAAATTAATATTAAAAAAAACAAAAATAAATTTAAATTATTAAAAAAAATGCGTATTTTTTATTAAAAAAATTGTACTTAATTTTTTTTTTATTAAACATACATATTTTATTTAAAAATAAAAAATAAAAAATTTAAATTTTTTTTTAAACAATTTTTTTATTTTAATTAAAAAAAAAAGAATTATAATTTTTTTAAAACAATTATTATTATTATTATTATTTTTGTTTAAAAATACAAATTATTAGACCGACATTTTATACTTACAAAATAAAATAATAATAATAAACCTACATTTTATAAAAAATAATAATAATAACAAATAAATAAATTTATTTTTTTAACACAAATCACAAAAAATATTTTAATTTTTTTAAAACAAATTTAATTTTTTTTAATTTAAAATTAAAAAAATTATTATAAAAAAAAATTAAAAGTTATTTTTTTTTTGTTTTTTTTTTTAGACCTAAAAAAAAATGGTGGCCCTTCGCCCCTCGGCCGCCCGCGGTGGTGTAGCCGTGGGCGGAGGGGCCTGCGTGGGGTGGGAGGGCGATTCCCGGAATCGCCCTCCCGCAATTCCCGGAATCGCCCTCCCGCACCTCGGTCGCACGTGGTGGCGTTGCCGTGGACGGAGGGGCCTGCATAACCCCTCAGGCCCCTACGCCCATGGCCGCGCCACCACGGGCGGCCGGGGGGCGAAGGGCCACCAATTATTATTATAATTTATTTATTTTATTTTATTTAAAAAACAAAAAACAAAAAAACATTAACTTTAATTAATTAATTAATTTATTTATTTTTTATAATAATTTTTTAAATTTTGAATTAAATAAATTAAATTTGTTTTAAAAAAATAAAATATTTTTTTGTGATTTTTGTTTTTAAATAAATAAAATTGTTAAAAAAATAAATAAATTATATTTTTTTTAATAAAAAAAAATTGTTTAAAAAAATGTAAATTTTAATTTAATTATTATTATTTTTTTTTTTATTTTTTTTTTAAAGTAGGTTTAATAATTTGTATTTTTAAATAGATAAATAAAATAATAATAATTGTTTAACAAAAATTATATATATATATATATATATATATATATATATATATATATATATAAATTATTAAAAAAAATTAGTTTTTTTTTAATAAAATATGAATGTTTAATAAAATATAATTACTTTTTTTTTAATAAAAAAATACATTTTTTTGGTTTTTTTTTTTAATAATTTATTTATTATTATTATTATTTAATATTAATTTTACCTTTTTTTTTAATTTTTTCCGCTAATTTTCTATTTTTTTTTTTTAACTAGTTTGTTTTTATTTTATCTTTCCCTGTTTTTTTTTATGTTTTTTTTTTTTTTAATTTCTCTATTTTTACTTATATATATATATATATTGTTTTGTTTTGTTTTGTTTTTCCAAATTGTTTTATGGTTTGTGAGATAATTTTTTTTAACATCTTTTATTTTTTATTTTTAATATTAATTTTACTAGTTTTTTTATTTTTTTGTTTTGCTAATTTTCTCTATATATATATATATATATATTTGTATTTTTTTTTTCCAAATTCTTTTATGGTTTATGAGATAATTTTTTTTTAACTTTTTTTTTTTTTTTTTTTTTTTCTTATATATTTTTGTTTTTGTTTTTTAGAGACAATTATTTCATGTAGATTGAAATTAATTAACGATGTATAAATATGTAAAATATAGAAAATGCAAAATATCGACCTTCTTTTTTGAATATGCAAATCAATAAAAACCTCATTACAAAAAAATAAAAACAAAATAAAAACAAGAAAATATGTAGAAGAAGACCACTTTCAAAATTATTAAATTTACAAAATAATTATTTACATTTCATACATTAGAAAATTTAAAGTAAAAAAATAGGTCTTTTAAAAAAAGGGTCTGATGCAAAATAACCACTTTTTAAAATCAGCATGAAAATCACTACATTCTAAAACGCGATGTACATAAAAAAAATTAAAGTGTCAAAAACTATGCTCTAAAAAAAACATGTGTGTTTTGCATCACCCATTTTCAAGATCGGATCACTTTTTGCTATCTCTACAAAACGGGTAACATTATCAGTTCTCGTTTCAAAGTTTACATTGTTGAGTGCTTACTTAGCTAAGACAGATACTTTTATGGAGCATCTAAATCATGTTTTATTGTTTAAACTTTATGATATATCTAAATCGTACGTTATGATTTCAGTTTAGTGTAATTAACTGTTATGATGCTGAGTATAATGTTACATGAGGTTTCATGATATAATAGTAGGAGGATAATGATGCACATGAGGTTCTTATAGTGATGATGTATCTTTATGATGATGATGATATGTATAGGCATTATGATGTTATGTCGAGGTATATTGACATATTCATTTACTACGTGATGATAGGTATTTAATGTTGAATACTCATGATGGATATGATATGCAAAAACGTGGCATAGGAATTATGATGCTATAATATGAGGTTTATTAACATGTGGTTCATTTATTATGTGAAGTCATGATATGTCTTTGATGCAAATATGTTGATGCTATAACTTATGATGGTATTTCATGAGGTGAAGCATGTGATAGTTGCGTACAAATTTATGACATGCATGATCATGCAGTTCGTTATTATTCATAAAGTTAACAATGATGAATGTTCTCATGATGACATGCAAGACTTGGCATGTGGATTATTTTCTATGACACTATGATGGTATAGCTAATGCATTGGTTGCATGTTGAGGTGTGATGATTGACAAGACTCCACAAATGGGCCGAAAGGGCCGGTTTATTTGATGATCTCGTGCGAGCCCATACACACGAGGGAGAATAAGTAACATCATATGGGCTGGGGACAAACTCAATTAACACTACATATCCCAGTGGTTCCTTTGTCTTGTATACACTTGATGGATAACTCTTGAGGGCTATGGGACCATCTTGAGAAAGCCAAGTGCCTGATATTGAAGGCTAGGTGCCTAATATTGTATTGGGATGACGAAGTCTAGTAGGGGTGTAAGGAATTCGATGTCTGGGGTTGTGCGCGTTAGTGAGTTGTGGAGGGAGTGAGCCAACCTTGCGAGATGTTCGGAGACATTGAGCACTGTATCAAATCCCTGCCTTGGGGCCTTGAGGTCAGAGGAGATCTGAGTCAGGCGCAAGCTTTGGGGCCAGCCTTGGGCTAGGACACAGACCGAGGAAGCTTATGCCTGATTCCGAAAGTGGGAAAAAGGACAAAGATTCCTTGGGATTTCCCGGGTGTTGTGAAACTTTTGATGCCCGCTGGTTATACTAGTTCAGCAGAGGGTGTCGGGACTGTTATAGGAAGTAATAAATAACAAAATAAATGTAATGTCCCTTAATAATAAATAATATAATATAATATTAAATAAATAAATAAATAGTAATAGTAAATAAATAATAAATTAATTACATGTTCTAAACAAATATAAATAAGAATAAACAGAAAAATAGTGAAAATTAGTAAAGCTGTCAAAAAGTAAAAACAAGATAAATAAAACAAGAAAGCAGTAAAAATCAGTAAAGCTATCAAAAAGTAAAAACAAAATAATAAAACAAGAAAGCACTAAAGTTGCATGTTGACACATGGAGTGTGTGCATGTGGTTCCCCTTCCAATGTTTGCTCTATTTAATAGATGAGGAGGAAGATGAGAGGCATTCTATGATTCCATCATCCATTCTCTTGGGAGAATAATGTTGTGAGACAAAGGATACCTTGACAGTAGTACGTTGATTGAGGGCTCGGGGTGGGCCAGTTATAGCAAGATTTTGTGCAATTGAGCCTATGGTTGGGTGGAGAGTCGTCCCCAAAACTTTGTTGCAGTTAGCAGAATTCAACCAACGTTCAACTAGCATTCCACAGGTAAGTGGTCTCTCCTCACATTTCTTTTTAAATTTAATGTTAACTAGTTGATAAATTGCGTATGAATTATAAATCTCTTGATTAATTTAATTAATTACGTATTGTTATTTCGGGGTTGTTACACAAGCTCCCATTGTAGCTCCCAAAGCTAACTCCGGAACTTTCCCAAGCTCCCATTGCAGCTCCCACTGAAAAGAAAAGGAAACGTTCTTAATACAGTTCCAAAGCTTCCAAGAGAGCGGGAACATTCTCAATACAGTTACAGTTTCAAAGCTTCCGGGAGAGCGGGAATGTTCTCAATACAGTTATAGTTTCAAAACTTCCAGGAGAGCAGGAACATTCTCAATACAGTTTCAAAGCTTCTGGGAGAGCAGGAACCATTAGAACAAGTTTCCCAACTCTCTAGGGTGGTTTTGTGTAATAGAGATTTGGAATCTCAATATAGTTGTAAAGCATCCGGGAGAGCGAGAACTAGTGGAAACCATTAAAACAAGTTTCCCAACTTTTGGAATCTCAATATAGTTTCAAAGCCTCCGTGAGAGCGAGAACGAGCGGGAACCATTAGAACGAGTTTCCCAAGTTTCAAAACTGCCGGGAGAGCGAGAACTAGCCAGAACCATCAGAACGAGTTTCCCAATTCTCAGGAGCAATTCTGTGTAACAGAGATTTGGAAACGTTCTCAATACAATTTCAAAGCTTCCTGGAGAGCAGAAACCATTAAAACGAGTTTCCAAACTCTTGAGAACGGTCCTGTGTTCTATCCCAGTCTTGGGGCATCTGGTTCTCACGAAATGCCGTCAATCTTCAATTTTTTTTTGGGGCATTTGGTTCTCATGAAACGCCGTGTTCTAACCCAGTCTTGGGGCATCTGGTTCTCACGAAACGCTGTGTATCTGTCTTTTTTTTTTGGGTATCTGGTTCTCACGAAACGCCGTCATTTTTGAAGACAAGCCTGAACCGCCGTGTTCTATCCCAATCTTGGGGCGTCTGGTTCTCATGAAACGCTGTCCATCTTCAATTTTTTGCTGGGGCATTTCGTGTGTTTTTGGGGTATCTGGTTCTCACGAAACGCCGGTTCTCACGAAATGCCGTCCTTTTTTAAGACAAGCATGAAACCCCGTGTTCTACCCCAATCTTGGGGCATTTGGTTCTCACGAAACACCATCAATCTTTAAATTTTTGGGGCATCTGGTTCTCACGAAAAATGACAAAGACAAGCCTGGTTCTCACGAAACGCCGGCGTCTTTGAAGAGAAAGCCTGAATAACTTGTAGGGATACATTTTTGAAGACAAGCCTGGTTCTCACGAAACGCCGTCATTTTTTAAGACAAAGCACAAAGCCTGAATAACTTGTAGTCATTCAATTTTGAAGACAAGTGTCATTTTTTAAGAGAAAGAACAAAGCCTGAATAACTTGTATGCATTCAATTTTGAAGACAAGCCTAGTTCTCACGAAACGCCGTCATTTTTGAAGACAAGCCTGGTTCTCACTACCCTGAGTAACTTGTAGGCATTCATTTTTGGAGACAAACCTGGTTCTCACGAAACGCCGTCAATCTTCAATTTTTTGAAGACAAGCCGTGATTATTTATCTCTGTTTACTATTTTGGCGAATTTAAATTTGATTGAATAACTTGTAAGTACGAACGAAAACGTTGGACTCAGATGCAACAATATCAGCGTCGTTATCGAACTGAACTATGGAGACAACTTGAAACCTCCATGTTGTGCAATATTTCATCACTGCCCAGGCCACATTATGTTATTGCTGTTCGCCTCTCTTAATTATTATAACAGAACTACTTTTACGGCCCCCATGTGGGATTATCCCTCTGATGTTATCCCTATCCACTTGATTAAGTGAATGAATTCGCGGTACTTCTGGTTTTAGTTTATTTCTTACGGTGAGTTGAAAAACACCGTCAAACTAGAAGATATCAGAGTGGGTTTTGAACTATTGAATTATGTTTGAACTTTAGCTAATTGTTTTTGTATAAATATTACGTTATCATATCATATGATCAATTTATGTTTCTAGTTGCACACAAAAATGTGTATTATGTTTCTATTAACAACTTTGACTTGAGAATGAACGGTTGAGTGTGTTGATTACTACATCCAACATGGTTTATACGAACTTCAATAATTTATTGATAAATTTTAAGGGTTTTTAAAAATCAAAGTAAAACCATATATAAACAAATAACATCATGATTACATCTTATATGGTATAGTTTGTTACATGGTTAAATAATGATTATTTTTTAACATTCAACTTGATGTCAATGTCAAACTTTTGTTAAGAGGTTTATAGAATTGTGAGCAAAACCATTTGGACTAGCTACCAAAGTTTTTATAATACTTACCAAGTTATAAATAATCCTCGCTTCGACTTATATTTGTTATGGCATAATAAACATATGTATGAATATAATTATACATAATTATGCAAAATTGATTTGTTTATTAAAATTATTTTTATAAAATATTTTTTTGATGGCTAAAGTTATATATTTAATTTGGAATAATGTTTTTTTAATTTTTTTTCTAGGTATTGGGAAATATTCAAGGTAAAGGTTGAGCATACATTTAGATGTTAATATGTGATATATTTTCTTGCCGTGACAATGTAGATGAGTTTATCTCAATAATACTAACCATTTCAACAAGCAAGTTGAAGGATCTTTTTGTTCTTTGTAAGAAAAGGGTAAGCAAAAAACAAGGTATTTATCACCATCGTTATGTAGAAGCATCACCATCTCCTACCTAAATAAAAACCTTTGTTCAGGAACA
This sequence comes from Pinus tabuliformis, assembly GCA_031772625.1. NCBI lineage: Eukaryota > Viridiplantae > Streptophyta > Pinopsida > Pinales > Pinaceae > Pinus > Pinus tabuliformis. The sequence continues at coordinate 1,345,886,958 of CM062818.1, read as the reverse complement.
AAGAAACCGATACTATATTAACATTCATCGACTATGAGTTTTATCATGTATCTTATCAGAACAATTTTTTATAGTTTTTAAATAGCTAAATTTTATATATTTTCACATATAGTTTTTTATATGTGAAGGTGGTAAACCTTATGGTGTTTCAAATACTTGTTAATTCTTAGAGATGACCAATTGCAAATCAAGGTGAATCTCTTATGGGGAGTGCCAACCACTTGTATGGCATTGAATTGTGCAATAATACCCCAGTGGCCTTTATTTAATAGCTTCTTCATAGACAATTGAATCTTAGCACAACATATTACCCCCAAATTGATGTTCAAACTAAATCTCTCAACAAGTGTTTGGAAGCATATTATTATTGCTTTTCTTTAGAGTGTAATTCCTAATGGGTTAGTACTATAATATAACTTATCATGGTGCCACTAAAATGACTCCCCTTGATGTTGTTTATGGTCAAAATCCCCCATCAATTCTATCCTACTTACCAAGAAATCCTAAGATGGAGAAGATACACAAAACCCTCATTGCTCGAGTCAACATTTTTTGCACTTTCAAGGATAATCTCATAATCGCTTAAATAAGGATGAAGTAGGATGTTGATTAACATCATTCCCAAATGTCATTTTGTAAGAAGGGGATAAGGTATTTGGATGAATGCATGAAGATGAGTTACACTTTTGGGCCAAATGTGGCAATGAAATTTCAAAATTTCACTCTTTTATCAAATTGAAGCCCTCAAAATTCATATAAGCATTGTGAATTTTGATTCGGAGTAAAAGGATAATTTGTGGAGAATTATGTTGTTTTCTTAATGACTATTTTTTGCAAAAAAAATTAGTATCGTATAATTTTTCAATTTTCCATTAAATGAAATGCTTGCCCTTGCAAATTTTGATACATGTTAAGAGCTATGTGTGTGTTCATGTAACATAACTTAGTCTAAAATGTGTGTGTGTGTGTGTGTATATATATATATATATATAAGCATGGTGTACACATAGAGAACTAAGTTATGCATATTAAAAAAATATTTTTTATGCAAAATCATATTTTTATTACTTTTTTAAGTTGGAAAAGTAATATTTCAATTGCATTTTGCAGACACGTGTTCACGTAAGATTTTCTTCTACTATTTAAATAAATTCAAAAAACCAAGAGTACCTTTTTGAAGAGGACTCGAATATATTTTTATTTTTTGAAAAAAATTAGTATTGTTTATTTTATGATATTGATTTTTTATTCAACCCCTTTGAAATTGTCCAAACAAAATTCAAGCATTATGTTTTAAAAAAATTAGATAAAAAATATCACATGAATTCAAAAATGTCAAACTTATATGTCATTGGATAGAGAATTCCTTCACAAATCCAACATGATCAACTTCGCTACATAAGGACAAATTATGCCCGAAGTTCACTAAGGTACAAAATGGTGTTACAGAGAAATCTGCAGAAGGGGAGCCAAATCTCTATTTTTTAGGCCCTTAATAGCTCGATCGAGCACTTAAAAAGCTCGATCAACGCTTAAGGTAAGATTTGAAATAGCTCGATTGAGGGTTTAATAAATCCTTGATCGAGCTCTTGAGATGGTTAAACAAGGGCTCGATTGATCTATAGCATGATCGAGCCCTTTGAACCATAAAATCCCCATTATGTTTTATGTGGGAATAAAAAAAAATAGCTCGATTGAGCTCCTATGTAACTTTGGGTTACATATGAGCTTGATCAGGGGTTTATTTTTAAGCCCTTAGATAGCTTGATTGAGGGCTAAAATATTGCTCAATCGAGATGCATTTTTCTCCTTCCCAACTCATGTGCTTGCCAAAACGTGTATGGTCCATCTTCATGCATTCACCCATTCCTCTATATGTAGCCTTATAAGAAAGCCTCACTTAAAGAAAATCACTTCTAGAAGATTGCTTCCAAGATTTATGGCCTCTATAAAGTTGTTAAGTGTATTGGACTATTGGTTCAAAATTTGAACTTCCTGGTCGCTCTAGAATTCATCCAACTAACATACATTAAAAAAGCATCAAGCGCTCCTTGAAATCAAGCAGACAACACTCACATGAAGTGAAACACAAAAAGCGACAGAAAAGCAGCGCAAGACATGAGAAGCAGATTTATCCTGAAATAGCTAAGCTGAAAGTGTTGAAGATTCCTGGATACAATGTGGGATGTCAAAGCTGCAAGGCCAATGTGAGGAATGAGCTCTGCAGCGTCTGGTTCATGAGTTTTGATAAGATCTAGTTTATGACACGCATGCCACAAATCCAGGAAAAAAATGACACTTGGCGAGAGGTTTCTAAAATGATCTTTGCATGTAACCTCCAGCTGCTGAAAATAAATCCCTAGATCTAGGGATGCCTTTTGTATGCTACCTTCTGCTATTTCTGGAAGAGCAACCCATGCATGCAAATCAATTTTGCTCGATCCTGGAGGGAACCGGTCAACCTGAAGGCACATGCAACAACTTGCTTGACTGACATAGGGATTTGCATAATTTCGGAGAGGAGTTGGGTTGGTTGTCCCAGAGGGATTGCGCTATTTCTGGGAGGAGCAGGTGACTACTTCCCAGAATTGCGCAATATCTAGGCTAACCTGCAGTGCTGGGCCAAATTGCGTAGTTTTTGCAAGGAAGCCTGTCTGACTGTTCTGCGCAACTTTGGAGCCCATCAAGTTGCTTGGATGATTTACGCAATTTCTAGAGGGAAGGTTGGTTCCCCTCCAGAATTGTGCAATTTTTTGGGGGAGTGTCTCAGCCAGCAACTAGCCCATGTCTAGAATGGGAGCCTTTGAGGTGAGAGAATCAAACTAACATGCACAGGTTGACAAGCTACCAAGAAACCAATGAAGCCTATGTACTTGACAGTGCAAGACATGTTGCTAAGGATGGTTGGTAGGGAGGTGCCAAAACTAAGCTAAGGAAAAAATTTGGAGGGTGGTTGTAGCCGCTACAACAATACTTAAATAAGCTTGTTGGGAAAGCATTTCCTTCAGCTTTAGGAAATATTTTATAGTTGTCAGTTTCAGTTTGCACAACAGTTTGATATCATATTGCAGTAGTAGTAGTTGGTTTATGTCATTTTTCAATCTTCTTTTCAGTTTGATGAAGTGGGTTTGAATGTAGTCTTCAAATTGGGATCAGCCCAATGGTTCGACAACTGGTCTGCTAATTCTTTGTTGCCACCCCTGCATTGGAGCCATTGTTATCCATGATAACCCCCAGAAATAATTTTTCGTTTGATTAGTTATTTAAGATAAGCATTTTCACCACTGTTCTTTGCATCTATCTGTTGCTTTTTGAAAGATGTTGTTGTGCTTACATTTGGAGATTAAAGGAGGAAGAACAGGTCCAATTTAAATTGTTTTGGAGAAATTCCGATATTCTTTAAAACTCATCCCATTCCATCCTTTGTTTTTAAAACTCTAGCCATTTCCATTCATTATTAATATCCCAACTCTAACTGCATTAACCCATATCCCAACTCTAGCCACATTAACCCACTTCCAACACTAGCCACATTAACCCATTTAAACACTAAGAAATCATGTCGTAGTCCTTTTAAAAGGGATGGGACACACAAATTATATCGTTATCGGCCCCTTCCATTTTGTGATACAACGACCACCCGTCTCCCTTTTCCTTTTGCAATTGTGATATCGTATATCCCAAAGTTCCTCCTCCTCCGATATCGCAAGTTTTGTCTGCCAATTGTGATATTGTAAGTCCCTTCTCTGACTGCCAATTGCAATAAATCCTGCTGATTACAATAAATCTTGCCGGTTACCATAAGCTCTTCCCCTACCGATTACGATATCACAATCAGGGATCACACAGTCATAAGTCCCTCCTCCACCGAAGTCCCTTCCGACTTGCGATTGTGATGTGCGAGAACCCTCCTGGATGCGATATTTTATGTGATGCATTCTATAAAATGTCACGTCTGGAACAACGAGAAATTACTATAAATCAGTGTTACAGGTCCCTCCTCTGCTTTGTGACACTGATACGACGAACCACCCTTCCGGATGTGATAATTTATGTGACATATTGTATTAAAGTTTCACATCCAGACAATCGGTAAACGCTATGAAACTGTTGAAAATGCAACAAGATGATGGAACTTAGTGGAAAGGAGTCGCCTTCACTAAGTGAGCCCGCAGGCTAATTTTGGCGCAAAGTCTATTTTTAGACATATGGATCATGGTCTATGAGTTGCAGGATGCTATTTGTGGATGATTGGTCATGTTGGTAAAAATAGATGGACTTCTATTTTTAGACATATGGGCGGAGTCTATTTTTAGACTGCCAGGCTAAAAATAGAAACAGTCGAATATTATTGTCTCATAATAATATTTGGACTATAAAAATATTTTATCCTCTTGGAGCACTTCAGTTTGAGCTATAGATGTGGCACATGCAACTGTCTGAAGGAAATACAGTTTTCTTGTGAGTCAGTTGAGCTATTGCATGCAGGACTTTAGTTAGAACTCATGTGGTTGAGTTTGGAGGAGTTGATTGAGGAGTTGATGGAGTTGTGTTCAGTTGAACTAGTTGTATTTAGTCTAACTGCAAAATACACTAGTGATGAGTTGTGTGAATTAATTATTAATTAATTCACTAATTATTAACTCATAAAGAAACTAAAGAATACATCAGTTAACTCAGTGCATGGACAGTTCAGTGGAGACAGGTGTTAGAGGTTGAGATTGCTATCAGTTGTGACTATAGTTGTGCATGAGATCTTGCACAATCAATGGATTGAGTATTGCCAATGAGGATTGCGTGGTTCAACCAAGCGAAGTACGAGTTTGGATCAGCCATTCTCATCCGTTCTCATGCAGGATTGCGCAGTGGAGGCAGGCAGGCAGCGAAGGAGATTTGAACCTGTGATTGTTTCAAATCTGATCTAGTTTGTGTGTAACAGGTGGAGATAGTACTGAGTACTTGCGAGGAGTATTGTACTATGTATTGTTACATGTTCTCAATCAATATAATATACAGATAGTTGGGGGTTTTCAGCTGTATGCTTTCCCCGTGATATACTGTGTTGATATGTGTGATTGATGCTTCAATGTGCGCATGTGATTGTTTCTGAATTCTGCAAATTGATGATCAACGTATAGGAGGTTATATATTATGCATGCATTCCAGAAATAGTGTATAATCATGATAATCTCTGTGAATAAGTGTTATATTATTCAAAATTTCTACATGGTATCAAAGCTAAGTTGATCATCAGATCTATTATTCAGGAAGTGATTACATTTTATTTCTTCAGGCAGAGTTTGTAATCGGGCCAGGTAGCCTCTGGATTCATCCTTCATTTGGAAGGTGAGATATCCGGTGAATGCCCATACAATAAATATCTGTACGAGAAATACTTTGTTTTCACGAATTTTAGATCAGAAGCGGTTGAGTTTTGAGCTGGTGGTATTCGAATTTGCAGCAGTGTTTTCTTGGTGTCAAAGTTGAAATGTCTTTCAACGGATTGCGATTGGAGTATGCCCTTGAAGGCAGCTCGAATTATATTGCATGGAAAGACAGGATGGAGGCGGTGTTAGATGAAAATGGGTTGAAGGAGTTCATAGATAATGATGTCCCAAAGCCTACTGATGCTGCTCACATTGAGGCTTGGAAAAAGAAGACAGCAAAGTGTCGAAGGATTCTGTTGGAGGGCATGAAGGATCACATTGTATCCAGCCTGCATGGAAGGCTTCTCCATACTTGATGTGGAAAGCGTTGACAGATTTATTCCAAAGCAAGAGCGACTAGAGGAAGTTGGTGCTCAAGGATAAACTCAGAAACATTAAGTGTGAGAAAGGTGACAGTATACCCAAGTATCTCACGAAGTTCACCCAATGCTGGGATGAGTTAGGAAGTGTGGGGGTGACTGTTGATGATGAGGAATTGGTGAGCTTGGCTCTCCTTGGTCTTCCGAAGAGTTGGCATTCCTATCAAGACTCTGTCAATGGTCGAGAGAAACTGCCAGGATGGGAGAGACTTTGGTCGGATCTTGTGCAAGAGGAGATCAGGCGGAATACCAGGGACAGATCTTCATCAAAGGCATCTGATGAAGAAAATTGCGCTTTGGCTGCCAAAGCAAAGAAGGGGAAGGAGAAGGGTTCTCTTTCCGAATCCAGTTCTTCCAATGATGGGAAGAAGGTTGAAAAATCGAAAGTGCGATGCTTTCGTTGTCATGAGGTGGGCCATTATGCTGCAAATTGTCCACGGAGGAAATCCAAGAAGGGATCCGGGGAAGGATCTGAAGGTGAGGAACTTGCTTCACAGTTTGAGTTGGATTTCACACTCTTCGCATGCATGGTTTCATCCATGGTGGGAAGTGGTTGGTTTCTTGACAGTGGAGCTTCTTTCCACATGACCAGTGACAAGAGGTTGTTCAGTACTTTGGAGGAGAAAGATCTCCAGATACTCATAGCGATGGGTAATGATGAGAAGTATAGTGTCTCAGGTGTAAGCACGGTTATTTATTAGAGGGAGCATGGAGCTCGCCTTACCTTGACCGATGTCAAGTATGTACCGAGACTGAAGAGAAACTTGGTGTCGATCACGATGCTGGAAGACAGAGGATATGATGTAGTCTTCAGTAAGGGAAAGGTTTTCCTTGGACACATCATCACTAGACAAGTGAAGCAGATTGGTTCACGGGTCAAGAACCTGTATGCTCTTGAGGTTCAAGATGCATGCAAAGCCTTGAGAAGCAAGGCAACTGATGGAGACTTGGTGGTTGAGAGGGAGCGTATATTACCTCTCAACATGCAGAGCCAGAAGAAGTCTCAGACGATTGTGGAGGAGCCACGATTGGTGCAGCAGCTTCAGGGGGTTGTGGAGCAGCCACAACAAGGGAAGCTGAGAGGAGATCGAGTAGAGACATCTACTCATGCAGAGACCTCCAGTAGGGGGAAACTTCGAGCCAGGTGGGCTGTGGGATCACATGCAGCCATACCTACAGGTAGGAGGTGGGGCGATATAGAGTGATCGTTCCAAGGAGGAGGGGCATGATCCTTGAGGTACCCAAACTCTTGGATGAGACCTTGCTACGGGAGCCCCGATGTGGAGTAGCAGGAACTGACTGATTGGGTAGAGACAGATGCGGATGGAGCAACAGAGAGAGCGACAGTGCAGGGAATCCCAGGACAACGCATAGCTAGTAGGCTGCAGCAATGCGAGAGGCACAAGTGTTTTGCATAGTGCTAGGTGGCACAGAGAAGTGTGCAATGGTGCGAGATGCATGGAGATGTTGCAGTAGCGCAGATGTCAGAGAGGGAGCACTTGTCAGCAGCAGGTAGAGCTTTAGCATCAGAGTATGTTCCTAGCCCAACAAAGTGGTCAGTTGGGAGTGTTTTTGTTCCAAGTGTTGTTGGAGCAAGTGGACCGGGCAAATGTGTTGCATGCAGAACATTCCAGAGTTGCAGGATAGGGGTTGCAGATAATCCATATCTTGTTGAGAGGGAGTGTTGAAAATGCAACAAGATGATGGAGCTTAGTGGAAAGGAGTCGCCTTCACTAAGTGAGCCCGCATGCTAATTTTGGCGCAAAGTCTATTTTTAGACTATGTCTATTTTTAGACATATGGATCATGGTCTATGAGTTGCAGGATTTTATTTGTGGATGATTGGTCATGTTGGTAAAAATAGATGGACTTCTATTTTTAGACATATGGGCGGAGTCTATTTTTAGACTGCCAGGCTAAAAATAGAAACAGTCGAATATTATTGTCTCATAATAATATTTGGACTATAAACATTATCTTATCCTCTTGGAGCACTTCAGTTTGAGCTACAGATGTGGCACATGCAGCTGTCAGAAGGAAATACGCTTTTCTTGTGAGTCAGTTGAGCTATTGCATGCAGGACTTTAGTTAGAACTCATGTGGTTGAGTTTGGAGGAGTTGATTGAGGAGTTGATGGAGTTGTGTTCAGTTGAACTAGTTGTATTTAGTCTAACTGCAAAATACACTAGTGATGAGTTGTGTGAATTAATTATTAATTAATTCACTAATTATTAACTCATAAAGAAACTAAAGAATACATCAGTTAACTCAGTGCATGGACAGTTCAGTGGAGACAGGTGTTAGAGGTTGAGATTGCTATCAATTGTGACTATAGTTGTGCATGAGATCTTGCACAATCAATGGATTGAGTATTGCCAATGAGGATTGCATGGTTCAACCAAGTGAAATACGAGTTTGGATCAACCATTCTCATCCATTCTCATGCAGGATTGCGCAGTGGAGGCAGGCAAGCAGCGGAGGAGATTTGAACCTGTGATTGATTCAGATCTGAGCTAGTTTGTGTGTAACAGGTGGAGATAGTACTGAGTACTTGCGAGGAGTATTGTACTATGTATTGTTACATGTTCTCAATCAATATAATATACAGATAGTTGGGGTTTTCCAGCTGCATGCTTTCCCCGTGATATACTGTGTTGATATGTGTGTTTGATGCTTCAATGTGCGCATGTGATTGTTTCTGAATTCTGCAAATTGATGATCAACTTAGAGGAGGTTATGTATTATGCATGCATTCTGCAAATAGTGTATAATCAGGATAATCTCTGTGAATAAGTGTTATATTATTCAAAATTTCTACAGAAACATGGTAAAAAGGCCCTCTCATGTATTGTAATTGTGATACCAACAGGCTCGGATCAACGACCTAGATTGAATCAGCCCAAGTCATCAAGCCCAGATCAATGAGCATCAAAACATCCATTTCTCCTTCCGCTCAGATGACAGCGAGGGTATTTTTCAGCGTATAGCCAACAACACAGTCATCAAACATAATGCAGTGAAAGGTGGGACAGTGAGACACAGTGGGGCAATGAGACATATAGGACAATTAGAACACTTTCAAGCACGTTTTGATCAACAAACAACATTGCATATTCGGAGGGCCAGATGCTCTGAATTTCCACAATACAGTGCCAACACTTCAAGCAGATTTCTTAACTTATTGTAACAGTTAGATAGGTTTTATGTAAGTGACTCCTATTTGTATTCAAACACTATTAAAACAGAAAATCCTTATGAAGGATCAATGTTTAATTAATCAAATAGGTTTAGATCTCTTAGTGGTTGATTGAATCTAGCCCATGAGGTAGATTTTGTAAAGAAGATCTCACTCTATATATGTGTGGTTTATTGACTTTCAGAGAGGGGAATCAATCATGTGAGAACACCACCTTTGTATACTTTTCAGTTAATAAAAATACAGTTTGCAACAATACTTTGTTTTAACCTGAGACTCATTTTTGGTTTCAGTTCCATCCTATCATGCTTCTATGTTGTTATCAATTTTCATAGCTTATTTGATTACTTGGAATTCAATGTTATATTTCTACAACTTCCTTCAATTTTGTTGTGATTACTGTAAATGTCCATATTTACATTACTAAACCAAAACATGCCTCAGCTTCCACAAACCAATGTTTTTTGTATTTGATTTTCTTTAATTGACTCCATGCCCAATGGTGGTTGTCCTCACACTTTTTCATCTACGAAATCACATAGAAAACCAGAGTTAGCCATATTAATTTTTAATCTTATCATAGCGAATTTTTTAAGTATATTGAGAGAGCCCTCTCAAATTGGAAGGGCTAACTTCCAGTTAAAAGTTGGTTTGAAATAGTTACACTGGGTTGAGGGTTGACACAACCCAACCTTTTCCATCCCAATGATAACACAACCATTGACAGTCTATTTAGATATTTTTCTTTTAAAGTTCAGCTCCATAGGCCTTCCCCAAATAAGCTTCTCCATAAAATTTTTATAGCTAGGGATTTTGCAAACCAATTCAAATTTTTAAGTCCCTATCCTTCGTGATATTTTGGGGTTGAAAGAGAGGTCTAGCTTGTTAGATTGAAACCTTCTTTGTTGTTTTTCCACGACCACAAAAATCTAAACATTAGTTTCCTAATAGAAGTGAGGATGCCATTGGGAATCTTCGATAAAGCTAGCTAATAAACAAGAATATTTTGCAACAACTTCCACTTATTAGAAAGTTCCTATCAAGTTAAACAAAAATTTTATAAGAAAAAGAATGCAATAAAGTTCCTATCAATTTAGACAAAAACCATATAAAAAAATAAATGTAATAAAATGCCTGCGAAATATATTGTAATTGAAACTCTATTCATAAAACAAACAAGTGAATAGATCATTTCTATTTTAAATATTAATATATTTAATCATTTTCACTGCATTTCTTAATTATTTATTAGTAATCTTAAGATATTTTATTATTTTAACTATATATATCTTAAATTTTATAAGTTCACAAAAATTAAAATTACAGTTATGTGTTGTTCGAGTCAGCCTTTAAGCAATATAATTAATCATCTATTTAAAATTAAAGTTATGTGTTGTTTGAGGCTGCTTTAAGGAAGGGAATTAATCATTTAGCTTTTGGGATGCCAAATAAACCTTGTGACCATCACTCTCAGAATAGTGTCAAATTAGCATTGTTGCAGCCTTGTTTTCAAAGACAACATTCACCTCTTTATTAGTGCCTTGTAAATGCTAAATAACATTTATAATTCACCCATGTGGGATAATAACTCAGAGAACTCCCCACCGATATTTACACATTAAGATTATTTACCACTATACTACAACAACTAGGATGCGATATAAATTACTCTCTAAAACTAATTGGAATTTACCACGACTGTGAAACCAATTAGAAATTCCATAATTACATTAAAATTAAGGTACGAATAGTAACCATGGACTCATATACACAGATTTCAACGTTAACATCGAACTGATTTACGGAAGGAACTTGAAACCTCCTTATTGTGCTATATCTCTTCACTGCCCAACTTGTGATTAGTACCCTCATCTCTCTCCATTAATGTAAATGAACTAGCAATTGCATCGAGAGGTGCAAAGGAGCGCCGATAGGTGGAGTCGGGGAATGTGGAAGGCAAAAATCAAGTGAAATATGTGGACAATAAAATACATTTGAAATTTGAGTTTCTATATATCTTCTAAAGAATGTAGCAGGAGGTTAAAGTTAAGAAGAAAGTTACACTAATATAAATGTCCTAAAAGAATGGCATAGTAATGATGTTATCCCATATGACATTTGGGAAATGGAGGAAGTACCAAGGTGGTATAAGAATCAGCCAGTGACAAATATGAAGAGAGGAAATGAAATAATGGAAGCCCTCTGCACTCAAGACACATAAAAAATGGATCCATGAACTCCCTCAAGCACTAGATCAAATAAAAAAATTATAGAGGCCCATAATGAGAAAGAAAACCGGAGAATGTGATGCTCATTTGAATATAACACTAGGCTCACAAGCATCTCTAACCAAATTTGGCTACTCTATGTGAAGTTCCTTTGAAATTTAGGTGTTTTTTTTTCATTGTATAAAAATAACTTATCAAGTAATGCTCAAGTCATTTCATAAGTTAAAATACGGAGCTCATAAGTAAGACTCCTTTAGTAGTCAATTTTTCCTTAAGACTAGTCGAGAAGCTGAGAGATCTAAACTCCCTCAATTTTATATTAAGTTATATAGGTATGACTGCAAACCACGATTGTTATTAATACAACTATAACAATTACTATAAAAAACATTCAACACAAAAACAACTAATAATTTTGACCACATTTTTTTATAGTTTTCATAATATGTTTATAGAACAATTTAGATCTCTAAATTTCATTCCTTTTTCTAATAAATTTTAACAACATTATTCTATTCATAATAATGATGATGAGGAGACTGACAATGATTCTCCATTTTTAATAATTATTTCATTTCCTTCATTATAACTTTTAAACTAAAATTTAATATTACTTCAACTTTGTTTTAAAATGTTTCTGTAAATTTAGTTTTTAGTTATTATTTATAAAATTGTTTCTTGCTTAATTTCTGAATTAATCTTCATGTTTTTAATCATTGGCTTGTAATGGGTGATGGAATTACCAAAAATATAAAGAATTTCAAAATGTTATGTAGTGTTACTTCAAAATATTATGGATATATATTGATTTTTGGTACCATGTTCAAGGGAAATGGACCAACCCTATAAAAAAATTCTTCATCAATAGTTATTAAATGTTAGAAACATACTATAAACTATAGGTCATTGGAGGCTATTCATAGCTTGTATTGATTCTTCTCTATATATTTATACAAAGGAGTCATTTGATAATGCCAACAATAATCATCATTTGAAATCCCTACAACAACCTATTTGTGCCTTGCATCATTACAAGAGTAAAGAACAAATAATTTCTATAGTAAGCAAGTAACAATCATAATTTTAGCTTATTACAATAGTTGAAGCTAGGGTGATACCTCAAAATCATGCACAAAAGACTCACAAATGGGACAAGTCATTAAATAATTTGTGTATAATCCAACAAGTTCACACCTAGAGCCTCCAACATATGCTTTAGCTAGATTTAACAACTATGTGGGGTTTTCCCTCCAAATTGTTTCATTACATCGAATGGCAAAAATAGAATGAAAAAAATGTGTTTGACCATTCTTTGCTCATTAATAATTCATAAGTCTCTTTGTTTGACCTTTGGCCATACAACTATTGATATTCACTCATCTTTGATTTCAACTTCTTTTCTTATATTTTCAACATGAAAAGTTCAAAAGGGTAGCAAATGCAGTGGCAAGAAGATAAACAAGAACCCCCAATAGGTGATAACATGTCCTTGATAGATTCATTGTAAACCTCCAGATAAGATAGCCGAACGACATGCTAGTCATTGCGACTTCACTTCTTAAGCTTCACAAACAAATCCTATGTAGCTAAAACCATCACCTGTAGATTCTTAACAATACCTAACATTGTGTGTGTTTTGGCTACCTCCGTTGCCCCATAGAAAAATACGAATATGTTTCTCCCTTGTAGAACACCCTCAATAAGCTCTATTGCACTGCATATTCTCACATAAAAGACACAAAATGTCTACATGTGTATGCAACATTTTAAAATTAAAATATGTCGAGCATGAGAAATAGAGCCAAATGTGAACTAACATACCTAGTCATATAAACATTCTCTTACTCTATAGCGTCAGGGAAGAGTGCATCAAATGAATAATGTCGGCCACAAAGCCTCTTTAGTCTCAGGTACTCAGTCTCAAAAGTGAATTCAGTGATGTAAATTTTTGTGTTGTTAACAACACGAACAAAATTGTGGGCGCCTGCTTCAATTTATTTCTTGGACAGAGGTCACACTTCAACATAAACCATAATTCTTTCCACCTGCCCATCTTTAGCAGGGGTAAATGAATCAATCTCCTTTTTACCTTTCATAGGAATGGGCTTTGCTTCTCTTTTCCCATCTAGGATACTCAAACTTTTGGGGACAATTGATGGTCATTCCTTTATGCCTACATTGGGGTTTGGGAAAGAAAATTCTTCTAGTAGGTTAAATGTGAACCTTGAATTCCCCAAATTGCTAGAACTGGTATGCTCATCCGCAAGAACAACAACCTTTTCCTTTGTTTCTTTAACCTAATTATAAGTACTTGAAACCCTAGGTGCTTTTGATATTGCTATATGCATTTGATTTCCTGGGTTTTTCTTTGTACCCCTCGACATATTTTCTTCATTAGCAACGAACTTGTGCCTTGGATGATCGTGCATTACTCTCCTGGTTTTCTTAGTTGATTTACTGACTTGTGGAGTGTCACTTTGTTTATGGCCATTGCTTCCCATTTGTGCATGTATTTGGGTGAGTATTTTAAGCTTCTCCTTGAGATTTTGATGAGGATTTTGCGAAAAAGGACTCACCAGGGTTCGAGTCACAGTAGATGAATTTGTCCTTCATGACAAACTGCTCACATGCTAGTTGTGTTGTGTGCATCATGAATATTGTGGTTTTTTGTAAATCTATGTTTTTGGATTATGTCCAGTACATATTTGTAAAGGTCGTGTTTCATCCCTCTCTTGTTTTGAGATATGGAACTAGTAGAGATTGAATAATTTATTGTATTCTATATCATCCATCTTCAATTATGAAGTATAAAACTCACAGGCATTATGAAGAAAATTTGTTATAACAATAGTCTGCTAGAAGAGAAATCTCGTTTGAATTGCTTTGATAAGAAGAATCCAATAAGATATGGATGATATCTTCCAAAGATAACCTAATATTAGGTTGGTCAAATGCAATAGACATATTTGACCCTTGGCAGGTTGCACCATTGATGTACTCAAGAAAAAAAGTTTTGAAATATGACCCCTTGTAATAATCCTAAAAAGCAAAGACATTTGATGGGAATTCACATGTTTGGAAACCTAGGTGTAGTCATAGAAATGATTATGATGGATGGATGAAAACAAAATGTGAATATCAAGATCAATATCCAATTAAGTTAATGTTACCTTGAAGGTACAAAGGAAAGTAAAAAAGTATAAGTAGATGTGTGTTATTAAGTTGTGCAAGGCCATTTGTGATATGAAAATGAGAAACTATAACCAATTTTCAAGATGGCATATGAAGTGGTAGTAATGATACTGTGAAGAATCTTATCTTGCAACTTCCAAAAAATATTTTAAGATGGTCAACATTCTCTCATCACAAGTTTAGTTACAGATATAGAGGAAAAACAAAGTTCAATACAGTACGGTTAAATTGAAATATTGTGTCCACAAGAGACCAAACTAGACCAAAAGAACTAAATATTACATCCAGAACTAAAAGCCCAACCAAGATATTGAAATATTCATATTTGAAATACTAACAAGACATATGCATTTTGAAGGATTTATTATGTGCATTCATAACCACAAAGCTGACTAGCTGGACCTCATTACATAATTCTACCATTTGTTAATGGGACTCCAACAAACAACCAATGTCATCCCTAGAAAGTGTATTCAGACATTATTTGAAGGTATTTTAGCACACCAAAGAGGATTGTGAAGGTCTAGAACGAACTACATTACAATATTATGCCTATGTAATGTTGAATAAGGTTTATATCCACACATCCCATCACCTATTTGGAATAAGATCTAAGTGGGATATTTAAAACAATTTATATACAAATTTATAATGTTTAATAAACATTTTATATGATTTCGTAGAGCTTGCAAGTTCCCCTCTCCATGCAAGTGACTTTTAGTTGAATAATCCAAAGTAAAATTATGAATAGAGTGAATGCAAGCTTGTTGGATATATGAGATGATTATGTGATATTTTTTCCATGATTATGTGCATGTCATCACTTCCATATCAGAAAAAGAAAAGAAGAATGGAGACAAATTACAGACAAGAGAAAAGAAACAAAAGAAAGCAAAGAAGAATGATCAAAGTAAAAATATAGTGAACCATCTGTGGGTTGGGAAAATTTAAAAGAATGAACAAAGATGGAGTCAAGACTCTCTATTACACATATATTTTATCAAAATGGTTACCGTACCTATCAAAAAAGCACACCATGTTCATTGTAAGTAATTACTAGTTTAATCAAATGATATTGGATTAATAGATCAACACTTTATGGTTTTAAATGCGCATTACTTGGTCTCGTTGTTGTAGCCATTATCCCCATAAGGGGAGTATGTCGTGGACTGTAAGTTAAGAGTGTATATGTATTTTTATAAAACTGAATGGGTAAATGCAGTAAACGTAAGCCTTAACATTCCATTACAAGACAAAAAAAATCTCCCTTTTTTTCCCTTTTTTGCTTGATCTTACTGTTTTGTAGGATATTTGTAGAAACAATAGTGCTTTTTACTATCTATAAAATAAGAATTCAATTTACAGAAATAGAAGTATATTGTCAATTTTTTTTTATGATTTTCTCATTGGTTTGCTTTGATTAAATAGACACTAAATACTAATAAAAATATTTTGACATTAGTTTCCCTATAACATTGTCACTTCTGTGACACAGAGTGATATGGAATATTAGAAAAGAAGATGAAGCAACTACTATGCAGTTGTTAAGGTAGTTCAAGTGGCATGAAAGGTGTTAAATTGATTTATGGTCCATTCATTGTTCAAAAATATGTAGCAATCCAAGATCTGAGAAATTTAAGTGTTTACAACTCCAAACAATAGAGTAACATAATTATCAGAACAGATCATAACTACAAAATTTTGAGTGATGAGCATTTAACCTAAGCTACATGAGGGTTATAATTGGTTTTGCACTAATTCACTTTATAACAGTGATGCAATAAGCTTTACAACAAACACATAAAACATATAAGATCCAGTGTATATCTGGCCCCGAAATAGAAGCATGTTCGATAGCTCCATGTCAAAAGTAAAAATACATTAATTATATTCATGTTTTAGCCCAAGCAAAGACAAAAATTGTTCCAAATAAATTAGAAAGAATTTGGTATCCTTCCCTCCTTTGGATACAAAGTATGCTGAAAGTTTCTGGCAGCTTCCATCTGCGACATCTCTGATAAATAAAGGCTAAATCATACACAGTTGCAGAAATACAAATATATTAAGCACAAATGGTGCATGTGTAAACACACTCACACACGGATTACATTCAGATCACTCTATTAAATAGAGTTTTTGAGATCCAACTTATTCCCAATTTAGAGAGAGTGGTTGAGAGAATTTCTCAACCATCACAAACCAATTTCTCAAATATGGAATGTAAGCATTAATTTCCAACATCCCCCCTTAATGATTACATTACATGAAAATAACAAAATAATCAAGCTTATCAGTAGATGCTCCATCAAGTTGCCTCGTAACCCTCGGAAAGGTGTAGTTGGCCAGTTGGATTCCCGAGTTCCCTTCCTCAACTCCCGAATCAAGGACCTCCCGAAGTCAATTACTGGACAACATCCCAATCTGTCGCATAACCTCATTAAGAAACCACTTCCACGTCTACCACTAATGAGGGATCCTTCCCTAGATCCGCAACTGCCATACTATCTGGACAACCATCCATATTGAGCCTTACTACTACTTGATCTTTAAATACTGGCATCAGACACATAGTTGAACTGCTGGTTATTTTTAAAAGAGTTCAATAGGTTCACTCTCTTCATTAACTTCATCATCGGAATTCAATTGGTATTCAACTGAGGTTATATTCCACGCTGTATGCCCAGTTTTCTTGCAATAGTAGCATTCAATGTCACCTTTGTTTGCATTTTTCTTTCTCATCCTTGACTTTGTCCACAAGGAATTTTCTACATGAGAGTTCCCTTCGGCATCCTCTGGTTTCAGTCGCTTTTCCTCCCCAGAAGTGCTGCAATTGTCTCTTGCAATGTTTGTGTAGATATTTGACTCAAAGTAAAAACAACATTACTATAACTTGAAGGAAGACTATTTAATAATACAACTTTAGCATCTTCATCCTCCACCTGTGTCCCAGCTTCACTTAATTGTCTTAAAAGAGACATTAAATTATTTATATGACTGGACATAGATGTCTCCTCATTCATTTTTAGACTAAACAATTGCAGCTTTAGGGAAAATTTTGCATTTGTAGATTTTACACCAAACAATTGAGCCAAATGTTCCCATATTTCCTTTGATGTTTTAGTAAGATCTACATGATGTAATTGCGAATCAGAAAGAGCAAGTCTAATAATAGACTTAGCTTTGTCATCTCTATTTTTCCATTCAAATAACTCTTTGGCATTTGTAGGTGCTGTTTCTGAACCATTCACTATTCCCCACAAATTTTTATTCATTAATTGCAGTTGTATTTTTACTTTCCATGAGGGAAAATTCAAACCACTGAATTTATCTAACACCATAAACTCCATGATAAAAGATAATACCTTTTCTAGTCCAGATGTTGGAGGCCAAACCAGCACCGCTCAGGAGATTGCTGCTCAGGAGATTGCTGATGGTTGATGAGATCGCTGAAATAGTAATCAGATATGACGGAATCAGCGTTGCAGGCTGAAATAGTAACAGCAGTGGAGCGTTCTCACCATCTGGCATGATGGCAATATCGTCTCATCTTCATTATTGTGCAGGCCCTCGTCTTTCTTATCTTCAAGCAGTCATTGCCCATATTCTCTGGAATGAAGGCTTATAATTCACGCAGGCCCTGGACTTTCTCGAGTCTTTTCTGATTAGAATCGGAGGCAGAATAGAGACGTGCCCAGTTTCAACCTGACACATTTAAATCGGAGACGCCATTATCATTGTCAAAACTGTGCATCGATGATCGGTACAATTCGCGGTACTGTTAGATCTGTATACGTGCTTCAAGAAGCCAAAATGACACTCCATAGCAGAACTATCTTCGTTATCCACTGCAAACTTTTTATGCAAAACTGCTTCTCAAGTCTCCTAAAAATTCGCCATTAACAACCATGAAGATCCACTGGCTTTCAATGTCAGTGAGCCAGGCCAGAGCTTCATCAGTGGCATGGCGGAGCACAAGGCTCAGATCCGACTTGGCAGGAAACAGAAGCTCACCAGAAGAATTACGCGACGAGGATGATGCACTCGTGAACACCCTCTGCGAGTTGGATGAACGCCCGCCGTTTTAAATCTCAGTACTCAAGAGGTCATAAAGTTAGCGCGATTCCCACAAGAGATTGTACGCTACCCGGAACGCCCATCGCTCTGATACCATGATAAATAAAGGCTAAATCATACACAGTTGCAGAAATACAAATATATTAAGCACAAATGGTGCATGTGTAAACACACTCACACACGGATTACATTTAGATCACTCTATTAAATAGAGTTTTTGAGATCCAACTTATTCCTAATTTAGAGAGAGTGGTTGAGAGAATTTCTCAACCATCACAAACCAATTTCTCAAATATGGAATGTAAGCATTAATTTCCAACAATCTCGGTGTCAAGTGTGTTGACCAACTCCAACACCTTACGAGTGCTAACGAACTAGACAAATTTATCCACGGAATTAAGGGAATTTTGGGAATTTAGTTAAAGCAAAATAATTAGGGGAATTTAAAAATAAATCATTAGTGTAGATAATTTAGTTAAGTATCGTCAAAGAATAACGGCCTGTTGCACAGAAAAAAATCAAAAAGAGGTAAATTAGACTCATCTTTAACACATGATACAAAGAATTCATTAAAAGTTAGCACAAGTTCCTTTATTCCACAAGGGCTAACACTTTGGTGAACCAGGGGGCATCATTTTGAATTTCATCTGTTTCAAGCTTTATTAAATGCTCGACTCTCCTAACCTACTCTTTCGTTGCTCGCAAATGTGTAATGAACGACTTTAGAATCCCTGACTCAAGCTCCTCCCTTTCACCACCGCTAGAAACGAACAACTCACACCTATTGTCATAGGTTCGAACCTCAACATAGAGTCATCGCATTTCAAAAATAGAAAAGCACTCAAACTGCTCTAATGAATAAAACCCTCATCCCTCATCGTCGAATCTGAACCTTAAGTTTTGCATGAATAAATACATCTATGTGTCTAAATTTCAACACTTACTCATGGATTCTGAGTAAAACAGAAAAACTTCACAAAAGAAATAATTAGGTGAATATTTAACAAAAAATTCAAATGCACCTTATATGCTATGGTGAGAGCTGAAAAGCGATATAATCTAGGCACGTATCTACCTTCATCTCCACTCGAGCTGGAGCTCTCGTGGGACTGTATCCCTACAACTTTAAAGCACAGACTCTGCAACTGCTAATGTCACCATTACAAGACCTCCAATCCTTCAAATCGATAAGTGTGCCATTAAAGATCCTCCAACTGCGATAAAGGTCAATCTGATGCTTAAAAAACCCGTCTTCTACTGTAGGTTAAATGTTGAACAATTTGAAACTCATCAAAGTTGATATAGCATTGTGACCCAAGCATTAGGTCTCTCTGAACAACCGTATTAAGATCCCTGTCTGACTGTAATATCTACGGGTTTTTGCTCAGCATTTGGCAGATCTCACTGACATGGATTGGCTTGTCACTTTCCATTTGACTATCTGCTCTGATTTCCCTCACCAGTGGCGAGATCAGAGCCTGTTGCAGCGAAATCACATCCAAACCCCAAAAATGGAACCTGACCGGAGAAATTATAGATGAAAGGCCCAATGATTAGAGTCTGCGTGGCAAGTTTTAATTGGGAAGAGGATGACAAAAATGAAGACTGGTGATTGGTTGGGGTGAACAGTATCTACACACCCTATCCCCGCAGAGAGAGCACCTATCGGTATAATTACTTTCGCGATTACTATGTGGGATAAAGTGCGCTACTCTTCCTAACTCTCTCTGATGACTCTTGAAATCTTAGCTTATCTTTGTTATTATAATTCTTTTGACCAAGGTGATGTTAGAAAACTGTAACAACAATTCTATATGCGGAATAACTGAAAGAATTGCTTTAAAACTTAATGCCCAGGGATACGGGTTACCTCCAGCCATTGGTGATGTTTTAATGAAGGCCACAGTCCACTTGCTTGCTTCTTCTTCCGCACTCCAGCTTCAATCCAAGCAAAAGAAAAAGAACACAAAATTCTGAAGGCACTTCCAAGCTCTGCTATCTCAGCTAGATGGTGTATAACTGAAGTGGATTGAGAGCAAGCTTGTGGACCAAACAGATGAATTTATATCTAAGCTTCCATCAAGCTTCTGATAGCTATGTGTCAGATGTCCCACAGATCAAGGCAGAGAACTCCAGATGGGAGTAATGGACCACTTCAGTAGCTCCCAACAATAAATTTATTAACTGCAGTTGATTTCCTTAACTTAAGGAAACTACTGCAGTTGGTTTCCATAAGTTAAGGAAAGACTGCAGTTTAAATTCCTTAATTGTGGGCAGCATTTATGCAAAAATTAATGGAGCTTAACATTCTCCCACTTGGTCCATACTTCCAAACTTAATGTCTCAACTTAAAAACCATTGATAATCTGTATTAAGTAATAGATACATGAATCATGGCGATAAGTCCTCTAATGACGAGTATTATCTTCCATGTATTACTATGCATTTATTCTTATTATAATTTATGTGGCAACAATTTCTTAATGAATAAACCTTATGTTTATTCTTGGTCCTACTTAAATGAATTTTCTCAAATCAACTTAAAGCGCACATAAATATGAGAAAAAACATCACAAAACTTAAGAATTTCATTAAAATAACATTGTCCATACAATGAGAAACTACATAAGGGAACCAAGTCCCATATTCAATACATGATCCTTGAATTTAAACGGTGGCATGCCCTTAGTCAAAGGATCAGCGATCATCAACTCAGTGCTGACGTGCTCAATGACCACTTTCTTTTCTTTAACATGTTCCCTTATAGCTAAATACTTAATGTCGATGTGTTTATTTCGACTTCCACTTTTATTGTTTTTAGCCATAAAAGCAGCAGCTGAATTATCACTATATATTCTCAATGGCTTAGAGATTGAATCCATAATTCTAAGCCCAGAAATGAAACTCCTAAGCCATACACCATGTAAAGTAGCCTCAAAACAGGAGACGAACTCGGCTTCCATAGTAGAAGTGGCAATCAAGGTCTGCTTGGCACTCCTCCATGACACAGCTCCACCGGACATCATAAAAATGTAACCTGATGTTGATTTGCGTGAATCAACACATCCAGCAAAGTCAGAATCTGAGTAGCCAATCACTTCCAAGTTGTCCGTCCGTCTATACATAAGCATGTAGCCTTTGGTTCCTTGAAGGTACCTCATTACTTTCTTTGCAGCTCTCTAGTGGTCTAAACCTGGATCACTTTGATATCGTCCCAACATTCCCACAACAAATGCAATGTCAGGTCTTGTGCAGACTTGAGCATACATTAAGCTTCCGACATCAGAAGCATATGGAATGTTCTTCATTTGTTCCCTTTCAAAGTCGTTCTTCGGGCATTGGTTCAAATTGAACCTATCACCCTTCACAATGGGAGCCACACTTGGTGAACAATCCTTCATCCGAAATCTCTCTAAAATTTTATTAATATAGGTTTCCTGTGACAGACCCAAGATGCCTCAAAATCTGTCTCTATGGATCTTAATGCCAATGACATAAGATGCCTCACCCATATCCTTCATATCAAAATTTTTAGAGAGGAATTGTTTCACCTCATGTAGCAAACCCTTATCATTGGTTGCTAGCAAAAGGTCATCCACATATAAAACAAGAAAATAAATTTTACTCCCACTAACCTTCAGGTATATACATTGATCCATAATGTTTTCTACAAAACCAAAAGAAGAAATTACATTATGGAATTTCAAATACCATTGGCGGGATGCTTGTTTTAAACCATATAATGACTTTTTGAGCTTGCAAACCAATTGCTCACCATCACTAGAGGGGAATCCTTCAGGTTGTTTCATGTAAACCTCCTCCTCTAGATCTCCATTAAGAAAAGCCGTTTTCACATCCATTTGATGCAACTCCAAGTCAAAATGGGCTACTAATGCCATAATAACGCGCAAGGAATCTTTCTTAGATACAGGAGAAAAAGTCTCCGTGTAGTCGATTCCTTCTTTCTGAGTGAATCCCTTAGCAACAAGTCTTGCCTTGTATCTCTCAATGTTGCCCAATGAGTCTTTCTTTGTCTTAAAGACCCATTTGCATCCAATGGATTTTGCACCATTAGGCAACTCAACAAGATCCCAGACTTTGTTACTCTTTATGGAATTCATCTCTTCCTTCATGGCATTGTACCATAGTTCTGATTCTTTGCAACTCATGGCTTGTGAAAATGATTCGGGATCATTTTCGGCTCCAATGTTGTAGTCAGATTCTTGTAGATACACAACATAATCATTAGGAATTGCTGATCTCTTATGTCTAGTAGATCTTCTTAATGTTGTATCATCATCTTCCTGAGAAGTATGTGGTTCAACTTGTTGTTCAAAAGTTCCTTGCAACTCTTGAACTCCTTGATCTACTGGAATATCGTCAGCAGCTTGTGGAACTTCAACAATTGGTTGTTCAACACCAGTTTGTACTTGAGGGGTGCTATGAACAATAACCAATCTATCATTTGAAGTGGAAGGTTGAGATTCTGAATGATCCTTCTCAGAAACTATGTTTCTGGTTTGATCGCTCCCACTGATCAAGTCATTTTCAAGAAACTTTGCATTTCTTGATTCCACAATCCTAGTGTTGTGAGATGGACAATAAAATCTGTAACCTTTAGACCTTTCAGCATATCCAATGAAATACCCACTAATGGTCCTTGGGTCCAGTTTCTTCTCTTGTGGATTATAAATTCTCACTTCAGACGGGCATCCCCAAACGCGCATATGTCGCAAACTTGGTTTCCAACCTTTCAGTAATTCAAATGGCGTTTTAGGAACCGCCTTGGTTGGAACTCGGTTCAATATATACACTGTCGTCTTAAGTGCTTCAGTCCACAAGGATTTAGGAAGATTGGAGCTGCTAAGCATACTCCACACCATGTCCAATAATGTTCGATTTCTTCTTTCTGCTACACCATTCTGGTCGGGTGAACCAGGCATGGTGTATTGGGCAACAATCCCATGCTCTTGAAGAAACTTAGCAAATGGCCCAAGTGCTTGTCCATCTTCTGTGTATCTACCATAATATTCTCCACCTCTATCTGATCTCACGATCTTAATTTGCTTGCCGCATTGTTTCTCTACTTCAGCCTTAAAGATCTTAAAGGCATCTAATGCTTCGCTCTTTTTATGAAGCATGTAGAGATACATATATCGTGAGTAATCATCTATAAAGGAGATGAAGTATCTCTGACCATGTGAGTCCATGTCTGGACTACATATATCAGTATGTATGATTTCAATATGTCTGAACTCCTATTGGCACCTTTCTTTGACTTGTTGGTCTGCTTTCCCTTTATGCAGTCCACACAAGTCTCAAAATCAGTAAAATCTAGAGTACTAAGTATTCCTTCATTTACCAATCTTTTAATTCTATCTATGGAGATATGACCTAGTCTCCGGTGCCATAATGTAGAGGAATCTTCATTGATAACACATCTTTTAGTGCCATTGTGAACATGCATTGAATCATAAGTGACATTGTTTTGTAAATTAATGCAGTAAAGACCGTTAGACAAAATACCATTCCCAACATAATCAGATTTATAGAATAGACTGAAAGATTTTTCTGAAAAGTTTAAGGAATATCCGAAAGGTACAAGCCTTGAAACTGAAATCAAGTTTCTAGAAAAACTTGGAACATAAAAGGTCTTTTATAATTCCAAAACAAACCCACTACTTAAAGTTAAATAACATGTTCCTACAGCTTCCACATGTGAGCCCATCTTGTTTCCTGATAAGATGCTTTGATCACTCCCCACTGGCTTCCTTAGGTTTTGCAAACCTTGTAAGGAATTCGAAATGTGAATTGTTGATCCAGAATCAATCCACCATGTGTTAATATTAACGTTAACCATATTAGATTCATAACAAACAAATGAGATTATTTCCTTAAGTTCGGGAATGTCACAACGAATTTCAGAGAAATTTCCAGGTTGTACTGCTGCATCAAAATAAAGAATCACATGCTTATGTTAAAATTGAGGCTTAATAAACTTTCATGTTTTACCAATGTAAACCATGCTAAAAAGAATTGAATCAAATGACATAAAAATTGCCTGTGGGCTAAATTTTTAATTCAAATAGATTCAATAAAACTTTATGAACTTTCATGTTTTACCAATGTAAAACATGCTAAAAAGAATTGAATCAAATGACATGAAAATTGCCTGTGGGCTAAATTTTCAATTCAAATAGATTCAATAAAACTTTATGATAAAACTTATTAATTCATAACTCCTGTGGGTAGGTTATGAAATTTTATCCTAATTAATCACATAAATATAATAAAAATTCCTGTGGGATAAAATTTATTATATTCAGTGTAATTAATTACAATTTAATGTCTAAATAATCTTTATGTGATCTTGCCAATCAATATATAATTTTATTTAATTAAAGATGTTGTGGCTATTCTCTAATTAATTAAAATCATATGGATCACTAGACATTATTTTGTTGCATAAACAAAACTTAACCAAAGAGAAAAACAATGTTTACTGAAGGGAGTAAGTCAAAATGACATTTTAATAAACTCCATATAACTGTAATAATTTTTCCAGCAAAATCAAAATCAAGGTTAAAGCAGTCAGCATTACCGAAAATGACTACAAATTTGATTGTTCAATTTATAAACAAAAATAGACCAGTAAACAAGCTATTTTGCTCACAAGATAAAATTAAAATCAAATTTACATTCCTTAGTCTAACTGTCCCATAATTCATTTAAGACTAATTCTTAAATTAATTACAAAATGGGCTCTAAACAATTTGCCAACAAAACTACAAATTTGAAATATTATTTATATATTTACATAAAATTTCATGTGAGCCTAAACCAAAAACGCATAAAATAATATATATATATATATATAAAGTAAAAGGTTAATTGATCGTGCAATTACTTTTATTGCAGTGAAAGACCCTATCATTGGTAATAAATTGTAATTGCAAATCTATATAAAATTTTAAACAAATTAAAAACCCTCCAAAATATATCACGACTAAACATATATAAACCTCCCTTAACTAAACATATATAAAGCTCCCTTATTTATCCACGGTATAAAGTCCCCTTATTTATCCACTTGAAAAATGACTATATATTTCAAATCACCAAAAACATATAATAGGTTTAAAATAAATTTCACTGAGACTTCGAGTTTCTTTATCGACTAATATCTCTGGGAACGGGATGGAACAAGCGTATGCTCCAAATCAGTGTTCCAACAAATATTACTCTCTTAAATTCCTTTCAAGAACTAGATATGGGCTTTTTCTATACTGTCAACTAAAATTAATAATCTTTAAATTTTGGATCGTGTGGCTTTACAGAAATTTAATTCCAAATGCATTACTGAAACATATTGGCAAAATTAAAGCAAATAGCAAAGACCTGGTTTGGTCTTTCGTGTGGAATTGCATTTTCAATTACAAAGTTTAAGACTCGTATTAAAGTTTCGTAACCTTGCCATGCTATATATCGGTTCAAATGAAAAAGTGGTTTCAGAACCATAGAGTAATTAGAACTCCTAGCGAAATTAAATAAACGACAGTTTGACATTTGTTGTGGACTTACATTTACAGGCACAAAGATCAAGCTTCCCAACCGAAACGAATATCAAAGATCAAGCTTCCCAACCGAAACGAATATCTATAATCACTCTCTCTTTCAAGCTCAAACTTAAGAGCTCGCAGAGTAGTCCCAATATACTGTTTCTTTTTCTTGGGAGTTGATAAATTAAAGTTAAAAAAGCCCAAAATATTTGAAGAGGCGTAACAAACACTAGACACTTCAAAGTTGTGCTATTACTTAGCGAATTTCGTTAAATCTGGCAGAAACAGTGAATTATGTGCTTCAGCAGGAAAACCCAGAAAATTGTCGAGTTTTCGTTTTCCAGTTTGGAAGTGGAAAACTGAAGAAATAACGCCTAGTAAGCTTGCACTTCCAATTTGGCAGCAAGTTAAAGTTTAGCATTAGTCGACTCAAAGGAGCGAGGAGTCGAAACGAAATTACGAATCGAAAAGTGTGAAGCAAAAACAGGGTACTCTTTGAAGCCATTATTTATAAGTAAATCTCACACCAAGACAGAGGTAAAATTTCGCTCTGATACCAAATGTTAGAAAACTGTAACAACAATTCTATATGCGGAATAACTGAAAGAATTGCTTTAAAACTTAATGCCCAGGGATACGGGTTACCTCCAGCCATTGGTGATGTTTTGATGAAGGCCACAGTCCACTTGCTTGCTTCTTCTTCAGCACTCCAGCTTCAATCCAAGCAAAAGAAAAAGAACACAAAATTCTGAAGGCACTTCCAAGCTCTGCTATCTCAGCTAGATGGTGTAGAACTGAAGGGGATTGAGAGCAATCTTGGGGACCAAACAGATGAATTTATAGCTAAGCTTCCATCAAGCTTCTGATAGCTATGTGTCAGATGTCCCACAGATCAAGGCAGAGAACTCCAGATGGGAGTAATGGACCACTTCAGTAGCTCCCAACAATAAATTTATTAACTGCAGTTGATTTCCTTAACTTAAGGAAACTACTGCAATTGGTTTCCATAAGTTAAGGAAAGACTGCAGTTTAAATTCCTTAATTGTGGGCAGCATTTATGCAAAAATTAATGGAGCTTAACAGGTGAACAATGTAAATCAAGACAAAACATGTGGAGACAGAGAAAAAAAGTGTAATTATTAAATTTCATAGAAAATGGACACGGAGAATCAAGGGCTGTAACTTTTGAATATTAAAGGTTGATAGATCAAATTTAAAGGCAAAAGTTTATATCATTCTAATAAGTTATTAGTTCTTTTAGGTTAACCATTTAAATTATATTATGTTTTTTATTTGAAAAATAAAAAGGGAAATGGAGAGTAATCATTATTTTATCTTATAAAATGCTTTAAAATTATTTTTGTTTAGTTAAGAGTTTGTTTTTCTAGGATGTAAGGAAATAGGTTAATGGCTCAAGATTCAAAGACATCTAGCAGGAGCGAAACCTTGCCTCCTTACGAACTATCAATGGGGTAATTCTAGGTGGCATGGTTTTCCTTATCTAAGGGTAATGAGACAACCTAATGCAACTAGGAAGATTGCCCTTAATGTTAATTTGGCATGAGTTATGATAAATTTTCCCACTGTGTAGAAATATGTTATATTGTATTATTCTTTTTAAAAAAATCTTTAATTTTAAACTAATATTGTAACACTTATATATCATATATTTATTTTCTATCATCTTTTAAAAGGAATAGATAGACATTAGAAACATGCTATTGATTAATACAATAAAATGATATTCAATTAAGCAAAAAAAACTATCATATAAACCTTAGATGAAACACTTTAAAATTTGAGAAAACATAAACTCGTTAAAAACTTATTTAAAAACAATAAACAATTCTACCTATAAAAAAAGCCAAAAGATATTATAACTAAACTAAATATTGAAAAATATTTATTTTTGTTTTTATTTATGTTTTAATATACTTTTCTTAAGCCATTGTTTGAACATCTATGTTTTGAAGTTTTGGTCAATGAATTTTTTTTGCCAAATCTCATTTTTTGTTGTTTAGAATGTGTTTTTAACTACATATATGGATTTAGCAGCCTAAAAAACTCCTTAGACACTCAAATGATGGAGAATAAGATTAGTTGTATTGTAATGTATTATATTTATTCCTTAAAAAAAAAAAATGTTATACTGTATTATCCTTTTAAAAATTTCTTTAAATTTTAACTAATGTTCTAACACTTTTATATCATTTATTTATTTTCTATCATTTTTTGAAAGGAACAGATAGACATTACAAACATACCATTGATTAACACAATAAAATGATCTTCAACTAAGCAAAAAAAAACTGTCATATAAATTTTAGATGAAACAATTCAAAATTTGAGAAAACATAAACTCTTGAAAAACTTATTAAAAAACAATCAACAATTCTACCTATAACAAAAAAACCAAAATATATTATAACTAAACTAAATATTCAAAAATGTTCATTTTTGTTTTTATCTATATTTTAATACACTTTTGTTAAGCCATGGTCTAAACATTTATGTTTTGAAGTTTTGGGTGGAATCTAGTGAATTTTTTTTGTTGGAAATCTTAATTTTTGTTGTTTAGAATGAATTTTAAACTACATATATAGATTTAGCCGCCTAAAAAACCCCTAAAACACTTGAATTATGGAGAGTTTACAACACAAATTTGTTATTCAAAAAATTCTTACATGATTCTAAACAGCTTAAACTAGAAAAAATATATACTAGAAAACCTTTCAAAACATAAAAACAAATAAACTGGCTCTTTTTTTTATTAATATATAAAAACCACCACTTAAAAATTATATATTATTATACAATACTTATTTATTAAAAAATATTTTTTTATTAAATCTAAAATCAACCACTTAAAATTATATATTATTACACCATACTTATTTATTAAAAAATATAAAATATAAAATATATTTATAAGAATAATAATTATAATATCTTACTAAAGTAAACAATAAAAAATTATATTAATTTCACTTACCCTCAAATAAATATTAATATTAATTTTTACTCACACTAACACCAAATTAATAACAGTTCTAGTATTAAGAAAAGTCTTTCGATAAAAATTACATAATATTTTTTTGATCAACTCGTTTCAAACAAACCAATGTAGTTTATCATAAAACCAGTATTAATTTTTTATTTTATCATCTATAATGCCATAAAACACTTAACTTATCATCGTTAATTAATTAAAACGGCCTCATGAGAGAAATAGAGATATAGAACTTGCTTGATTAAAACCGTGTCAAGAAAAGAATCCAAGATATGGAATTTGCATTTTTTTTTCCATACAAGTAAAAACCAGCTTTATGATATTCATCCATGTTCTCTCACACTTCCAACCTTTATGATATTCCTAGGCAGGCCCAAATTCATGTTACCTCCCCACCTTCTTCCTGTTATCTATTCTCAAACAAAAATATTAGAGAGGCCATTTGGGTGATGAACAGTAGCAAAGCAACCGATGAGGAAGGCTACCAAGTAGAGTTCTTTAAGCACGGTTTCCGTGCTTTGTTTAGCTTACTTGGCTGATCTCTTCAACCATGTAGTTCGTGAAGGTTTTCCACCGACATGGGCACACCACATCATCCATCTGATCCACAAATCAGGTTCCAACTCAAATCCCAATAACTACAGAACAATCATAGTGGATCACATGTTCTTGAAGTTGTATGCTACTATTCTACATAGGAAGCTCTCTAGTGACCTTGAGCAGAGACAACTCAGAGCTAGGGGACAGACAGTTTTTCGACCGGATCATCAGACCATTGACCACATATTCACCCTTCATGTCGTGATTAAGGCACGACACTGCTCTTCGAAAGTCTACTGTTGTTTCGTAGATTTTCAAAAAGATTTTGACTCTGTTCCGAGGGAGGCCTTGCTCCAGAGACTCAGAGATATTGGAATTTTTGCAACCCTATTGATCGCTATTATGCACCTATATGAGTTCGTTCTTGGTCGTCTTCACACAGCTCATGGGATGTCTGATTTCATTCGAAGCACTATTAGGGTTAAACAGGGTTGTCCACTGTCCCCTACCCTGTTTGGGATCTATATTGATGACTTGGAAGCATTTCTACACGAGCATATCCAAGACACTGATGGCTACCTTCCTCACCAGGTTATGATATCTATTCTACTCTTTGCTGACAACGTGGTCCTCCTCTCCTCATCCTCAGAAGGATCACAGAGGCAGCTGGATGCCTTAGCTCTGTTATGTGACCATCGATAGTTGACGGTCAACCTAGGTAAAACCAAGGTTATGATCTTCAATGGGGTGAAGAAAACCTTAGACCTTCGCTTTCTATTCAGAGGGGAGGAGATTGAGATCACCAGCACGTATACTTACTTGAGGGTGCAATTTTCAGGTCCCCGCTTCAGTTTGCAACCAGCGCTTTAGCCTCAGATCAACAAAGGATATGGATCCTTAACCCTTCTCAAGAGACAGTGCTTTCAACATCACTTCCAGGACATCTCATCCAAGATGAGTCTCATGGACACCTTGATTCGTCCCACTGTTCTATATGGCTTAGAGATTTGGGGACCACTTTTACTTGAGTCAGACTGGGCTTCGGTTGAGAGAGTCCGGATTCTTCTTCTCCGCTGCATCATTAGGTGCAAACTGATAGTGCCACAACACATCATCCTTGTAGAGTTTGGATCTCAGCCCTTTTGGCTTGAGATGGTCTTCAGATTGGTCTCATTCTTGCATCGTGTCCAAGGCTTGGCAGCCTTGATAAAGAGTAGGGACTGCTATCCTTACTTAACATATTTCTCTTCTAAGACTATTGCCTGTTCTACTCCCTCAGGCTGAGCCAGATGTTGGTTTACAGGAGTTTCAAACCTCTTAGAGTCAGTGGGAATTTAATTGGATCGTCTCCCTCCTTTTCGATATTCCTTAGATGCTCCTGGTCACCTTTTACCTACTAGACAGGAGCTAAACAAGATCGTCAGGGAGGAAATCTATAGGCAATTCGTCTAGGTCACCTCGGTCAATTCTCCAGGAGGGTTGTGCCCAAAGATGGCCTTCTATGCTGAGCACTTCTTGGAGCTGAGAGACAAGCTCATTGTTCGACCCCAGTATATGTTTCACCACTGGATGCATGCTCTTCGCATTCCTCTAGGCCAGTTCAGAGTAGGTTCTCATAGACTTCGGGTAGAGACAAACCACTAGGTGGATAGACTAGACAGACTCTGCCAGGTATGTCATTTACAGGAAGTGGAGACCAAGGTGCACTTCATCCTTGGATGCCCTGTCTACTACAAGATCAGAGGAAGGTTTCATTGCTTGTTTAGAGCTTCTCGAATCCTCACCGACTTTTTTCAAGTATCCCGATCAGAGATGTTTGGCCCTATATATGCAGGAGGCGTTTAGGTTCCAAGCACATATTCTTCAGCGTCCCATCAAACCAGATCCCACACAGAGGATCACGACATTTTTCAAGGTACTACCTTCAGACAAGGGCACCAAGAGATCGATTGATATTAGTACGTATCCAAAATCTAGATCAGTGAGGATCCGTGGGACCTCACCCTGCCACACGAGATCTCAACAGCAGTTCCATCTCAGATCCGCTCCTGAGAGACAGACTAGGTCCTCCAACATTCAGTAGCGTGTGAACCCCCCAGGACACAATTTAGTGGACAGTCTGCACTTGCCATTGACTCTTCATCGGGCCAACAAACGTTGTTGAGTTTCTTCAACGTTATTCATTCAACCTCAGATGTTAGGAGAGATGGGTGTGATCCTCAGTCCTATTAGGTCCTGGATCTTCTTTGCTAGTGCCAGATCATAGATGTTGATTTATTTCATGCATTGCATCTTTTATAGGAGACCGTTTGGTTCTCCCGCTTTGTATATACATTAGTGTACTCAATAGTCCTTTTGACCTACTTTGTGGTCAATAAGTTGGACATAAATATAAATATCTTATCTTATCTACTGCAAAGTGAACAAATACGAAGGCCTTGAAATCATTTTTTGTGAGGTTTTCCCAAGTTTAAATCGGATTATGTTGGACCAATCACATAAAGCACGAACTTCATTGAACCTCATAGCCATTAACCCAGTCCATATATTATAAAAAACATCATTGAACCTCGTAGCCATTAACCCAGTGCATAGATTATAGATTTTTAAAATCTCATAGCCATTAACCCGATCCAATCTATAGATTATAGACTGTTAAAACTTCATAGCCATTAACCCGTCTAAAAATTCAGTCCAATCTATATATTATAGACTTTTAAAACCTCAAGCCATTAATTCAGTCCAAACTATAGACTTTTAAAACCCCATAGCCATTAATTCAGTCCAAACTATAGATTATAGACTTTTAAAACCTCATAGCCATTAACCCGGTCTAAAACCTCATAGTCATTAACCCGGTCTATCCCCAATCCCATCCATATAATAAACTTTTAAAACCTCATAGCCATTAATCCAGTCCAATCCATGGATTAAGAGTCCAAACTATAGATTATAGACTTTTAAAACCTCATAGCCATTAACCCGGTCTATCCCCAATCCCATCCATATATTATAAACTTTTAAAACCTCATAGCCATTAATCCGGTCCAATCCATGAATTAAAAACCTCATAGCCATTAATCTGATCCAATCCATGGATTAAGAGTCCAAACTATAGATTATAGACTTTTAAAACCTCATAGCCATTAACCCGGTCTATCCCCGATCCCATCCATATATTATAAACTTTTAAAACCTCATAGCCATTAACCCGGTCTATCCCCGATCCCATCCATATATTATAAACTTTTAAAACCTCATAGCCATTAACTCGATCTATCCCCGATCCCATCCATATATTATAAACTTTTAAAACCTCATAGCCATTAATCTGGTCCAATCCATAGATTAAGACTCTGGCATTATAAACTTTTAAAACCTCATAGCCATTAATCCGGTCCAATCCATGGATTAAGACTCTGGCATAGCCATTAATCCGATCCAATCCATGGATTAAGACTCTGGCATAGCCATTAATTCGATCCAATCCATGGATTAAGAGTCCAAACTATAGATTATAGAGATTCTGGCATAGCCATTAATCCCATCCAATCCATGGATTAAGAGTCCAAACTATAGATTATAGAGACTCTGGCATAGCCATTAATCCCATCCAATCCATGGATTAAGAGTCCAAACTATA
This sequence comes from Pinus tabuliformis, assembly GCA_031772625.1. Classification (NCBI taxonomy): domain Eukaryota; kingdom Viridiplantae; phylum Streptophyta; class Pinopsida; order Pinales; family Pinaceae; genus Pinus; species Pinus tabuliformis. Next base: position 1,345,853,710 of record CM062818.1, on the reverse strand, counting down.
AATTATATACTTTTAAAACCTCATAGCCATTAACCCGGTCTATCCCCGATCCCGTCCATATATTATAAACTTATCCCGTCCATATATTATAAACTTTTAAAACCTCATAGCCGTCCATATATTATAAACTTAAACCTCATAGCCGTCCATATATTATAAACTTTCAAAACCTCATAGCCGTCCATATATTATAAACTTTCAAAACCTCATAGCCATTAATCTGGTCCGGTCTATCCCCGATCCCGTCCATATATTATAAACTTATCCCGTCCATATATTATAAACTTTTAAAACCTCATAGCCGTCCATATATTATAAACTTAAACCTCATAGCCGTACATATATTATAAACTTTCAAAACCTCATAGCCGTCCATATATTATAAACTTTCAAAACCTCATAGCCATTAATCCGGTCCGGTCTATTATAAACTTTCAAAACCTCATAGCCATTAATCCGGTCCGGTCTATTATAAACTTTCAAAACCTCATAGCCATTAATCCGGTCCGGTCTATCCCCGATCCCGTCCATATATTATAAACTTTCAAAACCTCATAGGTCTATCCCCGATCCCGTCCATATATTAGAAACTTTTAAAACCTCATAGCCATTAATCCGGTCCGGTCTATCCCCGATCCGGTCCATATATTATAAACTTTTAAAACCTCATAGCCGTCCATATATTATAAATTTTCAAAACCTCATAGCCGTCCATATATTATAAATTTTCAAAACCTCATAGCCATTAATCCGGTCCAATCCATGGATTAAGACTCTGGCTTAACGAAAACGATGGACTCAGATGCAACGGTATCAGCGTCATTATCGAACTGAACTAGGGAGACAACTTGAAACCTCCAATTCGTGCAATATTTCATCACTGCCCAAACCACATTACAGTATGATTGTTCACCTCTCTTAATTATTATAATAGAACTAGTTTCACGGCTTCCATGTGGGATTAAGTACTCTAATCTTCCCGATTCCCTCTGATGGTATCCATATCCACTTGAATGAATGAAGGAATTCACAGTACTTCTGGTTTTAGTTTATTTCTCACAGTGAGTGGAAAAACACCGTAAAGTTAGAAATGAGAGTGGGTTTTGAACTATTGAATTATATTTGAACTTTAGTTACTTGTTTGGTATGAATACTAAGTTATCATATCATATGATCAATTTATGTTTGTACTTGCACAAAAGAGCTGTATTATGTTTCAATTAACAACTTTGACGTGAGAAGGAACGGTTGAGTGTGTTGATTACTACATCCAACATTGTTTTTACGAACTTCAATAATTTATTGATAAACTTTAAGGGTTTTTAAAAATCAAAGTAAACCATATATAAAAAAATAACATCATGACTACATCTTATATGGTATAGTTTGTTACATGGTTAAATAATGAATATTTTTTAAAACATATAAATCACATTCAACTTTGTCAATGTCAAACTTTTGTTAAGAGGTTTATAGTTATGACAGTTTTTATAATATTTACCAAGGTATAAATAATCCTCGCTTCGAGTTATATTTATGTCGTAAAGTGTTCTCTATGACAATAACTCTCCTTTTCAGCCACCTGTACTTTCATGAGCCGTTGATCTGAATGTTAGACGATTAAAATAGTCTAGACCATTAGATTGATTTTCGACAGGTATTAATCAGTTACGATGTTATTCAAGTTATGTCGTTTTCCCTCTTTAAAAAACTGCATAGCCTTGAAGGAACCAGAGGACGTGCTGATGGAGGTGATGGTTAATGGAATGGAGAATGAAGAGGGTGATGTTTTAAAAGGAAACAAGCTGCATGCTAACTCTCATGGCAGCAAGTTCAAGTGGGTTGAATCCTTAGATTTGGAGTCGAGTACAGTTTCTGGAATGGCTACTCATGGCTTAGTTAGTATTTTGAATGAAATTTCGTTTATCAAAACGATTTTAGGAATGTAAATTTGTAATTTTAGGACAGGATTGATAAATGGAATTTCCTCTTGCAAATCGACCATAGTTATGGTAAGATAGTTGTAGTTTTTTGTGGGTATGAAGTTTCATTTATAATTTTCTTATTGCCAAGAGCAGTTGGTTGCTAACGCTATTGTCTTGTTAGAGAAGAGTCGGTTTCAGACTAATATATATATATATATATATATATATATATATATATATATATATATATATATATATATATATATATTGTCCAACTCTCAATCAATTTTATGTCAAACCATTGAGTAGTGGATATGTAAAATATATGTTACTTTTCGAGCTGCAGCAATCATGACATGGAAGTCTATGGTCTTCATGCGATTGAAATATACACTAGATAGTTAACTGTAGAAAGCCCAAGGAGTGGCAACAAGCTCATTCAAAAACAATGCTCTTTTAGTGGTTAAAGTTCTGTTGTCTTGAAGTTTCTCAAGAATGTCTGCAAAGTGTTTGACAGAAATGCTGAACCAAAAATATTCTATTTTGGCAAAATCATTGGTTTGTTGATCCTCTCTTTTGTCGCCACTATACACAGCATTTCAACATTATCAATATGGAGGGGTGGGGGATTCTTTATTTGCAGTAAATTTGAACTTTGTATACATTTATCTGTTTACTTATTGTTGGACAGAATGAATAAACTAGGTTGAATGATCAATTGACTACTTCATTGTCTCTTCAGGACTAGGTTGTTGCTAGTTGTTTTACAACATTGAAAATGAAATCTATAACTACATTGCATCTCAAATGTAGAATACCGTTGCAAATATTAAACCATACATTTTCTTCTAATTCAAGGGTATTGCTAAAAAAATATACTATTTTTTCTGCTTCATATATTTCCTAACTTACGCCAAGTAGAGGGGTTGCAAACCCTTTATAAAATGGCATATGGGCATTGTATGTTTGTGTTATATTACAGCTCTGCAATATTTGGAAGTGGAAGAAAATGGAGTTGGGATCACAGATAGCCTCGAAGGAACTAGAGGATGTGCAAATGGAGGTGATGGTTAATGAAGTGGCGAATGAAGAGGGTGATGTTTTAAAAGGAAACAAGTTGCATGCTAACTCTCATAGCAACAAGTTCAAGCAGGTTGGCTCCTTAGATTTGGAGTCGAGTACAGTTTTTGGAATGGCTAGTCATGGCTCGGTTAGTATTTTGAATGAAATTTCATTTATCAAAACGATTTTAGGAATGTAAATTTGTAATTTTATGATAGGATTGGTAAATGTTATTTCCTCTTGCAAATCGACCATAGTTATGGTAAGGGAGTTGTAGTTTTTCACTTTCATAAACTTGTGTATGAAATATGAGATTAGAAGAGTATTCCTCTCGATAAAAAGAACGAAGATCTTTTGGCAAGAGTGGTGGGATACCTGGTAGACAAGTGATGAATATGGTGGGATCTTTTACATCCTCTGCTGCAAATACAAACAAGGGATAATCCGTGATGTTTTAGCAAGAGTGGCGGGATGCCTGGTAGAAAAGTGATGAACTTGGTGGGATTTTTTACATCCTCTACTGCAAAAACAAACAGGGGATAATCCATGATGCTGAGATTGGAATTGGGGAAGCTTTGGAGAGTTTCTAAGGCTTTATCAATGCACTAGGGTTAGAAATTGAAGATGGATGTCACATAATTTCAACAGATGATTTAATATAATATTGAATGTCTAGTTTGTTTTCCAATATTTAAATTAAGCAATGTGGATATGGCAATCATTCTTACAATACAAGATATAAGACTAATTTAAAGATTTGTGCTTTCTATGCATCACTCAAAAGATTCCATGTGTTTCTTTTTAAAGCAGTAAATGTGTTTCGTTTGTTTTGTTTATGATTGGTGCAGCTATGGATGGTATTTCACCTTTATACAAGGATGGATCATGGTGGGAAACAGGTGGGTTTTGGACACAAATAAACCCTCCTCCTGATTTCTTTAGGGGTTCTCTGCCCGAGTTTCCATGGGAGATTACACCCCCTGTTGTGCAATTGCAAGTTTTGTTCTCTATGAAAACCTTTGTTTCAGACTTCGATTTGTTTGTTTTGTTTATGATCGGTGCAACTATGGATGGTATTTCACCTTTATACAAGGATTTGTGAATTTGGCGCTTATCTATCTCAATGGCTTCAGAACAAGGGATATACAGAATCCATGGAAAACATAAGCAAACCTATGTGCTGTGCTCATGGGATCACAAGGATTAACCAATGGATCTCTAATGTTTCTTAATTATCCTACCCAAATCATGTTCAAGTCTACCAAGGTAGGCTTTCTCTGTATATATACTCATTGAGCTTACAATATATTTCTTATACAGAATCCATGGAAAACATACGTAAACGTATGTGTTGTACTCATGGGATCACAAGGATTAACCAAGGGATCTCTAATGTTTCTTAATTATCCGGCCCAAATCATGTTCAAGTCTACCAAGGTAGGGTTTCTTTGTATATATACTCATTGAGCTTACAATATATTTCTTTTAAGGTTTCTAAAATCACTGATAAATCTGAATCATTATAGGTTTTGCCTGTTATGATTATGGGAGCCTTTATACCAGGCTTAAGCCCAAAGTTTCCCTTAGAGGAATACATCGCAACTATATTTCGTGTCGTTGGTTTGATAATATTCACACTAGTAGATGCCCAAACATACCAAAATTTCAGTGTATGGGGAGTTATTATGGTCTGTGAAGCTTTGATTTTGGATTGATTTTTGGGCAACATGCAAGAGGCATATTTACTCTGAATCCTTCTACTAGTCCATACTTGGAAACCATAATGCAAAAATGTTTGTGAAATGATCCTTTATTAATTATGTCGTAAGGCGTTTCCCTCTGAAATGAACTCCCCCAAATGTCTTTCTGTCCTAATCGTAGCCGTTAGATCTTTTGTTAGATGATTGAACAAAAATCAGCCGTCTGATTTAATAAAAAATGTTTTAAAACATTAAAAAACCTTAAAAAATGTTTCACTTTCCCCTTGACATCTGTGCGCCGAGCTCTCTGTTTGTATAGTCGAATCGGCATTGGCAATGGCATCCCCTGTATCCTCCTGCCCCCAAAACCCTTCTGAAACTGAAATCTAGATAGAAATCGCGCAAACGGGTGAAGGGAAACCGCAATATGACTCCGCCAACATTCAAACCTGGAGAGATGCCATTTCTCGTGTTGTAGAAATCACAGCCCGAGAGCGGTTTGCCGAGCTTCCGTGTCTTGCACCTAAAAAATTAATGACACACTTTCTTTGCACGCTCTTGGTTGTCTTGCTATTTTGTTTATGTTACCAAGCATTTCCCCTGTTTTCGTCATTTGGTTTGTGAACTGCTTCAACAATGAGTCGCCCATTAATACAAGTCGTAGGCAAGCATTTAATTTATTTATGATACTAATTCATTGCATGACATTGTTAATGGAAGCTGGGTGGCTCTCGAGGCACACCTCCAGATGTGGTAACCTGGTTCCCAATGGCTTCTCCCTGACGAAAGGAAATAGTGCCTTCGTTTCCCAGTTGCTTCTCCCCGACGGACGGAAATAGTGCAGAATCCCTGCAACTTCAACATTTCTCGGTATCTAGACCCTGCTCTGCACCGGATTACCAAGAAAATCCTAAATTCCTTGCTGGCTTGGTTGCTACGTTGTAGTACTGTGTACAATTTTGACTGCATGGAGGTTCTCCACTCATCGTCGGCTCAGGTAATGTTTCCTTTTCTAAAATTGCTGGCCAGTTTCTTTCCCTTTTATTTTCTGAGCTATATGTCTTCTATCGAGCTAAACCCTAACAAGCAGGCTGTTTTCGCAAGTAAAGAGGGCAACCACCAGGGTCGTCGGCTCCAATAATTTACCCAGTAGGCAATTGTGCACTTCCTCTAACCCTTCTAGTGTGTACAGGTAGACCTTTGATACTCATTACTCTGACCTCTGTGGTAGCTTTCAATGTATTCCTTTGGTTATTTGAAAATAATTATGGAATGAATCATCATGCATGGTGTTTTTATGCGACTGTACTTTTAATCATCTACAGAGCCTTATGTCTTTATAATAGTAAATTTAAAGTACCAAAGAAAAATTTGAATTTTCCCTCGTAAATTAGGGCTAAAACATAACTCTACTCTAATGGGAACCCATGTTGTCACTGTGGCTTGGCATGTCTGCAAGGCATGCTTAAGGAGCAAGACATTTAAAAATTCATGATGCTTGCCGCCTCTTACAGATGCACTTTTATACACACTAATTCAGTTAAAAAAAAATCTCATGATTATTTTCATGCACAGCATATGTCCTTCTAGGCTTTACTGAGGTCCTAGGGCATGTTTTGCTTGTGGTGTATATGGAGTTCATTTTAGAGATCATTTTATTTTCTTTATAAATATTAATCAGTTACCACTCATGCTTGACTTTGGCTCAGGTGTGACATATTTGCCAAAACTAGACCGTCCACACCTTCAAAGACTGGATTTTCCCAGAACTGGATTTCGAACGGATGGAGTGACTGAGCTTGGGAGTTTAGTGAAGCTGAAGAATGTTCCCTTATGGGCAATTTTTCTGGCAGTCATTCTTGGATCATTGCTTGCATCCATGATTTTTGTAGACCACAATGCTGCTTCCATTTTGATACAAGTAATCCTTCTGGCATCCCCAATTTACTTTTTAGTTTCATCGAGCAAAGGTTACTATTATTGCTTTTAACTTTCTAGAATTTATTAGGGTGCCATTTATTGTCATCTCTTTCTCTACTCTCAGTCCATACTGACTGGAATACAGGACAGGGTCACTATTAGACTGAATCAGGCCCAAGTTTAGCCTAAATGAAATCAATAATTCCCTTTCGCTGCAAAATAAAGTTGGCCCCAATGCAAGAAGGACCATGTCAAGAAACTGGGATATATCAATTATAGCCATCCTTGTATTTATGTGTGGCATATTTGGGTTGCCTTTTTGCTATGGTCTTTTCTTTCAGGTAAAAGTGTGCTGAACATATCGGAGATGAAACCTACTTCTACTGCAACCAACAACTTGACAGTCAAAATTATTGGTAGACTTCAATTATTTCAAATATAATTCAAGTATCTCAAATATTCCTCTTGTCATGTACACTTAACAGAGCCTGAAGCATGTCCAAGCTCTTACACATGAGAAACATTCGGATCTGGAGAGCCAGGAGTCTCAGAATGATATTAGAGTCCAACGCATTTCAGGCCTGATTGCTTCCTTGCTGTCAGGCCTTCCGCTTGCTCCAGGATTAAGTTGGGTCACTGCAAAAATTCCTCTTGCTGTGGTTGTTGGCTTATTCATAGAGGTAAGTTGAGATCATGACCTAAAAACCTGTTTGCAGAGTTCCATTTAAATCATTTTCACTAACTACAGGAAATTGCAATACCATGTTGGCTCATCTCATTTTCATCATCTCTTTGAATCCACATAGGAAGCTATATTGTAATATTATGTTTTGTCACAACATTTTCGTCATCTATTCAAATATACATTGGAAGGGTTTTTTTTTTTTTTTTGAGCCAGCAAAGCTGACCCATGTGTATAAGCACCAATATTCTCACCAGGGCTCCAGAGATCTGAACCAGCCATTTGAGAGGTCTGCATCAGCCAAAACATAAAGCCTTTGTTATAAATAAAACATGTATACATAGTCTATCTGCTCTTACTTTCTTCGATTTCCTTCGAATATTCATATGGGCATGAAAAGTTTTGTTGAAAGAAGTCCCCTTTTAACAAACATGAACCACCATAGTGTATCTATTCTACTTGAACCCTCTTAAATGAGTTGTCCAATACTCCTATAATTGATTTTGTTGACCTTATTGTTATGGATTCTTGCGATGAGAGAAATGTGGTGCATTCTATAGCTTGGCTAGGGTTGTAAGTGATCTATCAACTCTTGATTTTGTTGACCTTGTTGTCATGGATTCTTGTAATGAGAGAAATGGGGTGCATTCTATAGCTTGGGTATGGTTGTAAGTTTTCTATCAACTCTTCTGTTTATGTCTTTGAAGTTTGTACGAGAGAAATGGGTTCATTATATAGCCTGGTAAGATTGTAAATGATCTATCAAATCTAGTTTTGTGTGTGTGTGTGTGTGTCCGTGTAATAATGCATTTAATGATACATTTTGATTTAATCTAAATAATATATAAAGTAAATTGAATCCAAATACTTGCACGAGCCCATCTAAACTCAGGTCCAATATAGACCTAAAGTTTGTGTAGCTCAAAATTGCATGTGTCTAGTTCACATAGATCTAAGTCAAGGTACTTAGCAGACCACTTAGTACATGTCCAGCTTCCTAGTTGAAAACTTGCTGATTATAGTTACTAGTAAGCTAATTATTTCAAGGGTGACTATCGATTGCTGTGGTTATAATCCTCTTTTATAATAAGGTATATAATCGGAAATTTGCATAAATGTCAAGTGCATGCATAACAACAAGGCTAGATAATTCTATGAATGTATGTCTTCATAGATAGTTGGTCTTCTGTCTGCATTGTCGTTGTAATCCTCTTTGCTCATCAGGTATACAATAAGAAATTTGCATAAATGTCAAGTGCATGCATAATAACAAAGGTTAGAGAATTCTGTGAATGTATGTCTATTGTGTGAGTGTATGTTTATATAGATAGTTGGTATTCTGGCTGCATTGTTCCAACAAATTGCTCCAAGTTATCATTTCCCTGACAATATGGACATGTATGAATTTCTGTTGATGGGACAGAGAACGGTGTGTTTTTGGATGCTTGTAAACCAATGTATATTTATATCAACCCTGAATTTGTCAACTGTTGAAAGGGATCAGATCTTTCTGATATGTAAACCCTTTTGATAGTGCAAAAAATTGGGAAAAGATTGCTATCTTGAAAGACCTGATACCTCTGCGTTCTTCACAGATTTTTAGTAAACATATATCTAGGCTTATATATATGTTAAAAAAAAACTGATTAGATTTTCTTTTCTATTGTTTGGGACACTGTTATAATCTTTTCATACTGAACTGTACAGTGTCATCTGGGTGCAATGCTAAGCCTCAACTTAATTATTTCAGAGTATTGATTCCTTTGGTTGTAAGTGCCAAGGTTACACACTTACTCCTAAAAATATGTGTCTTCATTGTAATTCAACAAGTGCATGATTAACAGAACAAGCTGCACAGTCTTATCAATGTATATCAAAATAGATGGTTAGTCTTCTGATTGCGCTGTCCCAACAGAGCCAACCAACTTACTGCTACACAGCATCAAAGAATATATAGAAATGGATGTATTCTCTCTAAATTTGCCGGTGAATCCATATCCACAGGTAGTTGGTTTTGAGTTTGATCCTTGTGCCCTACATTGCTATAACCCTGCATATAGCTCCATGATGTGGGTATGTTGCCAAATGCCCTTATTGAATGTTTCGATTTAGTATTTTAGTTAAGAATCACAGGTGGTTGGTTTTGAGTTTGATCCTGGTTCCCTGCATTGCTATAACCTTGCATACAACTCCATGATATGGGTACCTTCCCAAATGCCCTTATTGAATGTTTTAGTTTGTTATTTTAGTTAAGAATCCATATTGACCCTAAATGCTTTAGTTTGTCATATTGGCTGTACAGTGTAAACCCATGTCATCATTTAGTTGGTTTTGAGTTCTATAAGAATTTACCTCGTTTATAATTGATCGAATTTTACATAGAATCTGAATATACTTGCGAATTGGGTTACTTTATGTGGTTGAGAATGTCCTCCCACCCATAATTAAAGAATCTGAATGGACTTTCCAATTGGGTCTAACCTAGGTGGTTGGGTTTAGCCTAGAATGTTGTCATTACCAAGAATTAATTCTCACTCAGTGAATTGATGATTGTGCTTTTAATATCCAGTAATGGTACACAACTTATAATGACTCACTGTGTTGGGTATTTTTTGCAGATGGCCTTTCAGACCTTGGCACAGTTGCGTTTCATTGACAACCCAAGGCTAATATTAGCAGACCCATCACTGCGTTCAGTCCCATCAAGGCAATTCAGTTCAATAAAAGAAGTGGTACAGTACACCTCTATCCAGATCGCTTGCACCCTTGTAATATTCGCAACAAGCAAGACCCCAGCTACAATTATTTTCCCATTGTTCATCCTGCTCATGATATGGGCTCGCCATTTCCCATTACGCAGCCTTTTCATAGAAAAAAGACTTGATAAGCTCGATAGCAAGTTGCCCGACGAGCAACCCAAAATTCAAACCCCAGGCATGAAAATATTCAATAACCCCCATGCCAGGGGCCGCAGTATCCATCGTCGTGCTTCACAAAATCGACAAAATCGACAGAATAACAAAGTGGGTCACAGAAAAACCATGGAAGTTGATCAAACACCTTATCAGTCTCCACTGCTATGGAACAATAATAACCCTAACTCAGCTATTCTCCCACCTGCAACCAAGCGGAGGCTGAACGAACGGAGGAGCAGGCGGAATAAACGAATGAAAAATACATTAGCTCTGGATTCATCACATCATTGTGATGTGAATCCTCCTCTCCATACAATTATTTTACCTCTTCCGTGCAGATACAAATTGAAAAACCCACAAGAGCAAGAAGAAGAAGAATCCTTTTCTTTTACTGCATCAAGATCAATAATGAAGCAAATGTCAACCCAATTTATCCTCAAGCCCAAAAATAGTTTTGAACTACAAAATCCAATAGAAATGCACTCAAATATACTATATGATCCAGGACCCAATGATCCACCCAATACAGATCCTATTATAAACCTCAGTCCTGCAAGATCAGCAAGCAAACCCAAGAGAGGAGATTGTGTGGATTACACCATAGATGATGAGATTATGATAAAAGTGGTGAATAGCCAAAGCTCACCATATCCCAGAGCACAAACACAGCAAAATAATGTATTGAACCAGAGAAAAGAAAGCAACACTGCCTATGCTCCTGCTGTTGTTCCTGAGATTAGGCCATTGCCAAAGCCCATAAAGCATGACATTTTTCCAATGTAGGGGAGGATACAACCCAAGAAAAATATCAGCAATGTGATTGATGAGACCAGCAGGAGGACGAGGATGATTTTAAACCAGAGAATATGGCCATCCAACAAGCCTATGCCATCTGCAAGTAAAGGCCCTGATGGTGGGTGAACTTTTCCAATGTCGCTGGTGGATTGGATTGTACTGGATACTTGTAAAAATTTTGAATGTTCAATTTTGCAAAAGAGACAACTTTTCATAAGGCTTGATCTGTTCAAATTCTTCATCCTCTACTGTCAAAATGTAATCATGTTATCTTTATTTGTTGATATAAAATAAGCTTGTTTAATTTAAAGGTTATAGTTTGCAGAGATATTCATGATTTATTCTATAAAGATAAACCTTACAAACCTTATGTATCAACCGGTAAAGTATTATTAATATTTCATATGGTAGAGTATATATTATATGATTTAAATTCAGAATAATATATTAATTGATTTGCTATTCAATACTATAGATAATCTACAGATACTAAAATTAATATTGATAATCTACGGATACTAAAATGTTTATGGCCTTTAACATAAACATTTCATTTCTCATATCTTTAAACTCATTGAAAATTTACAATATTATTTGTATATTTATTAGTTTGATAAGTCAAGTAAATGTGTCCATATAAGCTTATCGGGCTTATATCAATTACATTTAACACAATTATTATATCAATTACATTTAATAATCTAATTGTACTAGTAAAGAACACAATTATTATATGATAGTTAGTTTTATAAACGATAAGATAATAATCAATATCAATAATAATTTGAAAAATGAATTTAGCAACTTTATCCTTATATGTAAAAAGAAGTTTAAAAATTAAGTTAAATTTTTAGATTTTTAAAAATATTTATCTATATCAACATATTTGATATAAAAATAGTTGGTTAGTTTTTTCTAAAATTATATTAATTTTTATAAATTTAAACATCTTTATAAAAATGTAAAACGTTGTGCACTAATCAATCAATGTTTTACAAATTTATTTATTTTTCATAAAAATATCTCAGTGGTTACGATTTTAAAACTAACATTGATTCTCCCAGATCTTTACTCTTTAATAAGCATGGATGCTTGAATTTTTTCGGTTGAACCTTATATATAAATTACGTTTAAGGTACAGCCAAAACCAAAACATGATTCAAGCTTTCATAAATTCAGATCCAATCTGATACTGCTCCAACTGCAAATACTGGGTAGATCAAAGGGGTCAATTTAAGGAATTTAACTTGTGATATGGCCTTCAAACTATCTGCCTCTATCACTGGAGCAGCATGGATTTTATTAGCTTCTTTGGTTTCTGTGTTGTTGCAGGCCTCCGTGTGTTCTTCAGCCAACAACAACCCCATTGACAACTGCTGGAACAATGGAAACTGGAAACAAAATCGACAGAAGCTGGCAGATTGCGCCTTAGGCTTCGGAAGCGCAGCCAAAGGAGGAAAAGCAGGACAGATATGCACAGTCACCACCCCAGAGGACGATGCCGCAAATCCACCAGCTGGCAGTTTGAGATATGGGGTGACACGTAAGAATCCACTGTGGATTGTTTTTGCTAAGGAATGCATTGCTTGATAGTCTCTGGTTATCCACAGAAGGCACACCCATCAGAGATGATCAGTCATGAATATATCAGTAAAGCTGACCAGCATGAAATGTTTCTTGGTTTAGGGTTTCTTAGGGTTTTTCATTTTCTTGGTTTAGGTATGGAACTCGAAAAGTTTCAGGGCTTTTCCAGTTTATGATCTCGAAAAGGAATGCATTGCTTGATAGTCTCTGGTTATCCGCAGAAGGCACACCCATCAGAGATGATCAGTAATGAATATATCAGTAAAGCTCACTAGCATGAAATGTTTCTTGGTTTAGGGTTTCTTAGGGTTTTTCATTTTCTTGGTTTAGGTATGGAACTCGAAAAGTTTCAGGGCTTTTCCAGTTTATGATCTCGAAAAAAATCAGTTTAAGTCAGTTTATTTAAGTCGTATAGAGAGTCGGGGATAGTATGCTTGTAGTTGCCTTTCACAACAACTTTAAAAAACTCCTCCTTCACGGAGGTTGACTGCTCCAGCTATTTTTTTCTTTGCTGATTTTGGATGATGCGAATTTTGTGGCGTTTCCTTGTGTTGAGGTAGTTAGGATTTTTCTTGAAAATAAATTGGTGAATATTTTCATTTTCATTCCTCGATGAAGTTTTGTATGGAGACTCGAGGATAATATGCTTGTAGGCTTTTGCATCTTTTAAAAACATCGGTTGATCTTGTCATCCCTGGAATTCTTTCTCATCTCGTTTTCTGAATGGGCTGTAATTCTACTTCACCCATTTTACTTGTCTTTGGATGCAGGTATATAAGCTTTCATTGATTCGGAGAGAATTAATCAGATTTTTTTACTCAGAAATACCTTAACAGATCCCATACGTCAGTGCGTGTTTGGTAGGGTATTGACATAACACCTCAACACATCCAACGCAACCTTAGTGCTAGGGAACATGCTTTTAACACTATATATATCTATATATATATATATATATATATATATATATATATATCTATATATATATATATGTGTGTGTGTGTGTGTGTGTGTGTGTGTGTGTGTCTGTGTGTGTGTGTGCGCTTGTAACAGTGATAAGGACTTGGCCTCTTCTTCAATACAAAAAATAGGGTTCCTTGAATTTACTAATATAGATGACATAGGATGCCCACTGATTGTCTTTTCAAGGCTTGCAAATATATGCATACAAAATCTTGACTTCCTTAAATGATGAAGGGCCTTAAAACTGTCCTTTAAAAGATTCTCAGCTTCCTTACAAATATGTGGAATGAGAAGTCCACCACCTTTCTTCTTTTATAGCCTGGAGATCAAGAAATCACAACCCCAATGACCTATATTGGTCGGCCAAATTCACAGAGCATGATAGTATATAGCAGTGCTTTATGTGGCATAGGCTTCTTGGCCTTATTACAAGCACAAGGAATAAGTAGGCATCTTCTTAGATAAAACAATCGACATTAACAAGACCTTTTCCCTTCAATAACTCAGAGAACAAAGAGGCATGAATAGGTCGGATTCACTGTCTAAATTGAAGAGCGAGAGAGAATATAAGACAGAGTTCACCGAGACATAACATTTCTGCGTCCATACCACAAGATCGAGAACAGAGTAATCCTTTCTCCAAGGTTGGCTTCATGAAATGACCTTTGGCATATTCTTGTGTTCTTGCACTTTTCTTGGCCTCTTAGGAGAATAAAGTTCTTTTCAAAAGACTTATCCAAAAGCATACTTATGCCCAGAATGTAAAAGAGAGATAGCTCCATTGCATAGCAGACCTTTATTGTTTCTTGTGCTCAGAACAATAGGAACACTTGGCTCCTTCTTAATGGTTCATAGAACTAGGCCAACAACTTGGTTCTTCATTGCTCCATAGAACTCTCTTTAATTCATTGATCAAATCCAAATAAATATATGTATCCCTAGAGTCACTTATTTGATCCTCAAAAAATTTGCTTGTTGTACATCTTTGTTTACAAGACTTGAATTTATGTGAGCACAAGTGACTGGATGGAAGCACTGCTAGCTTCAGAATTCTGATGCAGAGGTGCCAAAGGGATCAGATCTTCAAACATATTGTTGACTGCTTTATCCAATGAGAAGATTAGACTCATATCAACAAATTCTTAAAACAAAACTCTTCATTGACTTCTTATCATGACACGTGGTTTAGCTACTGAAGGAGGACTTTAGCATCTTCAGATTTGATTAATGGCCTTCATGAGCTATTTAGCCCAGCTCTTGCATATACCTAGACTTGTATTATTTTTCAAGGCCTCTCATGTTTTCGAAGGCTTGCAACAAGATACTTCAAATACATTAACAATCCACTACTTCATCTCTTGAGATTGCATTCCTCCTCTTGCTTGGGCTTGACCTTAGCTAGCTCTAATACCATGTTAATTTTTGAGTTAACATGTTCTTTGCTTAGATCAAAGTTCAATTACTTCATTAATCCATTAGCCCATTATTAATTCCATTAATCCATTAGCAATCACATTGACCATTATCACATGACAGTAACTGATGAAAAAACATCAAACATAAATGCAAAAGACAAGCCAAAACAAGAGGACACCATGATTTAGACTTAAAGCCAGGGCAAAACCCACAGATCTTTTCTTCTTGATAATATCAAATGTTCACAGAGAGAGAAATCCGTAAGTACAATGATACATTAGTCAAACTCAGTATATTGACTTGCCATAAATGATCCCAATCAAATGTCCAAAAGTCAAAGTCACATATGCAGAAGTCAACAACAATCAAAGCTATCTTAACCAGTCAGCAATCAACGGTTAACAGCTCAGTCAAATCAGCCTAATCTATTTGGTAAAAAGAGAGAGAAATCACCCTCTCTAGGCAGTCAAAATGCATTCAAGGCAGCCTTCAAAAGTCTGGTCAAACCTTAGTCAACAGTCTGCGGTTAAACCTACCTCAGACCTGTGGTCAAACACCTCAGTTTGTGCTCGGTTCCTCTGCTCACAAGTGCAGCCTAGCTAGCAGAGTAATAATCCATTAAATTTGTAGTCAAATAGTTGGTAAAAGTGCTTGGTCAATGCTGCTCTGTGTACTGGAAAAGTCAACCGCAGAAAATCACAGGAAATCCGTCCTCCAAACATTTGCACGTATGGGAGAGAGATAATTTCTCAAAGAAAGTCGAATCCATCATAAGAGGAAAGAGAAAGTCATGTGTGATGATGCCAAAATGGAGTGAACTCATCTTATATTTATACAATTCAATGTGGGTCAAAGGTCATGTCTTTTGGGCTTCATGAGCCTACATGACTGTGGCGCTGACCTTGACCAAAACCAACATTGTGGGCTTGACTTCAAATTTACATTTCTGCCTGTCAGAATCCATCGTGCTTTAGGTCAAAATTGGTCCTCTCGAGAAGAGGAATCCAATGCCATCATCATCTCATACAAAGGAGTCGTCCATAGTGGAATTTGACCTTAGTTGACCATTTTTAACAATTGCCTATACAGAACATCTAGTTAAAAGACTAATTTTACTCTCAATAAACATTGGACAAAAACTTCTCTTGATCCAGTTTGAATCAACTTACTAGAACTACTACTACACTTTCTTCATCCATAGAAGCCACTTGAAAATGCTTGAAAATAAACTCTCTGTAAGGGCCATTGTCAATAAAAATATTTGCAGTGGAGGCCCTTAGCCCAACAACCATTTTAGCTAGCCTTGGAAGGCAAATAGTTGAGTTCAAACACGATGAAAATTTAATTCCATGTATACAAAAACATCTATTAGGTGTTGATAATTATTGAAAAGGAAATATTAACTCAGACAAATATATAAATCACACATAAAAACTACACAATATATTGGCGGAAAAAGGCTGAAGCTTCATGCTTCCTCATGTATTATCTCTCATTCATACCTCACAAAAATAATTGAATATAGTGTTACAAATAAATAGATGAGAGACATTGTTCTCAAGATAGTGCGTGCTATCTTAGACACCTTTGGTTGAGATAATTTCTCCTTTGGTTGAGATAATTTCTCACCAGACACACCAATATAGGAGTTACCTAAACTAACTCCTATCTTAGAGGAACAACCCAAGAGTTAGGCACAAATTCCTAACTTGGAATTTTTAATTAATTTATTTTGGATTTATTATTGTTTTATGAGAGAGTCTAACATTCCCCCCCTCAATGATAAATCCAAAAACGAGAACCATCTTCCAAGTTCTCATGTTGATCCTAAAAAACATTGCCTGAAAAAACCGCCAAAAACTGGATGCTGGAAAAAACTCAAATCTGAAAAGAACATGAATCAGCTGCATGCTTGATTCATCTCTGAAGGACGCTTGACAACTCCATCATGTGCCAAGCCGCAAAAGGATCCAACTGTCCTTTGCTTGAAAACAGCATCCGGTGTCCACTGACACAATTTGATGATGATTGCCCACTGGCTGAAGATGTCGAAAAACAACTCAATGTTGCTTTTGCTATGATGAAAGCTGCTCACTGCTGCTTTGGCTGTCGATTGCCCATTGGCGAATTTGCTGATGCTCACTGCTGATGAAAAATGCCCACTGGCTGATGAAGATGCCCACTGGCTGATGAAGATTCCCACTGGCTGCTTCGCTGATGTTGTCGAGACTTTCAGTCTGACAACCACTTGTCAATTTCATTGACATTTTCCCCCCCTTTGTCAGCTGAAAGGAGAGACAATCTTCTCCAAAATATATTTGAACTCCCCCCCTTCAGGTGTAGGAGAGTTTCACTGTTGTACTCCCTCGTTCAACTGCAGGAGAGTACCATCATCAATTCACTGTTGGCTGCACTATGTGTGATTGTAGTCGGTTGTAGAACTGAGACAATCGTTTGACTATGGATGACCATTCCCAAGGGTCGATCCATTGATAATGTATCTTCAATCTGCCTGATTTTTGTTGGTTGCGACATTTTTCTGAGGAATGATTGTGCTTGCCACAATGGCAACACGGATGGAGATCAAAACATTGATCTTCCATATGACTAGCTCTTTGACAATGAGAGCATTTCGGTTGAACATGAACTTCAGATTGCGTGCAATTCGGGTTGACTACTACGTTCTCAGAACCTGCTGAGGTGAGTTGTTCAAGAAATCCTGCACTCACAAACTTAATTGGCTTGGAATAATCTGGAAGTTGTAAGTTGGTGTCATTAGGAACATATCCTAAGCCATGTCTATTCTTGTTATTTTGAATTTCTTCCCAGGGCTTGATGATGGCTTTGGAAGAAATTTGAATTTTATCATGAACAACTTCGACACTTGAAGTTGTTGGGATGAATGACTTATCATCTGGATGGTTCAAAGACTTGAAAGTATCACCCTTTTCTTGCAATTCATTCCTTTGAAGTTGGGACTCAAGCTGAAGAAACTCAATGGTCTCATGCGTTTGCTGTAGATGCCGTGAAATATCAGCAAGAGTTTCTTTGCTGACGTGCACCATGTCTTCCTCACTGGAGATGATCAAACTGTGAAGAATGTTTAACAACTGAATATGCTGCGCCATCGGAACTTTCTCACTTGAAGTCAGGCTCTCTTGTCGAAGATGTCGTGCTTTGAACTGTTGCACTTGATTTTGTTACTTGGATGACAGGCTCGCTTGCTTGAATGGCACGCTCGCTTGATTTGTTGCTTATTGTACCGGCTGAGAACACTTGCTAGAAATTTCTGGAATTCACGCTCGCTTGCAGGAGATGTGAACTTGTTTCTTATTTGCTTTAGAATGAAAATTCGTGCATTCAATAGAGTCTGCTTAAAAGAAGGGTGTCGAACACTGTCGAAAATGCACCCAAAAAAGCTTACAATGGGTTTAATGACTCACAGAAAACAAGGAATTCACTTGTCTTAATTTGACTAAGTTGAAGAGAATGAACGTGCTTGACTTATGAACAAATCAAAACGTGGGTGTCGGTTTCAACCGAGAATGCACCCGTACAATTCAATTGGAATTTGATTCACAAGTTCTTAAATTTGTTTGCAAGAATGTTGATGTAGACTTTGCTTTGAAACAGTGAAGTTTACAAATTCATTAACTTGATTGAATTTGCTTGTTGAAGTAGAATGTCGATGTTGAAAACTTTGATGAGTTGTTGTATGTGTGAAGCTTAATTATCCTTCCTTGCAACTATTTCGATATAGGTGTTGTGCTTGCTGGCATTGTATTTTATGTGTACATGAAATGAGATCATTTATGTGTCAAAACTAGACACAAATCATAAGCAAAAAAACATGAAGCATGCACCATCATCAACTCACTCTTCGTGTACCTAAGATCCCCTTATTCAATTTCGGGCGGATCTAGGACACATCTACACCAAAAAAATGATATCTTTATTGAGTATTGAGATCATCAACCTTTCATCTTTTACAACATTGCCATGAAAGCTTTCTCAAACAATCTGACACTCGCAATTTTTGGAAGCAAATGCGGTCAAAAACCTGACTCAACCTCCTACATCAATGAGCTTTCCATTGAAAAAATTTATCACTCCAAAAATTTCAAAACATCACCCTTATTACTCCATGACAAAGCTTTAAAAAATACTTTTAAAAAGCTCACCTTATCACTCCATTACAAAGCTTTAAAAAATAATTTTATAAAGCTCTATAAAAAAACTCTACTTTATCATCCCACTTAAAAATGAATTTAACATTCTTTTATGATATCACTTTGTAAAAGGTGAATTCACGTTTAGTTCCAAACTAAACTTTTAAGTTTAATGCATAAAGTAAATTCTCACCCCACTCATTCTCTCACATAATGTGAAAATTAATTCACTTACATGTAATTTCTTCATTTTTGCTTTTTACAACACTCACCCCTTTTAATAATAGCCCAGAACTTTAATTAAAAAAACGATGCACCATACCCAAATGTTCAATCATGAATACGCAAATGTTCAAATGTATTTTTCAATATTGAGTACCGTGTGTTTGTGCCCGAGTGGGTCGTTGCGTTGCCCATCCGAAGAGCTTTCTGTCTCGAGGGGTTACTCTGGTGGCACCTCAGCTATACGGACCCGCGGTTTCATCTATTTCAGTCTCTGGCTAATACTTGCATCAAACAGATTGTATCGAGCTCTACTTGCAGGTGTCCATACACCCCTCTCCAATCCCACTACAAAGAAGGAATATCCATCCAAATGCCATGACTGGATAGTGTTTTATATTGAATCGCAAATCCACACAGCAGCTCAAATATTCAATGGACAGAGGGCTTAGTATATACACACAAAAGTCCACGGCCGACAGTGATGACTTTGAAAATTTACAGAAATTCACACACTTTACCAAAATCCAAAAATCTACCACGGATGGAAAGCTTGCGAGTTGAAGAATTTATGAAAATTGAGCGTGGATTGAAATCTGTAGAATTGCAGACGAAAAATTGGCTTGGAGGCTTTAAAAGGGGAGCTTACCGGAGCTCTGACTGCCCGGATTTATAATATGAAGAATCTGTGGCTTCAAAGGCTCGAGCATGCAATGGTGTGTAATTTGCTAGTGTACCTTTTGTCCTCCATCTTGATCCACATGCATTGCACAGCACCGGCTTGTCTTGTTGTTGGCATATCTTACACAGTGGCTCCTTCAATGCACCAACGTTGTATAGATACCAGCATGGCGGCAATCAATCGCTCCGATTGTTTCCATACCAAAGGGAAGCAATATCCATGTCATCCCTCCAACAACCCGTACATGATTGTATTTGGAATAGTGCAACTTTTCTTAGCTCAAATTCCAGACTTCGACCAGCGCGTGAATATATGGCAGCGCTGCAGAAACTGACAGTTAAAAAGAAACCAAATGTGAAGGGCGTGGGCGGCGAGCGCTAAGTATAGGTGTGAGGGGAAGTGACAGGTCGTCGGTTCGAAACTCGTGAGTCGAGAAAATCCGACCCGCGCGAATTACAATCTCCCAGCACCAACAGCAACATAAAAACATCGGAAGCAAAGAAAAGAATACATCGAACAGAACATAACAGAGCAGTCAGTTACCCAGAAAAGTTCGCAGAGAGGGCAGCCATAATTCCAGACGAGATCTCGCGTGGTTAACAGATAATGATGCTTCCCACCCTACTCTGCAACTGTAACAAAATAATTTATTTAATACTTCCAGTTCCAGTTAAAAAGTGGAGAATACGCTGTCCAGAACACAGAGCAAACAGCTCTTGAACGCAAGCTTATCTCAGTTCTAGGAATTTTATCACAACGCAGCACAACAGGCCTCTGATCCTAAGCTCTGATTAACATTCAGATGCACCTCTTCACAACACAGGTTCAGATCTTAGAAGCTCCGATACCACATATTGAAAAAGAAATATTAACTCAGACAAATATATAAATCACACATAAAAACTACACAATATATTGGCGGAAAAAGGCTGAAGCTTCATGCTTCCTCATGTATTATCTCTCATTCATACCTCACAAAAATAATTGAATATAGTGTTACAAATAAATAGATGAGAGACATTGTTCTCAAGATAGTGCGTGCTATCTTAGACACCTTTGGTTGAGATAATTTCTCCTTTGGTTGAGATAATTTCTCACCAGACACACCAATATAGGAGTTACCTAAACTAACTCCTATCTTAGAGGAACAACCCAAGAGTTAGACACAAATTCCTAATTTGGAATTTTTAATTAATTTATTTTGGATTTATTATTGTTTTATGAGAGAGTCTAACAATAATGGCTAGAAATATAAACTGATGATGTATATACCTCCTTCTGTACAAAAATGAATAGAAGGGGCAGAGGTATAAGGTTCACCTCGAATTTTCTTGCAAGTTCAATCCACTGTAGGATGTGAAAGGAAGTGTCATAATGCTAAGAGCGAGAAAGAGGGGAAGGAAGAAACTAATAATTTCATAAATTTGGACCTTTTATCCTAGCTTTATTTGTTCTTCAGATCCAACTAATATTTTGTAGATCCAACTTATGGTGAACTAGCAGCTTGAAAGCCAATTGCAAGTCATTTAATGAATAACGATCTATAAGCATGCCATAGTATTATGTCTCTGCATATTCACAATAGTGATTCCACTGTCATATTATTATTCCCCACTTGGACAGAGCGATGACACAAGGGGTTTCTACATGTTGACCAACCATGTAAATTGGATCTTATAAATTAAAATTCTTGTTTTCTAGCCTTCTATTTATGTAGATATCAATTGTGTAGTTGATGGCATACTTTTTATAAATTCTTCCACAAACTATCATTATTTACAAAATATTCATTTTCAGAATACACATAACTAACTATTGCAATTGTAACTCATTATCATCCACCCTTGCTTTCAACAATGTCCATTCACATGTCCCTATTCTTCCCCACTCTATGTTATTCTTCCCCACTCTATGCCTTACGGCGTTTCCTTTGCAACATAAGGTGAAAATGCTAGTTTTATATTATTTGAATTATGTAAGGCTGAACGTAACTTGCTCAAGGTTTTGAATAGTTAATATTGTTAGTTGAGTTAAATA
This sequence comes from Pinus tabuliformis, assembly GCA_031772625.1. Lineage (NCBI taxonomy): Eukaryota > Viridiplantae > Streptophyta > Pinopsida > Pinales > Pinaceae > Pinus > Pinus tabuliformis. The sequence goes on along the minus strand of CM062818.1, from coordinate 1,345,831,638 downwards.
TCCTTTGAGTTGGTTAAGGATGTTTTACTACATAGAGCAGGTGCAGACCTGCTCAAGTTCTACCTTGTTATGTTGATACATTCAATACATTCAATTATATTAAGGGTTTTTCAAACTTCAAAATATGAAAATCGATAGTATTCATGCTCAACTTCTACCTTGTTATGTTGATACATTCAATACATTCAATTATAGTAATGGTTTTTCAAACTTCAAAAGATGAAAATTGACAGTATTCATGTAGAAAAAGAATTAACAAATGGGCAGTTCTACCTTGTTATGTTGATACATTCAATACATTCAATTATATAAAGGGTTTTTCAAACTTCAAAAGATGAACATTGGCAGTTCTACCTTGTTATGTGGATACATTCAATACATTCAATTATATTAAGGGTTTTTCAAACTTCAAAAGATGAAAATTGACAGTATTCATGCAAAAAAAGAATTAACAAATGGGCAGTTCTACCTTGTTATAATAATACATTCAATACATTCAATTATATAAAGGGTTTTTCAAACTTCAAAAGATGAACATTGTCAGTATTCATGCAGAAAAAGAAATGACTTCAATTTGAGTTAAACAACTTTTACAGGAGTTATGTTACAAATATTTTCAGACTTGTAGGTAAATACTTGTACAAATGGACCTATAATAATTGTTTCTCACTTTTAAACAAAATGAAACATCATTGTTGCATTCACCTTATTTTCAGACTTGTAGGTAAAGGCTTGTACAAATGGACCTATAATCATTGTTTCTTACTTTTAAACAAAATGAAACATCATTGTTGCATTTACCTTCTTGTCATCATGCCGAAAAGTTGGTATCCTTGAAATTGATTCAGAATGACATGAGGTATAGGTTGAAAAATCTACAGACCAACACTGGTTCATTTGGAGAACAATTTAATGAGTTGACCTAAACTATTTTGGATCAGATAAAGGTGATCAAATAGCAATCAAGTAAATTGGCTAGATTAGAGGGATGCCTCTTAAACATAACCCAAATAGTTTCAGATGGAAAGAAAATAATTGAATCCCAAATCAATAGTATAATATGGTTAGAATCAGAATTACTTGTTGCTAGCCTTTAGTGCATTGTCAAAGGTAACTGAAACTCTTAAGGTATATATCTCAGCTACCCTAGAAAGCCCCAATCCAGGGGTGATTGTTGTTGATATAGATGGAGATGGAAGTTTTTTGATGAATGTGCAAGAATTGGCCACCATCAGGGTAAAAAGCCTGCCTATTAAGATGATGGTATTGAAAAATCAACACTTGGGCATGGTGGTTTAATGGGAAGATCACTTTTACAAAGCAAACAGAGCACATACTTATCGTTAGGATCCATTTGTTGAATGTTGTTTTATATGGTGGGATTCTTTTCCAATTTATGCCTTACGGCGTTTCCTTTGCAACATTTGGTGCAATTGCTAGTTGTTATGGCATAATAAACATATGTATGAATATAATCATACATAATTATGTAGAAGTGATTTGTTTATTAAAAATATGTAGAAGTGATTCATTTATTAAAAGTACTTTTATAAAACATTTTTTGATGGTTAAAGTTACATATTTAATTTGGAATAATGTTTTTTTTAGGTATCGGGAAATATTCAAGGTAATGGTTGAGCATATATTTAGATGTTAATATGTGATAGACTTTTTTGTCATGACAATGTAGATGAGCTTATCTCAACAATACTAACCATCTCAACAAGTAAGTTGAGGGATCTTTTTTTCTTTGTAAGAAAAGGGAAAGCAAAAAACTAAGGTATTTCTGACAATCACTATGGAGAAGCATCACCATCTCCTACCTGAATTAGACCCTTCTTTCAAGAACGAAGCAACTGATACTATATTAACATACATCAACCATGATTTTTATCATGTATCTTATTAGAACAATTGTTTATAGTTTTTAAATAACTAAATTTTAAATATTTTCGCATATACCTTTTTATATGTAAAGGTGGTAAAACTTATGGTGCTTCAAATACTTGTTGATTCTTAGAGATGACCAATTGTAAATCAAGGTGAATCGCTTGTGGGGAGTGTGAACCACTTGTATGGCGTTGAATTGTGCAATAGTACCCAAGTGGCCTTTATTTAATAGCTTCTTCATAGACAATTGAATCTTAGCACAACATGTCACCCCCAATTGATGTTCAAACTAAGTATCTCAACAAGTGCTTGGAAGCATATTATTCATGTTTTGCCTTAGAGCATCATTCCAAATGAGTCAAGTGGTATAATATAACTTATCTTGGTGCCACAAAAATGAATCCCCTTGATGTTGTTTATTGTCAAAATCTCCCATCAATTCTATCCTACTTACCAAGAAATCCTAAGATGGAGAAGATACACAAAACCCTCATTGCTCGAGCCAACATTCATTGCACTCTAAAGGATAATCTCATAATGGATTGAATAAGGATGAGTAGGATGTTGATCAACATCATTTCCAAATGTCATTTTGTAAGAAGGGGATAAGGTATTTGGGTGAATGCATAAATATGAGTTACACTTTTAGGCCAAATGTGGCAATGAAATTTCAAAATTTCACTCTTTTATCAAATTGAAGCCCTTAAAATTCATATAAGCATTGTGAATTTTGATAAGGATTAAAAGGACAATTTGTGGAGAATTATGTTGTTGTCCTAATGATTTTTTTTGCAAAAAAAATTAGTGTCGTATATTCTGTCAATTTTCTATTAAATGAAATGCTTGCCCCTGCAAATTTTCATACATGTTAAGAGGTGCGTGTGTGTTCACGTAACATAACTTAGTCTAAAATGTGTAATTTATGTTGTTGTCCTAATGATTTTTTTTGCAAAAAAAATTAGTGTCGTATATTCTGTCAATTTTCTATTAAATGAAATGCTTGCCCCTGCAAATTTTCATACATGTTAAGAGGTGCGTGTGTGTTCACGTAACATAACTTAGTCTAAAATGTGTAATTTAATATATATATATATATATATATATATATATATATATATATATATATATATATATATATATATATAAGCATGATTTACACAGAGAGAACTAAGTTATGCATATTAAAAATTTATTTTTTAGCATTTTGGAGACAAGTGTTCATGTAAGATTTTTTTCTATTATTTAAATAAATTCAAAAACCAAGAGTACCTTTTTGAAGAGCAATCAATTCTTTTTCTATTTTTTGTAAAAAATTCTTACTGGTTATTTTATGTTATTTATTTTTTATTCAACCGCTTTGAAACTGTCCAAACAGAATTCAAGCATTATGTTTTTAAAAAGTTAAATAAAAAATATCATGTGAATTCAAAAATGTCAAACTCATATGTCATTAGATAGAGAATTCCTTCACGAATCCAACATGATCAACTTCGTTACAGAAGGACAAATTCTACCCTAAGTTCACTCAGGTACAAAATGGTGTTGCAGAGAAATCTGTAGAAGGGGAGTCAAAATGTTTTTTGGGCCCTCAATAGCTCGCTCGAGCACTTAAAAAGCAAAAATCAACACTTAAGGTAAGATTTGAAATAGCTCGATTGAGGGTTTAATAAATCCTTGATCGAGCTCTTGAGATGGTTAAACAAGGGCTAGAGAAATCTGTAGAAGGGGAGCCAAAACTTTGCTTTTTGGGTCCTCAATAGCTCGATCGAGCACTTAAAAAGCTCGATCAACGCTTAAGGTAAGATTTGAAATAGCTCGATTGTGGGTTTAATAAATCCTTGATCGAGCTCTCGAGATGGTTAAACAAGGGCTCGATTGAGCTATACCATGATCGAGCCCTTTGAACCATAAACTCCCCATTATGTTTTATGCGAGAATTTAAAAAAATAACTCATTCGATATTATATGTAACTTTGGTTTACATAGGAGCTTGATCAGGGGTTTATTTTTAAGCCCTTAGATAGCTTAATCGAGGGCTAAAATATTGCTCGATCGAGTTGCTTTTTTCTCCTTCCCAACTCATGCACTTGCCAAAAAAGTGTATGGGCCATCTTCATGCATTCACCCATTCCTCTATATGTAGCTTTATAATAAAGCCTCACTTAAAGAAAATCACTTCTAGAATATTTCATCCAAGATTTATGGCCTCTATAAAATTGTAAGTGTATTGGACTATTGGTTTAAAATTAGAACTTCCTGGTCGCTCTAAAATTCATCTAATATTTCTTGTCTCTTTCTTAAAGAAACTCATTAGGTCTAATTTCCATGTTCAAACTAGCCTTCCATGACTAGATTAAGAAGGTGTCATTTCGTTGTAACATGTGGCCTTCCTCAACAAAAGAGAGTGTTGTCTCCACCAACACCGTATTTAAGAGGTATTGATATGATTCCCTCACCTTTGACCTTAAGTACAATTTTGTTTCATAAAGAATAGGGAATGTTAGGGTCTTACCCTAATCCCCTTGAATAAGTTATTATACATTAACGTCATCTCTAATAATAAGTTTGATGTAATAGATATAGTGTAAAAAAATTATTATAAGAAAGATTACTAAAAGTTTTTATCTCCAAAAGAGTTCTTGAGCCCTGAAATGAACTTCCTCCTATTAGAAAGTTCTGTCGAGTTAAACAAAAACTACATTAAAAAAAGAATGTAATAAAGTTCCTATACAGTTAGACAAAAACAATATAAAATAAGAAAGGTAATAAAATGCCCATCAAATATATTGTAATTAAAACTCCATTTAAAAAAAACAAGTAAATAGATTATTTCTATCTCAAGTATTAATATATTTTATACTTTTCACTATACTTTTTAATAATTATTTTGTCACTGCCTAGTAGTGACATCTATGATCCATGGGTTTTTATTGGTTAGTACACAAATTTTGGCCTAAAACCCATGGATTTTCCATAATTAACCTTCGGCTTCTAGTTTTCCTAGATGATGATCTGAGCATCGCCACATCAAGGCAACAGAGCCAGATGCGGTAGGGAGCTCTGTCAATGCGGCATGCTCCTCCAGGATAACAGTTAAAGCAAAGAGTGCAAGAAAATTGCAAGAGGTTTTAAGCTCTTGTCAGTGTCCGTCCAATGCAGTCTCATATCTAATAAGCTCCCTACAAAGCTTGGAGCTAAATCGAGGGGGATCATTAACTCCCACTATAGGCCCTTCTCAGTGGCTTCAAGCTGAGGCTTCCTACGCTGCATTCGATAGAAGCTGCAATCCCAAGGCTTCAAACATGTGACATTGCTCTTACAGTCTTCCATCGACTCCCACAAAGTCAAGGTGGGACAAGAACTTGGACTCTGAATTCTTTGCAGAAGAGGAGCCATTGCAGAGGGTCGAGTCGAGCCGAGAGCTGCGTGCAAATATCTACAGCGGACTAAGCCGGGAGAATCCTGAAAACAACAACGCTAAATCCCCTGATCTTGATTGGGTTGACGATCATCAAGTAGTAAAATTAACATATTCTTCAAGCTAATTTTTGGGGGTATCTGTAGAAAATCATGTCTCTACTGCTACAGTCAGGGGGATCAGGGCTGGGTGGAAATTGACCCCTTGATCATTAAGTAGCTTATGCTTTACAATTTATTTTTGGGGATTTTGAATCTGTTTGAGAGAACCAATTTTTATCCGAGAAGCAAAATGTATGCAACTATAGCTTCTTGATTTTGTTGGGTTTTTATATACAGCTGGCGAAAGGATTAAAGGATTATTTTGTGTAGCAAATATGACAACAATATATGTATTTTTGCAGGGGTCTAAGCTGAGAGACCCAGGTTCGATTCTCTACTTCTTCAAACAAAGTTCAAGCAACAACAACAACTTTAACTTGCTTGCATGGTGTAAACCGTTCAAAAGTAACAACAAAGTGGAGTTGCCCTGGACCCGGTGAAGTGGTTCTACTGGAAACTGCCTACGAGCATTGATAGACAAACATATTTGTGTTATTTCCCCTTGAAGTCCCTAATACTTTTCCTTTGTTTCTTCTCTTTTTATGCTCAGGTGGCCTTTCTTCATATGAACAGATCGGAGTTGAGAGATCTTATTTAATACCTTTTGACATTATGCAAAATTTAGCATATTTTGAATTGTAAACTTGTTAGTGCTTTTTTCTGTATATACTAGTGCTTTAGTAATCTCTGGGTTGCCTCTGTTGCATTGTTCATTCCAGCTATTAAGTTATTAGGGTGTAAGAGGCATCAACAATGATGTTTAGGTGCCAAGACCATTTGACTTTTATAGACCGTCCTCTGGTTTGAATTTTATCAGTGGCATTAACAATCCAGAGGTATGGTTTGAAAGTGGTCATAGGAAATCCATACTTGAATAGTTGTTTGCTAATGTCAAGAATCCTCTATCTATTAGATTTAATAAGACTGTATGGAATGTGTCCTCGAGAATAAAAAAAGGTAGATGGGAAATGTTAGGAAATTGTTTTATGGGAACTGGAAAAGGAAGCAGTGGGGAATCTAATTCCGAAAATGAAAAACATGAAAAAGCAAGAAATGGGTTTCATGAAATGATAAACTATAAATAGTAGGAAACTGGCAGATCTCATCCATTGATCTGCATTTGTGAGTTTTTTTAAGCGTGCTTGTGAATGCAGATCTAAAGTTTTGATTGGTGTTTCTAGACTTGAAGTTTTTAGTGGTAGGAAATTCTTTGAGTGCAGATTTGTGTATCATGTGGATGTAAATTTACAACAATCACTTGTATCTAGGTTTTGGTTTTCAATTTTAGTTCCTTTTCCATGGTTTGAATTTTAACTGGTTCAGACAATCTAATGCCTTCATTGTCCAATGAATGTACATTGCCTGAGAATTGCAAATGCTTTGGTGTTACTGAAGATAAAATTTCCACTTTACAATGTAATAGATTTTAAGGTGCTAATGTTGGGGTTACTGTGCAGATTTTAACCACATTCTAAAGACCCTTCTACACTGCAGCCATGATTTTGGCATGCTTGAGCTATCAAGTGGTACAACGAACTAATTTTGATTTAAGGTATTACTTTTTCAATTCCCAATAAGAGCAGAGATGTGGAACTATAGTGGGGTGTTAGTCCACAAAGACACTCCAACAACCTCCTAGAAGCCTTTACAGTTAGTGCAAGGGTTATTGGACAACACAAGAACAACCTCCTCTTGAAGAAGCCTTTACATTTAGTGCAAGGGTTGTTCTTGTGTTGTCCAATAGCAACAAAATAACAACCAGGGTCCGTTATCCCTCATTTGACAAGGTGCCATGTTGTTCGTAGAGACATTCTAAGGGTCTGGAATTTTGAAGAATTTGCAGAGGGAAGCAGGACCTACTTATCATAGATCATTAGTGTACAATGTAGATCATCTTCATCTATTTGTGGTACATTCTCTTGGATTTTTGAAGGTCAACTAAAACTCATTTGGGATTTTTTGTATTGAACCTAAAATGAATGTATGAGCTATCATATGAATAGTGTTGTCATCTTTGAAGAGGCTATATGTAGCTATATGTATTCCAACTTTGCAAAAAAATTATTTCAGTTTCAAAATAATGAAGTTGGGTGTGCTTTTCAGTCTCTTGCTTCTACTATTTATAACTTGACAATGTATAGGTTCCTTATTATTGTATATTTGGTTCTATGTTTTCCTAGAAACAATAGTGTTACATGATTGGTTTTGTACAATATTTATCCATTGTGTATTTGTGACTACTGAATATTGAATACCTTGTATATTTTAGATTTCCATTAACATTTAAAATATTTTCTCACTTTGAACTTGACAAGTTCACATAAGCACAGATAGAAAGCCATTTTTAGCATATGTGTGCTATAAGCATCTAATGGAATATGTCTTTGTAAGTTGAATCTTCAGCTCATGTTTATGGTTTTTGCATAGAATTTATCCACACTAATTGATTAATTATATGGAGATTTCTTTTTTCTTTTATCATTTGCTTTGTTAATATTTTGGGAGTTGGAGCCTTAGGCTTTGTCATTCTAGAGAAAAATTAGGATATGCATAGTTTGGATGAAATTCTAGAATTTGATGACCAAGAGTAAATATCAGTTCTCTGAACAAACTGAAATTCTTAATAGCATATTGTCATGTAGTAAGACGTTGCTACAAAAATGTGACCTCATTCACTAAAATTTGGAAAATGCAGTAGAGATTGTTTGGAGGAACTATAGAGTAGGCTCAAGAAGTCTTTAGAAGGCCAATAGCCAAAAGTCCTACATTACATTGGGTCATCGATGTCTATAAATTAACAAAGACATGCTTGACCTTGTTAATTATCTAACAATCAACTTGGGTGGCATTTTGAATCCTTTTGGGGATGGTAAAAGGCTATGTTTGTGTTGTATGTAGCTCTGACTAACCAAGACATGGAGTTCTACTTAATGGCACTTGGATTGTTGTAGGGGTTACTTCTTATGTCGAATGTCAGTGTAATGCTTTTTGCTAGAATATGCATCACAACATTTCACACTTTCCAAGACATTGTTATCCAATGATGAGAATATAGATAAAATCAAATCCATAGGTTGGTTGTTAGTGGGGGGATAATTGATAGGCCTAGAGTTTTCGTGTGTGTTCCAATAGATCTCTCACACAATTTACTATCAAAAATTTAGTTACATCTACCAGGGTTAGTACATGTTCAAATCTGATTTACCTTGAACTTTTGAATCCTTGTTTCCTTGTTATTTTCCTAGTTATCTAATCAAAGATTGTTCATTGATGCAACTTGCATTCCAAATAAACCACAAGAATTAGAGAAATTTGGAGGTCTAAAATGGGCCTGAAAAAAAAAATGTACAACCAAAATCAAATTTTTGAGAACTAACATAATTCAAAATGATGATGTCAACCATGGGGTATGATTAAAAGGTAAGTAAAAAAAAACTACTCTTTCAACTTGTATTTTCAACTCTTCTCGCTATGGTTTTACTCAAATTTCGAGCAGAGCACTCGTTGGATGCATGATTTAATTCCCCATCCAAGGAGTACCCATGTCACATACGTTTCATGGACCCTACTACAAGAAAAATGAGAAATACATGAAAAATGTTATTGAAATAATTTTTTTCCATGTATTTCTCATTTTTCGTGTAACATGGTCCATCGAAAGTATGGGACATGGGTATTCCTTGGATGAGGAATTAAATTTTGCATCCAACAAGTTTCATGGCTCGAAATTTGAGTAAAATCGTAGGGAGACAAGTTGAAAATACGAGGTGAAAAAAATAGATTTTTCTTTTTTCCCCTCTAAAATTTGATGATGTCATCTAATATTATTTTATTATTTCCACTATTATTTTATAATATTCGTTAGGAGGTCCATTTTAGACCTCAAAATTTCTCTAATGGTTTCCCTAACAACAATGCATGAAGTTCACGACTGACAACTTCTCTATTTAGTTCCAACCTTAGCATAGTCAGCATAGGGACGATGGGTGGACCATGATTAGGTGAAGGAAAAGTAAACAGAGCCAATCCTATGGGGAAGTCAATGGGTTGATATGCTTGAAACCCGAAATCCAGATAAAATATGGTCTTTCGTTCAACGCCAAACTCACAACCTACATGACAAAGTTGCTCTTCTTCCCTATAATCATAGTAGGTTGATAGACTCAAATGATCTTTCTCCCACAATGATGGAACTTAAACATGCAGTCATGTATACACGTATGCAACTACATAATCAACGATACTATCAACAAGCCCATGTTTTTCTCATCACTAAGACTTATTTAATTAGGGCTTATCCATCTTTTTTGTTGTAATATATCCTTCAAATTGGAAATTCACTGAATTAAAAGCATGGCCAAATAAATTTGTTTAACTTTAGTGTATAAATTTGATTCAAATTCAATTAAATTTGTTTAAATTTGGATTTGAATCCATGTTTCCCTGTTATTTTCCCAGTCATCTGATAAAATATTGTTCATTGATGTAGCATGCATGCCAAATAAGCCACAAGGTTTCCCTAACAACAATGCATGAAGTTCACAACCGACAACTTCTCTATTCAGTTCCAACCTTAGCATAGTCAACATAGGGACGATGGGTGGATCATGATTGGGTGAAGGATTGTTCTACCTTGAAAATATTCACAGCTATGAGAAATCTAGTCTATGTTGTATTTAGTAAATTAATTGTTAGCAAAGAAATTATTCAATGGCACAAATGTATAGACACATAATGTTCAAAACTTCAATCCCAATCCTTCTACTATTTTCTCTCTTCAGTCTCATCTTATCCCTGAAAGCATTTCCTTTAATTCAATTTGTCTACTTGGTTCTCTTACATTTTTTTTCATTTTCTCTTATTTGGGAAGATGATAAAGACTTCTATGGGAACTTGGTGCATATTAATGAATTTCTTTCTCTGCTTTGTGTAGGTATTTGGATCAGTTTGGAATGTCATATACATTCAAGACTAAAATTTATTGTAGACAAAGCTTGATTGGTGGTAACTATGGTCTTCTTAACACAACTACTTTTGCATCCAATCCTTATTATTATAGGTGAACAATCAGTGATCTACTAGACCTCTTCATAATGTGGGGCTGCTTTAGTTAATGTCAAGAAACTCCAAAGAATTTAGTTTGGAATTTGAAATAAATGTCTTTGTTATTGAGGGAGTAAATTATTAATGTTTATCTAGAAACAAAGTAAAATCGATGCTTGTCTTTCTGGTTTATGATTCAGTGCACTGCTTTGGCATCGGTTGATGGGAAAAGGTGTGCTTTCTGCCAACATTATAGGGCCACCTTACATGCACACTTATGCTCATTGTGCAAAGAATGACGTATCATGCAATATTCGTTCCGTTCCTTCTTTGTAACAAATTAATGTGTAGACAGATAACATCTTCTTGTTGCTTGTTCTTGCACTTTTGAAAGTTGAATGAAACTCAGAAACTTTAATGAAATGGGATTTAACATTATATCAAAAACAATGGTTACTCGTTAAAATGTATTTCTTGTTGGCTTGAGTTGGCTTGTGAACCAAAGAGATAGATTGTACTTGTGCAGGAATTGTTCGGGTTGAAAAAGCATTGTATTTTCTTCTCAAATCTTCTGGTTAATGCAATATAGATAGTCAAGGTTTTTAGCAGTTGCCTTCCCCAGAAAAATATTGTGTTGTGTGATTGAAATTCTTCCTTTTCTGCGTATTGTTTTCATCGATCAATTTTGGTTTTCGCTGAAGAGTAGAGTAGATTCTTGTGTTGTGTTTTAGCATATCACATGTTAAATATAGTAAAAATCTACATGGTATCAGAGCTTGAGACATTATAGAATAGGATAATTCAAGTTTGTTGTGCAGGTGAAATGGAATTTTCAATTTCGTACTTCAGAGTCAGCAGTATGTCATTCTACAGCTTGAGACTTGAGTACGCCCTAGAGGGAAGCTAGAATTACATAGCTTGGAAGGACAAGATGGAGGTAGTGCTGGAAGACAACGGGTTAAAGGAATTCATAGATCATGATATTCCGAAGCCTCCAACATATGATTCTAAAGATCTGACTGAATGGAGAAAGTGTGTGGAAAAAGTGAAAAGGATTATCCTACAAGAAGTTCGAGATCATATTGTCTCGAATCTCCATGGTAAGGAAAATCCGTTTGCAATGTGGAAGGCATTGACAGGCCTGTTTCAAAATAGCAGTGACCACAGGAAGTTGTCATTAAAGGAAAAACTTAGAAAGATCATGATGGAGAAGGGCAACTATATTCCGAAGTACTTGACCAAGTTCACCTAATGTCATGATGAGCTTGGAAGTGTCAGGATTACTATTTCTGAATACGATTTGGTGAGCCTAGCACTTCTAGGACTTCCCAAGAATTGGCATAGTTACTAGGACTAAGTTAATGGGAGGGAGAAGCTACAAGAGTGGGAGTGGTTGTGGTCCGACTTGGTACAAGAAGAGTTTCGGCAGAACACCAGAGATGGGACCTCTTCCAAAGAAGTGGAAGAGGACTTTGCATTAGTGAGAAAAGAAAATAAAGACAAGGGAAATAATTCCCAATGCGAGGAGGATGGCAAGAAGGACTTGTCGAACATCAAGTGTTTTCATTGTCATGAGTACATGCACTATGCCACGAATTGCCCATAGAAGAAAGCAAGCAAGAAAGAGCTTGCAATAGCAGCAATAGGTTAAGCTCTAGCTTCACAATTTGAACTTGATTTCACTGTCATTGCATGCATGGACAACACTGTAATGGGAAGCATGTGGTATCTTGACAATGGTGCCTCATTCCATATGATGGGGAATAGAGATATCTTCAGTGACTTTAAGGAGAAATACCTCAAGCAGAAAATAAGGTTTGGAGATGATGGGAGGTATAGCGCGACTACCATCGGTATAATTACCTTTCAGAGGGAGTCTCGCTCCCCTCTTAGAATCACATATGTGATGTATGTTCCAGGACTAAATAAGAATCTTTTCTTTGTTGCGGTATTGAAAGATTGTTGTTACGATGTGATTTTTAGCAAAGGAAGGGTTTTCCTTAGACACATTGCCACGAGACAAGTGAAACAAATCGGTGTGCGAGTCAAGGACCTTTATGATCTTGAGGTCAAAGATGCATGTAAAGATTTGAGGAGCAAGGAAAAGGTTAGAGACTTGGTGGTTGAGAGGGAGAGTGAATTACCTCTCAACATGTAGCCCCGGAAGAAGCCTGAAAAAGTTGTGGAGCAACCACAATTAGAGAAGCAGAGAGGAGACTGAGTGGAGACATCCACTAAGGAATAGACCTCCAGTAGGGGGGAATTTTGAGCCAAGTGGGAAGAGGGAGCACATGCAACCATACCTCTAGGTGAGAGGTGGGGCGATGTGAAGTAATAGTCCCAAGAGTGTAGAAATTTGGGCAGGGTCCATTGAGATGTTTTGTCTCATGGATAATTACCTTACTACGGAAGCCCACAGTACATAGTAGCAAGATGGATCAGTGGTGGTTGATGCAGTCATATGTCAAAGTGACAGAGGTAGAGACTAGCAGCAGTCAGATACTGGGGAGCATAGAGTAGAGTTGACAACAATGCAGATGGAACAATGAAAAGTCAAAAACATCGCAAAGTTTTCAGTAGGCAATGCAATAACTAGTAGCACTTAGAGATTCTGGTGACATATGCATCATATTGATTCAGTTTGGATGCTTTTTTAGTTTCATAAGTTGCAACAACAACAACACTAGAGAGAAGTGTTGCATGCAGAACATTCCAAAGGTACCAGATCAGGATAGAGTTGAATTCCTTTCTTGTAGAGAGGGAGTGTTGAAAATAGAAACAAGAAATGTTAAAAATAGCATCTAGAAATCCTAATTTAATTTGTCCTTAAATTAAATTAGGAATTAAATCGAAATTCTATTTTCGTGACAACTTGTAATAGTTAACTAAGTTAATTTGACTTAGTTGGCTTAGGAAATTCGAGTTGGAAGTTTATGTAGATTCTCAGAGAGTGATCCCTAAATTTTAGGGGCTCAGATTAAGTTCTTTTGAGTTGTAATTAATTAACTCAATGTAATTGAATTATAGTCAATTAAACTAGTTCGAACTATTGGAGGAACTAGTAGGAGGTCTAGTAGTAGAGATGGGCACTAGTGCAGCTTCATTGCTCCACCAGTTAACTGAAGGTTCACTCATAAATAACTCATGCATGTTAGTTCAGAGGAAGACCCAGTTAAGATTAGACTTCAGGGACAATGTATTATCAATTGTATAATTTTCCAAGTTACGCAGATGGTGCATGTAATCAGTTGAGGGCCTATGGATGGATTGCACAGTTATGGGGAGAGAATTTGCCAATTAAATATGGGCTCATTCTCTCAGGAGTTGCGCAGGGATGTAGGGGCTTGGCAGGCAATAGAATTTGCTAAGTTTTGGCTTGAGATAGCTTGTGAAGCAGAGAGATAGATTATACTTGTGCATGACTTGTTCGGGTTGAACAAGAATTGTATTTTATTCTCAGATATTCTGGTTAATTCAATATAGATAGTCGGGGTTTTTAGTAGTTACTTTCCCAAAAAAATATTGTGTTATGTGCAATTGAAATTCTTCTTTTTCTACTTATTGTTTTCATCGATCAATTTTGTTTTCCACTGAAGAGTACAGTATATTCTTGTCTTATGTTTTAGCATATCACATAAGTTGTTGAATCTACAGTAAAAATCTACATTGCTAGCTTATTTATCAAATATCTATACAATTCACTTTGATTTTGGAAAGGAAGAAAATGAAATATTAGGAACAACAACATACATTTACATCTACACTTATTACATCCCACAAATTTTTGCATTCCTAATTGTATTTTAAGAACTGATGTGTGAGCTTTAGAATTAATGCTTGTGTGGATCAATATCTCACTCTTGTTTATTTGTTTTTGTAGATTGGAATAACTTTACTTGCGATCAACCTAAGAAATGACACAAATGTTGATATTTGTGTTTCTTCTTAACCAAATTCTACCATGCACAAGAGAAGCCTGAATGAAAAGTATTCTCTTATACATAATATTAATAAATTATTAGCTTGGGCTAGAAGAAAAACATCAGAGGTGACAAATTATTGAATGGAATACCACTTAACACTAAAATATGGCTACTTCCATAGCCAAACAATGCTTTTAAATGGCACAATTTTGGAGTTAACTGAAGATGGATACATTACTTCGTTAGATCATGTAACACCCCCTCCTAGGTCTACCCAAAGTAACCATGCCAACCAGGGTAAACATGACGAAAGATGCTACTACAATCATATTTAGCCTCCTATGTCATCTTAAGGAAGTGGAATCGATTGGAAACATCACATACGATCATCCAACATCATTAGAACCCTCAAGAGATAAGTCGGCCACTGAGACAGTCTGTCCCTCGGTCCCGTTGCTATTCTACAGCTCTTAGGCCATATTAGCTCTCATGAAATGGGCATGGGAGTGCCCATCAACCCAAAGTTGCACTCACAGGCCTACCTGCTAGTGATTGTGGACTAGAATTGCCAGTTCTGTGTCAGCGACCCCAGGATTTAAACCACTTTTCTAGCCCATAATACTGGCCTCTGCCCAGAACTTGTTGTAACTTCCAGAATTCATTAAAGACATGATAACAATGTTGATCAATCAAAAATCACCCTCGGGACTAGGCATGAGCATCCCTAACTAGGACTGACATTTTGTCAAACACTTGGCATCAATGCAACCTATAGGTCTAGGATACAAGATAGAGTATAAACGACTGAAATAATTTATGAAACATAACGAGAAGGATCACCTCCTTCTCCATTGAACTACTACATCATCAATTAGGTCTTTCATCCATCTATTTAACAGTTACAAGTAAATACATGAAATAACCATGACATGAACTAGTCATTCAACCATGCCTATAACCAGCATAAAACCATATAAATATCAAAGATATGACAACCACTAAATCCACATGTAAATCAGTGCAAAAGTAGTAGAACTTGTCTTTTATTAATCATAGACAAATCCGACCAAGTTCAGGACTTCCACGTACCACCCGACCATAGAAATGGCTGAAACAAATATCTCTTTCATCCAGTCACCCCCATGCCATATTCCAAGCATGAATATGGGATCTCATAGAACAACCAATCCAAGAACAACCAAGGAAATCTAGAGGTTAAACCACCTCCACCCTCATCAAACCGTGATCACACAAAAACCGGTGCTCCGATCACAACCGAACAGAACTTGGAATGCCATCCAGAATCCATCAGTATCCTTGAGGAATTTTCCATCTCTTTGTCTATAAGGCTTTATCATAATCTAAACTCGGATCACTAGGCCCTACACCGAAATCACTCCCTCATGCTTTACCGTGTATCCCACCAAAACCAATCAAGGGATTTCTAGGCTTTTGGCAATGAACCTTGAGATCACTTCCATCCCGGATTTTGACATCCATCTAGAAAACCAAAGCTCAAAAACCGAAATAAGCATCTCAACATACCACGACATCTGTGAAAAGGAAAGGCTAGGCTGAAAACCATTATCATAACCCGAGAAATCCATGCCACCAACAACAAGAGAACCATACACCAACATGCAAAGCCATGTATGCCCAAACTAGCTAGGTAATCACACATGCAAAAGGTTACCTACAAGTATTCCTGCTGAAGCTTCTTGATCTTGTTTCATTTTTTTGTTCCTTGCTTTCCTTGCTTTCCTTTCCTTTCTCTAACTAGACTGCTTCAAGAAAAATCTAAGTGACCAAGAGAGTGAGAGAGAGAGAGAATAATGAGAGATCTCCAAACTTGAACTGACAAAAAGTTACCAACTGATCCTCATAAGCCTTTTTATGAATGGGGCCTCTATTTTCTTCATTTTCCATTATTTTCCTTCAATTTCCTCCTCACATGCAACATGTGACCTTTCACCTTACTTTTCTCTTAATTTCCTTTATTTTCATAAATAAATGTACCAAAATGCCTTTTAATGCCTTTGCCTTAGCCTTTGGCAATTTTCCTTAGCCAAAACAAAAATCCAGTGATGCCCACTAGGATATATTTGCCCAACATTCAACTTGGAATACATGTCTCTTACCTGTGGTATTATTTTGCCTTTATTAATTTTTATTACATTAACTTTTCACCAGGGTCGTTACGGATCTTGTCATGGTTGATGTTGGGCTACCTATTGCAGTAGCTCCTTTATCTATTGCTTTTGTTTCCTTGCCTGGTCTGGAAATATCTGCTTGTTTACAATAGCAATGGTGTAGATATTTGTTTGAAAAATTGATATATCCTTCTAAATTGGGCTATTAATTGAGGTGTATATTACCAAGTTACCAACAAATCAAGAGAATTTTTTGTTGATGCATGTTGCTACATTGTTGTCTCAAGACATGGATTGTCACAGGTTCAAATTGAGAAAGGGATAGAGTATGTAAACCTTTATAGACTCTTGTCAATCGTTGTGCGAAAGGGGTCTCTTGTCTTACAAACAAAGGGATCTCATACACCAATTTGGTGTTTGGCTTGGCCCTTATCTTAAAATTAGATTGTTTTTATTATTATTATTATTATTTTCCAAATTCAAACAATTTTTTAATTTTGATCTTTTAGCTATTGTAAGATTCTCATTACGAAGTTGGATACTCATCCTTTTACTAGTTTTCAGAACTAGACTGCAGTTTCTAGATTTTTTTATGTGATTATTAATGGCTACTTTAAGGAGCTGCCAATTTGTAAAAGATGCCATACCATGTAATAAGAAACTTTAAATAACTTTCCACCATTTTGTTTGTTCCTTGAAATCGAAATTCACTTATTTTATAGATCTTAGGTAAGAACACATTGATTTAATCTTGTGTTAAGGTTGATTTCTGATGAAAGTTTTGTAACACTAAAGTTGTAGCAAATATGAACTTATAACATTGAATTTGTAGCAAAATATAACCTCATAACACTAAAGTTACAACAAAATATGACCTTAACCCTTTGCTGGGCTTTCTAACTTTTTTCTGTTTCGACTAGCTTCCGTTTTTCCTTACATGGAAAGTGTGCCCACATCCGTTATCTTGAACACCATGTTGCAAGCATTGTACCAACTCATTGATATAAATTATTGTCTTCTAAAATTCGTCCATAGATTTGAACACGACTTGGAAGACTACAATAACTATGGGATGAGGAATATATTAGAGAGAACTAGGTTGGAACTTGGAGCCAGTTTTCAACACCCCCATTTCCCTTGCAAATAACGATGAATAGCGCATAAATTTTCTAGTTCACATCTCTCTATCCGTGGTTCTAGTTTTTCTAGTTCACTTCTCCTTGTCAGAGGTTCTAGCCTGTAATCTTTTTCCTAACTATTATGTTAGCATAGAATATGGTAACCATGGGTCATCTTTACAAAGATTACAAAGATTTCTTTCCTAATTTTTTTTGTTAAGGGCATTTACAAAGATTTTTAAAATTAGAATATAGCTCTAATCTAATTTAAAAGAATATAATCTAAAAATTAAAATCTCAATTTACATTTATGTTTCCTATAAATATAAATAATCAAATATTCTTATTAAAAATATATATTATTTTATATTTCTTTGATTTAAAACCATACCAGAATTCACATTATATATAATAAAAAAATGGTACAACAATATCGGGTGTAGGCCTGCCTTTGAGGAAACCAAGTGCTTCACCAACTGGATACCAAAATATTTGTCCAAGGAGTCTAGACAGAGTATCCTATTTTCTGATATATCTACTCAATGATTATCTCAGAGTTGTTGGATGACTTGGATCAGAGTATAGAAACATGTCACGACACCCAAAAACGTGCCCCGTTGAAAGTTGTATATATTGATGCCTTTTGTGGCTGACTAGTTATGCAGGTCAATGGGCTAAGTATTGTAAGCCATCGAGTTGCTTCTAAAATTGAATTCGTCCAGACTGCTGTAGGTTGTCTTTGCCAAGTGGTAACTAACTAGTAATACCTTACACATTATTATTAAGTTTGTCTTTGCCAAAGTGGTAACTAACTAGTAATACCTTATACATTATTATTACCTTTGTTAGATTTAGATGTTCATTTGTAAGAGATCCACACTTAGTCGGAGTTTATGGTTTGAAGTCATTTTTTTAGCTATCAAAATTCAATCAATATAGTTCGAGTATTTAATTCACTAACTCTTTTTGACATTTATAGAATAACATTGATGTGGAAAATCAAGAAGGGATTTTTCCTACTAACATTTTGTGTATTTTTATTACAATCCTACAGGGTAACTGCAGGTAATAATTTTTGTTTGTCTTGTATGAATGTTGCAAGAAATACTTTTGAGGGGTATATCAACCAAGAGGAAAATCATGAGAGCTTTATTAGGGGAGCAATGTCATACTACGTGTATTGATATTAGGGAATTTATATTGAGTAGAAAATGACATAATATATTGAGCATATAATAGGGGTTAAATGGTTTTTGTATCGGCAAATATAAAAAAATGGAGCTCAAAGTTAATGAAAAAATATAAAAGGTATAAAAAATGTTAATGAAAAAATGGATACCTACACGGGTTTTTTAAATTGGGAAGGTGTATTGGTTTCATATTGATAAGGGCTTAAATAATGTGATTTTTAGAAGCATTTTCTAATATGAAGTCAAATTAAGGGTATTGTTCAATATGTCATGAACGCACGTGTTATGTGAGAAATTCATTGAGTGAAGCCCACGTGAGGAAAGTATGCTATGTTTTTAGCCAAATAATAACTAATGAAGCTGATTTGAATTTGTTACTATCACTAAATTCTACTTATTGAAATAGCCAAAACAAATCATCTAGCTAATTTATTATTATAGGTTTTCGAAATCTGCAAGAAACATATTCAAGTCAAAATACAAACAATTAAATGTTCTTAAATATCAGAAAGTTGAAACTCAAATTTGAAAGTTGAAACTCAAATTTGAATTTTTGAATTGAACGTAGAATATTTTAAAAGAAATGACAGATCGCTTTCTTGAGGTATGGATGATAACTTGTACCAAAGTCTCTTGAATGAGAGTGTGAATGCTACCCTTTGACAAATACCGCAACACAATATATTTAAAATATCCTCTACCATTAAGTCTTAAAGTTTTATTGCAAGCTTTCGTTTCCATTTTTACCCATTTTTCTTTTGCATGTGGTGTTAACATCTTGTGATAAAAAGTTTTATCCAAAGCTTTATTTCCGTTTTTGCGCTCTTTGTTTTTTTATGTAGTATTAATGTTTTTTAAACTACCTTTTATCAAATAAAAATAAATTTATATTCATTTTTAGTACATACATATTATATTATATGTTAATTTTATATTAAAAACTAAAAAACTGATTCACTCTTCTAAATAATTTTGAATTTTTATAATTTTTTTTGAAAATATTATGTTTAACACATAAACTCATGTCATTCTTGCACAATAAACAAAAGTCACCCAGTGAAAATTTGCTAAAAACAAATACATTAACATTTTTTTAGGTCGAAAAAAGCTAGATTGCATTTATATCAGAAATATAAATAAAACATTATATCAGTTCAACTGTTCTTCATATATATGAAACTATACATAGGAGTGGAATTAACACCAAAATTAACACCAGAAGGTGCTCCAGCCAGAACTGGAGGGCAAAACTGTTCCTCATATATGAGCCTATTATAGGAGCGGCTAACACCAAAAAGAGTTCCCGTCAAGATTGGACAACATCTGAACAAAACTATCAAGTGAACCAAAAACATACAGCCATTAAAGAGCTGAAACTAAAATGGGCTCGCAGATCATAGAAAAATTGACCGCTGAGAAATGAAACGGATCATAACAAACTGCTCCCCGCAACAAGAAAGACGAAAACAAGCATGGAGAACCTGCGATCACTGGAAAAGCAAGATTAGAGGATGATAAACTTCAGCGTCCAGAGAGAAGCATCTGAGCTTAATAGAAAACAAAACCAGAAAATGATGAAAGAGCCAGAGCCAAAACAAGGTTAGAAATCAGGAGGAAAGAAGTCCTGAATGGATATGAAATAGCCCTCAAAGGAAACCTGCATGAACCATAAGCCTGGAGCCACCTGGAGACCTCTTTTGGATAAGTCATCTGCACGCTGGTTAAGATCCCTCTTGATGTGATGAATGGAAACTCCCTTTGATCTGTTCCATAAAAAGTTGATCCTATCAATCCATCCAGAGAGTTGCGGCTTCCTAATGATGTTCTTACCAAGAACACCATCAACCAAGACCTTAGAGTCACCAAATATGGAAACATCCTGGAGATTGATAAAGAGACAAAAATGAAGAAGGCCAGCAAGGGCCATCGCTTCCGCCTTACTGTTTGATCCTCTCCCCCCGTTCCAGAAAATGTGGTAATGGCAATTTTCATTTACCGAGATGATGACCCCACAGCCACATTGACCACCCTGTTCAGCCCCGTCGAAGAAGGCCCTCGGCATAGAAGACAGGTCCTGCTGAACCGTGCTTCCTTTCTGATCTGGATCCTTGGATATGCTTTGCGGAATCGATTCAAAAATAGAAGAGATGGTGGAGATAGTTTCCAGAAAAGGGGAGACCTTACCGTTGAAGATAAACCTATTGCGCCACTTCCATATACACCATACAGTAATGATGAAGATTGATCTCCATGATTTCTTTTGAAGACTGCTCCATAAAAATGCATCTGAAATAGAGGAATGAGACATATGCTGGACGCCATGGGCTTCCTCCAGAGTCCACCACAGAAGACAAGTTTTCTTGCAGTCTAGGAAGAGGTGGAAGTTGGTTTCTTCTTCAGACCAGCAGATGGAGCAAACACCCGGACCCTGCCATCTGCGTTTTCTTAAATTTTCCCAAGAGAGGTTCCTGTTGTGGAAAGCCAACCAGGAGAACAGGATCATTTTTTAGGGACATCCTGATTTCCAGAGGATGGGCGGAAAGGACGGCTTGAGGAGAGAAGGCATTTGGCTAATCAGGTCTCTATAAACATCTTTTACCTGAATAGCATATAAAACTTTCGAACTTCTCCAAATGAGACCATCATGATCCTTTGAGCGAAAGATTCCACAGTTCCTAAGACGGATTTTGATTTGATCCCACTGCAAAGCTATGTCTAACGGCATCCCCATACAATCAGCTTCCTTCCAAAGAGGAATCGGGCCTTTCCAGCCTGCAATTAGACTCTCCCAATAAAACAAACCTTTCCTGTGGAGAAAATTTAGAAGAGAATCCTGAAACTCAATCGCTTCAGCACCACTCATGAAACGGTCTTTTCCAATGAGAATATTTTTACCTGTTTGGAAATGCCAATATAAATTTTCCAGAAAAAATTTGCCAATTTTCCGGAGGCTTTGCCAAATAGGAGATCCCCTAGAAGAGCCTAATTTTTCCTTTCTGAGCCAATATGCCAGATTCTTCCTTCTTAGATATTTGAATCGAATTATGTTACTCCACGGACCATCTTCGAAAATGCCTCTCCACAGAGTTTTACAGAGTAAAGCCCTTCCAAAAGATTTCAAGTCTAAAAGCCCCCATCCGCCGCAACTCTTCGGTTTGGAAATATTGGCTAGAGTTGAGAGATGAATTTTTTTTTTACCCACTTGATCTCCCCATATGAAATTCGCCGTGAACTTATTCATTGCCATAATTATGCTTGTTGGGATGAAGAATAAATGAGCCCAATATACCATCATCTAATTTAAAACCGATTGGGCGAGGATCACTCTTCCTGCAAGAGAAAAAAACCGGAAATCTTCTTGTAAAACTTGTCTAATATCCATCCCCAGTCTACCTTTTTATAACCTGGAGCTTTTAGCTAAAAACCCAAATATTTCAACCCTAGCATGATAGATTGGGCTTTGATTCCAAACAGATCCGATAACCAATCAATCTTATCCTGGCACGTATCATTATGAAAAAAGACAGACTTTTCGAAATTAATATGAAGGCCTGTTGCCTTTTGAAAATTTTCCAAGATCTCATAGGGATTGGATTGAGTGGATTCATCCAATCACATCTTTCGATTTTCGTCCTCCTCTATCCAATGGTTGTTACGACGTGGAATTCCAGGAAATGTAGCGGAGGAGCGACGGGAAGGAGGGCCCCAAGTATCAGTGGTGGTGGAGCTGTGGGGCAACTGTGCCGTGGTATGTCCTGGATTCCAGGTCGGGGTTCCTAGCAAGCAAACAGTGTAGTGCTAATCATGGCGGAGATTCTGGTCATGCACGAGTCGGTGTCCTTTTCAAGGGCAATGAGCTTCAGTTGCAGATCGAGTGTGCACTCAAGCCGAATGGCAAAATATTGATCCATTCCTTCAACTATGTTTTCTCAGGGTCGCCAGATTGAGGCTGAGCGGATTTCATATAATAATGCGAAGTTCCTTGATTTTAATTAAACTTATTCTGTGACGCCCATGAGGTTTCCAGCGGTATTTCCTAAAGCCAGGAAGATGACCTCTGAACGTATATCGTCGTTCTTCTGGATGGCACATGGCATGTGCAATCGCAATGACGTTTGATAAATTCTTTGACGTGGATTTAAATTTCGAATAACAGTGACAGGGCGCCGAGATTTATATGGAAAATTTTAAAATAAACTTATTAGTTTCAAATGAATTTGATTTATAAGAATGACGATGTATGAAAATATTTTCCCCTTAAGTTTGATATGAATTATGCCTTCATGTTGTATTAGATTTTGTTTCATTGCATGAAGAGGGACTCTAAAATCCAGTACGAAAGAAACGTTACCAGTAATGTTATATTTAAAAGTAATAAATTAACACTTATAATAACAAATTAAAAATTTATTAAAAAAAATTAGTTATAAATAAAATATTTTAATTTGCATTTTAATTTTAAAAACTTGTAATTATAAAAATATATTTCAATTTGCATCTTAATTGTATTTAATCTAAAAATATATTTCAATTCGCATCTTAATTTTTATATAATTTGAAATAGAAAAATAAAATAATTATAAGTAAAATAAAAATTAATTTACTTAATATATGTAATGTCTTTACTATTTAATATTGACTTAACACATGACATGTCAAAATAATATTATTAATATTACATGATGCGTGATTCATTTTTATATCCGGTTGATATGTAATATTTAACCAAAAAATAGATTAATAACAAAAAAAACATTAACCTTAAACTACTACAACCACAATAATAAATGTGGTTGATATAAAATTTAACATCTAGTATATAGGTATTACACATCATTATCATTTCAATAATATTTTTACTTTAAAATTATATATATATATATATATATATATATATATAGGGTTTTGGATAGACGGTGATCGGGCGCTCTGTTAAGATACACCTTGATGAGAAGCCACTAGTTCAATTCCCCTCCCAAGCTCTGTTAAGATACACCTTGATGAGAAGTCACTAGTTCAATTCCCCTCCCAATACAGGTGATAAATTAGACATGATGAAGATATAATTTTTATTAAGAAAAATGTAAATAAAAAGAGTCATCACGGTCGAAAGCCATAAAACAATACATATATCATTTGTCGTTGATGTTTTTTCCATTCATAC
Organism: Pinus tabuliformis; assembly: GCA_031772625.1. NCBI lineage: Eukaryota > Viridiplantae > Streptophyta > Pinopsida > Pinales > Pinaceae > Pinus > Pinus tabuliformis. The sequence continues at coordinate 1,345,807,641 of CM062818.1, read as the reverse complement.
TTTTCATCACCTTAGATTATTTCAAGATTCCTGTTAGTATATAATTACACATTATATTGAAGCTAAGATCTTCTCAAGAAAAAGATAGAGAACTCCAAACTTGTTAGGGTGATCTCCAAACTTGTTGGGGTGGATTTTTGTATGCAACCTCCAGTCTCAATAAGGACCTCGACCTCAACAGTTAGGGTTCTTCTAAACAATTTGTGTCTCGCCAAGATGGCATGTCTTGATTTTTCGCCTTTCCCAATGTCGTGCAATATCTCCACATTCAGGCATATATGAAGTTGACTCCCTCTTGAATCAATTGTGTTTCAACCACTTGCTCTGCAAAAACATAGTGTGTTTCAAGCAAATAACCACAACCACAAAATACATCTAACTATAGAAATTTATGTTAAAATGTATAAAGTTTATCTAATTTTAATAGTTTTTAATATTTTAACTATTTTTACACCGAAGGTGTTCCTCTCTGGGGTTGGATGGGGTAGATTCACCGAATCACATCTTTAAATTTTCGTCCTCCTCTGTCCAATGTTTTTTTCACCACGTGGAATTACAGGGAATGGTAGCGTAGGGAAGGAGGGGCCCAAGTATCAGCGGTAATTGAGCTGCGGGGCGACTGTGCGGTGGTATGTCCTAGATTCTAGGTCGTGGTTCGTGGCAAGCAAGCAATGTAATGCTAATCACGGTGGAGATTCTGGTCCTGCATGAGTCGGTGTCCTTTTCAAGGGCAATGAGCTTCGGTTGTAGATCAAGTGCGCGCTCAAGCCAAATGGCGGAAGATTGATCCATTCCTTTCACTACGTTTTCTCAGGGCCGACTAATTCAGGTACAATGCTTGCATTTCTTTCCTACGAGATCGAGTGCACATTCAAGCCAAATGCCATCCCAGTGATGCGGGTCTCCCCGCGGTGTTCAAACATGGGAAAGCCCTCCAACCTCATGCATTCTCTGAGCCCTGCGGTGGCCCTGTTCAAATGCTCTCAACGCCTTCCTTGTAGATTCTCTTTCGAACCTGAACCCATACATTCAAGGTATTGACAATAACTGGCAAGTTCACTACCATATGCAAACTCTACAAATATTGAACGAAATAATGTGTGGAGATCCAAAAATAACAATAAAATGAAAGGGCATTCTATGGGTTCCACGACCGCATGTGTACCAAAAGGAAACAACAAAGAAAATGACTGCAACTGATACGACTTGTGTTAGCGTTAGGGTTTTCTCCATTCTCACATTTCAAGCTATGTACCGATTACAGTTTTGTTGCATTGAAATTTATGTCTTGGTGTTATTAACAAACACTTGTAGAAAGATGAATGGTTTCACTTCTAATATGTCCAACGTTTTTTACAAATACACTGAAAGGTTGCCTTAATAGGAAAACTAGATGTCTTAAATTTTTACCAGAAAAAGCGAAATCATTTTGTGTGGATAACGTTAGCTCCCGAGAAGATTGTCTGGGAGGAGAATCGATATTGGTGTCCCCAATTATGCTAATCCTAGTAGGATATGGGTTTTCCCCAGGTACATCACATGGATTGCAGTAACTCCATAACCCATAATGCAGAGATGGATAATAGTCAACGCCACACTTTGATCCTACCAGCCCTAAAGAGAAAGTTGTTCCATAGTAGGAAAAGATGAAACCCAAGATGGAAATATGGGCAGCAGTGCACTTGTAAAAGCAAGCACTATGGACATTTACACAAAGTACGTTTGAAGGAATATGACAAAAATCCATGTCATGGTCACCTGAAAGCAATTTTTGTAGTGGTCAGCAACACACTATTCACATATAGTCAAGGTTTGTTACACATCGACTCCTCATTGTATTTGAAATGGCCAACATTTGCAATACACGATCCATTAGTCCATCGGATTTCGTTGTAATAAGATAGTACAATAGCCAAAAGAATACCAGAAATTGAGAGAAAATTTTCAAAATCCCCGCTGCATCATATGGAATCACCCTTGACTTTAATGACTTTAGAGGAGATGATTCATTGAAAGGTCCCTGAGTTTTAATTACTAATTTGGGTTTCCAAAATTCCTATTCTTAAAATTTTAAAAATAGGAAAGGTATACATTAATATATGAGAATATTTGTCTATACAATCTAACAAATAAAATTAAAAGTTTCCAAACAATTTTTTTATACTTATGCAATGTGTTTTAGACTTCCACTTTTAACTTTATAAATTTTTAACCTTACACAAATTAAAATTAAAAGTTTTCAAATAATTTTTTTTTGGTACTTATGCGATGTGTTTGGGACTTCCACTCTTAGTTTTATAAATTTTCAACCTTACATAAATTAAATGGCTCATAAGTATTTCAACCATTTAATGTATATGACTATTAAAAATATTTTTTTTGTAATTATGCAATGTGTTTGGGACTTTCTCTCTTACCTTTACAAATTTTCAACCTTAAACAAACTAAATTGCCGACAAATTAAATGGATCATAAGTATCTATGTTATGTTTAATATAAAAGATTATTGTGAAGCACCTAGCTATTCAATGTATAAGAACTTTAAATCAAGTTGTTGACCCTGATAATTCCACTTTATGGGCTACTCGGGCTCTTAACTTGTCTGCAAAATGGCATCAAATATGGTACAACTATACGAGGGCCTAAATATCTCTCATGTTAGAATTTAAGATAGAGAATATGAGCTCCAATGGATACACAAAAGTTGAGGAACATCCCTCTTATAAGTTGGGGTATCTTGCTTGGGAGGAATAAAGCAATCTTTCATGACAAGGTTATCTCCCCCAATCTTATGGGGGCTCATGTTATTGCTTTATTTGAGTTCCTTCCTATAAAGTATTTTTTAGTTTCACTTGACTCATCATCATGGGTTAAGTGTTAGCAATGTTGCAAATGGAGAGGGAGGATAGTATATATAGGGTTGTTTGATATTATTATAAATTAAAAAATAACTAACAATGGTAATTGAAAAATGAAAAGAAATAAAGATTGTCAAATAATTTGATTTAATTATAATAGGAGAGGAAGAAGGCATATAAGCATTAGAAAATTGAAAGTTAATGAAGGAAGATTGAAAATTGATAATGGAATAGAAAAATGAGATTATCAAATAATAAAAGTCTAAAACGAAATGGGCCTAGGAAGTGAAAATGGAAGAAATTAATGCCATGAAGTCACTTAAATTTTCTTAAAATTCCAATACATGGTAAGCACATCTCCAAACTACAAGCCCTAGAAAGATGGAAACTTTGAATTGTCAAAACTGTTGTTTGTATGTTAATTCTAGAAAATATGAACAACAAAAGCTTGACGAAATATGCAGCACTCAAAATCATGTTTGTTTTATTAACTGAAAAACAAAAAATACAATGCTACAATTTCAACTCTAAACACAGTCACTCACTCATTGAATATGAAAAACCTCACCTGCACTGCCTTCTTTGTAGATGTGGGGTTGTGGTTTACAAAGTAGGTCAACCTAAAAATAATCTTGGGAAAATTATAGCCTCAAAGAGTAAAGCATGCGTGAATGGAAGCCATAATGTTCTAGCGGTCTGTGACCTATCCTAAACAAGGAATCACTCCTCAGTAATGCACTTTACCAATTCTGCAAATTACAACTCAAGAGAAAAGCACTTACTCTAATTATGGAAAAACTAAAACATGATAAAAGATGCTACGAGTGGCACAAGTATGCCTTAAGCATGCATGTTCCCTGTTTAGAACAATGCGGGCTCTTGATGTGCCTCCTAATATGTTTACAATGATATGATAGATGGATACTGCAAAATCCGACTAATATGAATGAAACCCTTAAGCTTTATGACGAGATCCTGAAGGCATCAAGCCTAATGTTGTTATATAGTATACTCTTATTGATGAGCATTGCAAGGAGATAAATATGGAGGAAACAAACGTACACATCCCTAGCATAGACCAAATCTTGATTAAATCGAATGTAATACATGCAATCATACATTTTATATATCTCAGCTTTTTTTCAAATACTCTTTATATAATATTTATTCTATTAAAAATAAGACATTTTAAGTTTAGTCTTCGCCAATATATTATTTATCCTATTAAAAATAAGAAATTTTAAGTTTAGTCCCCACCAAGTCACAGGTTCAAACCTCATGGGGAGGGGTTGAAGAATGGAAGTCACTATAAAGGAATTAAACTTCCCAAGAGGCATCTAGGCTTTACCAAAACCTCACATAATTTTGGTGATAAACATCCCCTAGTAAATAGATTAGTGTTCTTTCCATCAAAACCAATAAACAAAATAGCTACTATTGAGCCATCAAAATAATTTACCCAAATCTTTTATTCCTTGAATATACTTTACACCTTTAAAAACAATGGTTAATATTATTTTAACTATAAATCTTAAATTTTATTAATTCGCAAAATTTAAAATTTCTTTAAATTTTATTAGTTAACAACATTTAAAATTCAAGGAAAGTCCTGGAAGGAAGGGAACTAATCATCTATCATTTGGGATACCAGATAAACTCCCTCAAATCATCATTCTCGAAATAGTGTCATATTACCATTGCTGCAGACATTGATTTCATGCAAAGCCAACATTCACCTCTTTATCAGTGCCCTGTAAATGCTAATAATTCACCCATGCGGGATAAAAACTCAGACTCTCCGCCGATACAACCGCCCATTGGGATCTTTAATCATAACGTCTTAAAAGTTAAAATAAGTGTAATTTTTGAAACGGTATGAATCAATCCATGTGATTGGAGTTTTGAATAGATAAAATAAACTGTTACGTTGGTTGTGTCACACATAGGTTATAAAATTATAATACGAATGTTGTCTTGTGGGTTGATTCGTGTGGGCATGAAATTACATAAAAGTTGTTACTTTATATATATATATATATATAATCCATTTTGTTTAAATAAAATTAAAAACAATATAATTATATATATATATATATATATAAATGTTATAAAAAAAATTAAAATAAAATATTTTGATTTTGAAATGAATTATAATTTTTGGGCAAGTGCTATTGATAAGTCATGATATTGGTATTATAATAAAACTTATTTACAAGTTAAATAGAGTAAATATGTATGATTAAGAATTTTGTTATAGTGTAAATGTGAACTTTTAATTTAAAAAATATTAAAAAATTAAATTAAAATAAAATAGTTATAAAATATTTTGATTTTGAAATGAATTATAGTTTTTGGCCATTTGGTATTGATAAGCCTTTAGCCCATGACATTGTAACAAAGCCTAAATTATTATAACACTCGGTAAATAGAATTTTTTTTAGATTTTTATTTTTATTTTTTTAATACAATTTTTTTATTTTATATTTCAATTTAAAATCACATAAACATATATATATATATATACACACACGTAAACTTTAATAAATTTTGAGAGTCAAAACTTTTCCACTGAAATAAAAACAATACAGCGTATATAATGATACTTTTATCACAAATATAAACATATGGTTGTAATATATAGTGATACTTTTATCATCAAATTATTATTTTTAAAGAATTATTTGAGTAATCTAATCCTTTTGACTTAGTTACCAAAGAATCTACAATAAAAACCATTTTCCATCAACGTTTCAAATCCCAACAGGGATCCATCATCAGGATTGGGATCCATCATCAAGATTTCTGGAATGTCGATAGTAGAAGAGCTTAAATGAAGGATTTAAACAGTTATGAGGAGAATAAATTTAAGGATGAAATGAATGTCCTGGTTTAATAAATCTTAAAGAATAATTAATAATAACTATTATACTTTGTTATATTTAATATATATTACTTTGTGAATGTAAAATGTTAAATGTTTTATTACCATAAATATAAATAGTAATGTTTTTAAATATAAATTAGTATGAGAAATATTTATTCTTTTATTTTTTTAATATATATATATATATATTAATATTTAATGAATAGTAGTAATAGTATATTGTGTTAATATTAAATATTAAATTATTAAAATATATTACTACTTATATTAAAATTAATTAATTTTAATAATATTAATAATCAATAATCAATAATAATAAATAATAAATATTAATAATTGATAATTATACCAAGACCTAATAATTAAGGTTAATAATTAAAGTAGTAATCATTATTATGAATATTTACTAAGAAATGTTTAATTTATATTACTAGTTTAACTAATTAATAGATTTATTATAGATCTTAATTAATACCTAATAATAATAATTCATAAAAATAGTTGATGACAATAGTAATAGCTATTATCATAATTATTATTGTAAATGTTGTAATTAAATACTAATTATTATTATTATTATCATACTTAAATTATTATAGTAATGCTATTAACTACTAATTATTAGAATAGGAGAGGGATATCTACCAACTGATTGCTATACCTGAGATGTATTGGTGATCTTAATTTCTCTAATTAAGGGAAGCCAGTTTCCACTAATCTCAATACCATTGTCCCTGTTGAGATTATGCGGATATTTGATAATTTCAAGAGCTTCTCTAATCTTTCGCCTATGATGTTGTTCTTCCCTTGCGACAATTGAGGCGTTTTCCAAGCAGACATGGTGCTTAGTCTTTGAGGAATGTTCTGCCAAGGCTGAAGTACGAGACCTTTCATTCCTAATATCAGCTCCATGTTCCTTGAGTCTTGTCTACAAGGAGCGACCTGTTTCACCAATGTAACTTTTTCCACAGGAACAATTTATTTTATAGACCCCTTTAAGTTGATGTCTATCAATATTATCTTTGACCAACCTCATACCTTGCCTAATAGTTCCAGGGGCTGAGAATTGCGTGATTATGTTTTTCTTCCTTAGGATTTTAGCAATCTTATCAGTTACTCCTTGAATATAAGGTAGAAATACCCTACCACATTGAGGTTGGTCTTGAGCTCTAGGTTCATGAGATAACACCCTTCTTTCAGCTTTCTCTATTGCTATTTTAATTTCTTTTTCTTTGTAGCCTATACTCTTAAAGGTTGAAACTAAATGTTTCTTCTCTTCATTCAGATGCTCAGAGTCAGAAATATGAAGGGCTCTGATAGCAAGAGTGTTTAGAACACCAAACTTCTGGGCTGGGTGATGGTGGGAATCTGCGTGGAGGTGGCTTTCTGTGTGGGTTGACTTCCTGAAAACCTTATGCCCTAAAGAGCCATCCTCTTTCCTTATTATGAATACATCTAAAAATGGGATGCTCATCTAATCCTTTTTAAATGTACAAACTATATACAATTTAATATTTATATATACTGACCTTCCTATTCTTTTACGTTGTCAAAATTACAGTGAGCTCAGGAGGCTTCTCTCCAAGCTTTTTGAGCATAGGAATAAAATCTTAAATCAAAATAAATAATTCGTTTTTTAGGTCCGATAAACCAAAGTTTGGTCTCAGTGGACGTTAACCACCACCACGACCATCATCATCATGATAAATTTTAAATAAACTTTTTAAGTAACATGTTTGAAATGTTTATTTTAAATTTCATTAATGATGAATATACTTAGAGATAATATAAATAGTAGAGAAGATATTATTTATTATTTTTTTATTTAATCATACATTAGTATAGATTTATTTTAACTAGGGAGGAATAAATTTTTAAAAGTTAATTTTTTTTTAGTATAAAATTTGAGAATTTTGCAACTCAAAGTATTTGATTTCTCTTAGCATTTAATATATCTAGAGTTGAAATAGGTATATGCTAGTTCTAGAGTTAAACTGGATATATACTAGTTCTTAATAGTATTATTTATAGTTATATAAATTTCACATCTTTCTGTTTAAAAATATTTTTTTTTAATTTTTTTTTTTTTTAAATCTCTAATAATTTTCCTTGATAGTGGTGCTTATGAAGGAAAGAGGGATGAGGAGACAGGTCATCACATTTAGCACCATGGTTCCCTTAGTTTCTAGGAGTAACATCCCATTTATGTAACATATTATCCTCCATATTGTTTTATGTTTACAACATGCTATGCAAAAACATGTCATGATCTCAATTTTTACCTTATCCATGCACGTTTTTGGAATAAAAGCCCATGAAAAGAAGAAGCCTAATATGTATTGATGTACTTTTTTTTTGGCCTAATCAATTAAATTTCTTAGCTTAGAAGAAAAAACACACACTATTTTCTTTCACATGTTTTATAATTTTTAAAATTTAATTTTTTAATATATATATATATATATATATATATATATATATATAGATATTTATTTGTAAATATTGAATTTTTCGATGTTTATTAATTAAATTTAAATCTAAAGTTCTAAAATATAATGGTTACTAATTTATGAATCATTACTTTAATTTATATGGTGTCTGTTAAGTATGGACTAGTAGGTTTGAGTGAGATTTAGTGCTACCGGGTCTCAGATACAAATTTCATAGATAGAGGTTGAGGATGGAAGCAACTTTGGAAGAATTAAACTATATTCCAAGAAGTGTCCAAGTTCAACTAAACTTTACACAATAACTACATTACTATTAAAAATGTGATATCTATTTTACCTTTATTAGCATAATTTTACAATATAAATCAAGTTAATTTATAAAATAAAAAAATGTGAATAACAATATCACATTTCATTTTGATGAGTTATTATCAATGTAATCAACAATGACAATTTAAAATACAAAAGAAAATAAAGAAAAATAATAATGGGCAATAAAAATAATAATAATAATGTATTTTTGATTAATATTTTGTAATTATTAATATTTATAAATCATGGGTATTAGAAGTCAAGTGTGTTGATTTATATTTGATATTATTGCAATAAAAAATTTATAGGTTGATATATTTGAACTTTTTACTTAGTGGGAATTAAGCCCCACACAAATCAATTGGCCTACACCTCATGGGTCAAACAATAAGTGATTTCATTGACCTCAAAACAAATGACAACTTTAGTATACCAAAAACAAATAACAACTTGAGTATTAATTTTTACTCGATTGGTCTCCTTATGAGATGAGTGAGTCTTTGGCACAATCTAATGTTGTTCCCTCCACCTAATTTCAAATCTTAGCGAAGACTAAACCTCACACAAACCACAAATAACAATTTGAGTATTAATTTTAAAATAATTAACAAAACGTACAACCACCGCGACGGGAAACTGGTTGCTCACTTTAAAACCCAATAGATTATCAAATAGATTGGCACAATATGATGTTATCTCTTCCCCCTATTACAAATCTTAATAAAAACTAAACCCCACACAAACCACAATTATATGTTAACAAAACGCAAATACTACCACCACCGCCACGGTAACCATGGACTCAGATGCAGCAATGTCAGCGTTAACATCGAACTGATTTATGAAGAAAACTTGAAATCCTCTTATCGTGCTATATTTCATCACCGCCCAGAGTGTAATAACATCACTCATCTCTCTCTATTATTATAACTGAATTACTTTCCCTGTTCCTATTGGGGATAAAGTACGCTACTCTACTCTTCGTGACTCTCTCTAATGACTCCCGAAATCTGAGTTTATCTTCATTATTCTAATTCTTTTTACCGAGCTTCACGATATAAATAGAGACAAAACACGTGTAATTAATAAATTTCGTAGGAAATGGAGAGGGAGAAGATAAGTGTAATTCTCTTAGGAAATGGAGAGGGAGAATTAATGATGCCTGTACCTCTTGAGTATTAAGGCTGATAGATCAAATTGAGAGGTCAAGGTTATATTTCAGTTTTATTGATATAATTTAAGTGTAATTATTAAATCTTTTTGAAAATGAAGAATGAGAATTAAGGGGTACCCTTGAATATTAAAGGCCGATAGGTAGAATTGAGAGGGAAAAGTTATATTCCGATTTAATAATTTATTATTGTGAAAATATAGCTATAATTTTTAGTGAAAATATATGATGTTTTTTATTTGAAAAAGAAAAAGAAAGGTTAATAATAATTATTTTATCTTATAAAATGTTATTAAATTTCTTTTAATTGGTTAAGATGTTATTTTTTTGGATATAAAGAAATATGTTAACAATTCAAGGTTTAGAGGCATCTCATATGAGTGAAAGTCTACCCTTTTATGAACCACTAGTAGGGTAATTCTAAGTGACATGAGTTTTTTTGAAGAATAGTAATGAGTCACCCTGCATTCAGGATCATAGCAAGTGATGATTTTCCTCATTGTTGTTTTGACAACTAAATTATGATATATTTTCTCACTGTGTAAAATAATGTGATATTGTATTATTCTTTTTTTTTTAAATCTTAAATTATAATTTTTAACTAATATTCTAACACTTGTTTATCATATATTTATTTTCTGGAATATATCGACATTACAAACATACCATTCATTAATACAATAAAATGATTTTCAACTAAGAAAAGAACAAAACTATCATATAAATCTGAGATGAAACAATTTAAAATTTGAGAAAACATAAATTCTTTAAAAATTTATTAAGAAACAATCAACAATTCTATATACATTAAAACCTGACGATATCATAACTAAATTAAAGATGGAAAAATATTCAATTTTGCTTTTACTTATGTTGTAATATACTTTTACAAACGCATTGTTTAAATATCTATGTTTTGATGTTTTGACATAAATTTAGTGAAATATCTTTTAATTTAAAATGAGGTTTTGACTTCATATATGGATTTAGCTGTAACGCCCTGTCCTCCCAAGTCCACCCAAGCAACCAACTAGTCGGACAAACATGTGATGGGAGTTACTAAAGGATTAAATATCCTAGGTGACCTTAAGGAAATGGAATCGACAAAACATATCAAACAAACTCATCTGCATCAACAAAACACACTCAAGAGACATGTCATCCACTCAAACACGTTGTCCCCGAGTCCCACTAATTATTTAAGCCTTTTAACCCAAAGTCGCTCTCATGCTATAGGCAAGACAACGACCAAAACATCTAACTCGCTCTCATAGGCCTCTATGCCAATGACTATGGATTTTTCTTAGCAGACTTGTGCCAGTGACCCTGAGATTTGATCCACTTTTCTAGCTTAGAATCTAGTCCTCTGCCCAGAATTTGTTACAACCTTCAGAATCATTCAAATGCATGATAACAATACTGAATATTAAAAAATCAACCTCAGGATTAGGCCCGAGAATCCCAAATCGGGACTAACATTCTATCAAACACTTGGTATCAATGCAATCTACAGGTCTAGGATACAAAACAAACAATAAATGACTGAAAGAACTTATGAAACATAACAAGAAGGATCACCTCCTTCTCCATTGAAATATCATACCATCAATTAGGTCCTGAATCCATCCATTTAACAAATACAAGTAAATACATGAAATGACCATATGAACTAATCACATAACCATACTTATAACCAACATTAAACCATATAAATATCGAAGATATGCAGCCATTAAATCCACATGTGAACAAGTATAAAAGTAAGAGAACTTAGATTTTATCAATCATAGGAAAATCTGACCAAGTTTGGGACTTCTACGTACCACCCGACCTTAGATGTGGCTAAACCAAATCTCTCCTTCAGCCAGTCCCCTCCGTGCCATATTCCAAGCATGAATGTGGGATCTCATAGAACAACCAATCCAAGAACAGTGAAGGGAATCCAAACGTTAAACCACCTCCACCCTCACCCAACCGTGATCACACCAAAACCGATGCTCTGATCACAACCAAACCGAATTTGGAATGCCATCCGGAATCCATCACTATCCTTGAGGAATTTTCTGTCTACTTGTTTCGCAGGCTTTACCGCAATCGAATCTCAGATCACTAGGCCCTAAATCGAGACCAATTCGCCTTATTATAAGATTATTTAAAAAAACTCCATTTTCATCTTTAAACTCATGTGGAGTAGTTAAAAGAAAAACTGCGCTGGCAAAATAAAAACGCTATAAGTGTAAACATAAAGGTTTCAAACCTTACCGCCTTTCTCCAAAACCAACACAGCACCAGACAATTTATTATTGGTACTCCACGCACAACATTTAAAAGAGATTGAATGCAGTAGGTTCACACCACTTGCCAGGCCGCGTAAACAATGCGACGGACAGAGAAACACGATCTACGCACCAGCACCAGCACGCAATACCAACTCTTACGCACTCTCTTTGTAAATCAGATGTTAAAATTAATACCCTCATTCATTGATTCGTTCATGAGGTTGGGGCTCCTTCAGTCTTCGAGTTTCGTATCCTGAAGCGCTCCTCTACCCGCATATATGACAGCACGAAACCAGCGATGGCAACGAGTCACTTTTCGTCCGGGTTGCCGCCTCTAAAACAACAGTCTCCACGCAATACCACACAACAGAATACCATGGTTCTCGAGTCCGTATTCTTCCCACGCAGCACCAACAACGCTCCACGCAGATGAACAACATCACCAGCGCTCTAAACTGCTTGCTAACAATCAGTTTGCTCCACCTCCAGTACGCAAATCAGTTTGCTCCACGCCTCCAACTGCTCTGATACCACTTGTTGGAGATCAGATGCACATCAATCTAAAACAAATACTCAGCAAATAACTCATGCACATAAAGACACAACAATTAACGTGGTTCACCCAACCAATCTGGGCTACGTCCACACAACATAGGCATCGGCAATTCTTTATTAATCAAACAGGAGATTACATAAAACAAATCCTCACAAACTCTCACACTACTCATAAACCATCCGTATGGATACCTGTTATATAGCAAGGAGAATCTAACTGCCTCATAAATTCTCTCAACTCAAACTTAGGATGCATTAACTCCCTCCCAACAAACTGGAGCTAATCTAGGAACTGATTCCTATTGTTGTCATCTACTGAGATTTTGCCTATCTTATGCAAAACAGAAAATCTCAACAACTACAATCCAAAACCGGATCACTAGGCCCTACACTGAGACTTCTCCCTCAAGATTTACCGTGTATCCCACCAAACTGGTCAAGGGATTCCTAGGCCATTAGGAATGAACCTTGAGACCACCTCCGTCCTGGATTCCAAAATCCATTCGGCAAACCAAAGCTCAAAATCGAAATAAACATCCCAACACCATGGCATTCAGGAAAAGGAAAGGCTAGGCTGAAAACCACTGTCATAACCCGGAAAACCCATGCCACTAAAAATAAGAGAGCCATACACCAACATGCAAAGTCATGCATGTCCAAACCAGCTAGGAAATTGCACATGCAAAAGGTTACTTGCAAGTATTCTCGTTGAAGCAGCTTGATCCTAATTTTCCTTGCTTGATATTTGCTTTGCTTTCCTTTCCTTACTTTTCCTTCCTTGATCCAAAGCTAGAGTGCTCCAAGAAAACTCTAAGTGACCAAGTGTGAGAGAGAGAGAGAATAATGAGAGAGCTCCAAAATGAACTGACCAATAGATTTTACCATCTAAGAGCTTGCCAACTGATCCTCAAAAGCCTTTTTATTATTGCGGCCTCTAATTTCTTCATTTTCCATTATTTTCCTTCAATTTTATGCTCACATCCAACATGTGACCTTTTACCTTACTTTTCTCCTAATCTTCTTTATTTTCATAAATAAATGTGCCAAAGATGTATTTCTTCCTTTTAATGTCTCGCCTTAGCCTTTGCCAATTTTCCTTAACCAAAACACACATCCAGTGATGCCCACTAGGATATATTTTCCCAACATTCAGCTTGGAATAGGTGTCCCTTACCCATGGTCTTATTTTTCCTTTATTAAATTTTACTACATGAACTTTTCACCATGGTTGTTACAGAACCCTCCCCCTTGGGGAACACCTTCCTCGCTGTTAAACCACACCAAGACCTCAGCAAAACCATTGAAAAACAAACATACTTCCCATGGATTTTTATAACTTAGCTTGTTGCAGTATTTACAATAGAAGACTTGCTCAAAAGCAAGACATAATGACAACATGAAAATATAATAACCATACCGCATACTGGAGCTTTATAACACAACTCATTACAGTATTTACAATAACCACATATACACATATGTATATTTTCTAAACCAACAAATAAAAGGATATGATTTCTATATCAATCAACAAGGAAATCCATAGGATCACACCTCCACCCTCAAAGTAATACTAGGATTCACCTCCTTCTCAGGAAGTCCAAAATCCACTGTCACAACCAAAGTTGCATCCAAGGTCCCACGCTATAATCTTGCGACACTTGTCCTTTAAGTGAATATTTACCTACTCATTGTTCTAAGGCACACTCCCAATGTGCATTTGGTTCCATCTAGAAATCCTAATGACCAAAACCAATATATCCATGACCTTCCCTTCTCTGCTACAAATTCCCTCGAAAAATCTAGTCACCTCCTTTCATGCAGTCACTCACCTTCCAAGTTCCCTCGAATCCCTAACCCGGGTGATCCATCCCTTGGCAAGGCTTCCTCGAATCATAATATCAAACAACAAGGCATATACCTGCCTCAACCATCATACTAGTCATAGCATGCTCATGAAAATCAATGGGCACTATTGGGTACCAGTGTCCCACAATGGCCCTGCTTCTGAAGTACTCTACCAACATACTGCTACATGTTCAAATTCTTTTATTGTTGTTGCCAATTCTTGTAGTCGATTTCAATCACCCAACCAAATTGTTCATGCATTCTTGTTCCAAGCACATAATTTCCATTAGATTCAAATAAATTGAAATAACCTCAAACCATACCTCATTGGTAGTTCGTCAATAAGGTTGATCCAGGTGAATATTGGTGGCCACCCGCCAAGTCCACTTGGACCCCCACCATTATTTCTTTCAACTTTTCAATTTCCTTAATTGTAGCACAATTTACTATTTTTAGCATTTTTTTGAGTCCTGAACTTCTAGAGCTGTTTTGAGGCCCTAAACAACATTTTTTGGGAAAATTGGGAGCAACATGTGTCCATGGGTCGATGTTTCTCTTCCCAAAGTTGTAGCTCTTGGATAGGTCTTTCTAACGAGATGTTGTGTACGTCAAACGAAGATTGTATGCCAAAGTTACGACCCCGGGAAGTTGATGTACCAATTTACCCAAATAGGGCCCACAGTTTGGCGTTTCATCTTCTAAGGTTAGGTTTTTCGATGTTTAGGGTTTTTCATTATTTCTCAATAATAAATAGGCCTTCGAGCCTCATTGTAACACATTTTAGAGGCATGTAGCCTCCACATATCTTATTAGAGATAAGCTACCATCGCCCTAGCTGGTTTATTTCTATTTCTGTTTGTAAGCATATTTCAGTATTTTACATTAATGAAATGATGTATAATTTTTGCTGCATCTTTTTGTTTATGGTTATATCTGTAATTTGTTGCGTTCTTGTTTAAATCTAGATCAGTGGTATCAGAGTGGTCTGCTTTTTTCTCTGTTTTTCTTTGCATGTCCCCAACGAGGTCGGGATATAAGGAGTTAGGGCTTGAACTAGTCGAACCTTTGCAAGACCAGCGTTGCAAATCCTGACGGCCTCCCATGGCAGATGAAAAGAAATATGAGGGGGCAGGAGATCCTATGAAAATCTTGTTCGAAGAAGCCCTCAAGCGATAAAGGAACGCGATGATGGGCAACTTTGCCCAGATCCTTCAGTAGCTACCCAGGGGCGACGCATCGACTTCCAACAACTACTTTGGAAACACCACACCGTTTAAGTTACAAGTTCATTTTGAAATCCCCATATTCGAGGGTCAGATAGATGTAGATGTCATAGATAAATGGTTAAATCTGTTAGAGGGTTATTTTTTTGTTCATGATTTTTCCAATTAGGAAAAGATTATTTTTGCTCTTCTTAAAGCAGCCCTCCATGTAAAGGACTTGTTGGAAACCTACTGCGAGCAGAAGGATGAAAGTACAGGCTCACTATTTTCAGCCGCACCCACTTGGAATTCGTTTCGGGATACCATCAGAGCGCAGTACTACCCTGTCGGAAGTTATGAGGATCAATACATAAAATCGACCACGCTGCGGCAAGGAAGGGACCAAGACGTGCCAGAGTTTACTAATATTTTCCATACCCTTCGCACAAAGTTGGGTATCAAGGATTCAGAGCAGCATTTGGTACTAAAATACAACAGCTTCCTACACAAGCAAATCCAGGAAGAAATAGAATTCCTGAACATCTCCTCACTCGGCACGACATACCAATATGTCGTCAAGGTCGAGCAAAAGTTTAAACAGAAGAAGCGATACTTTGGATCTGTGAATCCGAAGCAAGGGAAAGGTGCCCCCAAACCAAAGAACAAAGGACAAAGCCAAGTCAGCGAGTCCCAAGACAACCCGCCAAAGCTACAAGCAAAGAACAACGCCGCAAAGCCGAAAAAGGACATGAGAAAGTGGTGTGAGTTCCATAAGAGCTCCACTCACAACACAAGTGAGTGTCGGGCCAAGCAGTCATTGGTGACTGAGCTAAAGGTTTCAAAATCAGATGCATGTTCCGACTCTGAGTCAGAACCTGACAAGGGGAATGACAAAGGGAAGAAGATTATCGATGCGGAGCCCAATGCCACCTTTGCCACCACGAAGATCTAGAAGGAGGAACCCGAAGATCCAGAGGAGGAGGATCGTCTCTTCCACTCCCAGATGTGGGTAAAGGGCTCCCCGCTATAGTTCATTTTCGATAGCAAGAGCCAAAAGAACCTCATTTAGGCAAAGGTCGTGAAGTGGCTAGGCTTAACGACCACAACATATCCACAACCGTACACCATCGGGTGGCTTCACTAATGACGAGATCTTCGCGTGAGCCAATGGTGTCACCTTCCATACAACATCAAGCCCTTCACGAATGCGGTATTAT
Organism: Pinus tabuliformis; assembly: GCA_031772625.1. Classification (NCBI taxonomy): domain Eukaryota; kingdom Viridiplantae; phylum Streptophyta; class Pinopsida; order Pinales; family Pinaceae; genus Pinus; species Pinus tabuliformis. The sequence goes on along the minus strand of CM062818.1, from coordinate 1,345,790,865 downwards.
GTGACATTGATCCCCTTGAAGTTTGTGATGTATTATTAGGACAACCATACTTGTGGAAGCGACATGCTGTGTATGAATCAAGGCCCCGTGTTGTTATTGTTACTTTGGGAAATAAGATGTACAACATACTGGAGGTAGCACTGCCTACAACCATCTCTTTGGTTACTACAAAACAATGCAGTAAGCTCATTTCCAAAACTGGGAAATTTGTTTTCCTAATGATACACCCTCAAGGAAAGAAGAAGATGGTGGCCACAACCTCCAAACAGCACCCCTCAACAAGACAACTACAGATGGACAAGGTTGTGAAGGAGTACGAGGACATCTTCACCTCCCTCGTAGGGGTTCCTCTGCACTGTCAAGTCAAGCACTCCATCGATCTGACCCTAGGTGCATCGCTACCCAATGGGCCAATCTATCAGCGCTCCGTTTTAGAGAACAATGAAATCAAGAGGCAGATTCAGGAGCTACTGCAGAAAGGTCACATCCGTCCGAGTTCATCGCCCTGTGGGAGCCCAATCGTGTTGTTACAGAAGAAGGATGGGACTTGGAGACTCTATATTGACTATCGGGCGCTGAACAAGATCATTGTCCATAATAGGTACCCGATCCCACGGATTGATGACCTCCTGGACCAACTGAAGGGGGGGGAAATATTTCAACAAGATTGATTTGAAGCCAGGATATCACTAGGTACCAATCGAACCCTCCGATGTGTGGAAGACTACCTTCAAAGCCAAGGAGGGTCTTTTCGAATGCTTGGTTATGCCTTTCTTATTGACGAATGCTCCTGCAACCTTCATGAGGCTGATGGATGACATCCTGATCTTCAGCTAGAGTTGGGAAGAGTACCTCCACCACATCTGACAGGTTCTCCAAACGCTGCAGCAACACAAGTTATGTGCCAATTTGGAGAAATTCACTTTTGGCATGACCCAGGTTCAGTATTTGGGATACATTATTGATGAACAGGGGGTGCATGTGGATCCAACGAATATCCAAGTCATTCAAGATTGGCCATCTCCAACCACTCTGATAGATCTCCGCATCTTTCTAGGTCTTGCCAACTTCTACCGTAGGTTCTTGTTGGGATTTTCTCATATCACTTGGCCCTTAAGTCAAGTCACCAAGGGAGGAGCAAAAGAAAAATTATTTTGGTCTGAATCTCAATAGAAGGCATTCACAGAGTTGGAGGATCACCTCTGCTCGACATCAGTGCTCACATTACCAGACTTGCAGCAACCATTTGAGGTCGAGATAGATGCCTCTGACTATGCTATTGGGGCAATCCTTACTCAACACGAGTATCTAGTGGCATACCATAGTGGGACACTTTCCAACATATTCCAGAAGTATCCCACTTATGAAAAAGAGATGTATTCCATTGTGTAGGCCTACCGACAATGGAAGCATTACATTTTGGGGAAGGAAATGGTCATCCACACAAACCACAGACCCCTGTAGTTCATACAAACCTAAGGTAAATTGCAGAATGATCACCACCAGAAGTGGTCCACATACCTGCAACAGTTCCATTTGAATATCAAGTATAAGAAGGCATCACCAATAATGTTGCAGAATGCCTCAGTTAACCACTGATCATGGCATTAACCATCGTGCTCAACTCTTATGGGCACAAGACTTCTGATTGGCCACTTCTCTATAAAAGTGACCCAAAATTCAGCCACACATACCAGACACTCTTGGAGGGTCAGCATGTTCTAGATTTTCACGTCCAGGATGCCCTGTTATGCCACCTAGGTCACCTTTGTGTTCCTTCAAGCGAGCATGCCAAGATGATTTGGGAAGCACACTATAGTCAAGCTGTTGGGCATTTCGGGGTCAAGAAAATGGTGGCAGTACTATAGAATTATTTTTATTGGTTGAATCTTCGACAAGATGTCGGGAAGTACGTCAGATCATGCACTGCTTGCGCCATTGCCAAACTAATCATTAAGAAGCAAGGACTCTATACCCTGTTGCCTACCCCGAGTCGACCTTGGGAATCCATCTCCATGGATTACATGTTAGGCCTTCCTTCCACTAAGCATGGAAAAAACTATGTTTTTGTGGTCGTTGACAGGTTCTCGAAGATGGCCATTATGGCGGCATGCAAGAAGAATATCATAGCAGAAGCCGTTATGGCGGCATGCAAGAAGAATATTTGAGTGAGTGTGTGTACACTTTGGGATCCCACAATTTATCATCTCATATCGGGATAGCAGGTTCCTCAGTACATCTTGGCCCAGTCTCTAGTCGATACTAGACACCAAGCTCACTAAGTCCACAACCTTCCACCCTCAAACCGATGGCCAAACAATGGTTGTCATCAGGACGATTGTAGACATTCCGCGCATGTACATCTCAAAGAATCCACGCACATGGGACGAGAGCCTCCCCTATGTTCAACAAAACTACAACTGGGCTCTCCACAGCTCGACTGGCCACAACCCTTTTCAGGTGGGCTTGGGATTCCAGCCACTATGTCCCATTGATGTGGCCATGCCATTTGCAGCTACTCACATAGATTCGCCTCATGTCCAGTCCGAAACAGATAAGGCAAAAAACTTCATTAAGCACATCCAACATATTCACCAGTAGGTCCATGACATTCTGGAGAAATCAAATTCCAAGTACAAGCAGCGACATGATCAACATCAGGTGCCATGCAAGTTTCAGGTGGGCGACAAAGTCTGGTTGCATTTGCAAAAGGAATGCCTTATCGAGCCTATCGAAAACTCAGGCTACTCCGATATGGTCCTTACACCATTACCAAGGCTGTGGGAGATAATGCATTTGATCTCAACATTCCCCCATTCCTTGGCCTGCACCCAGTGTTCAATGTGGACTGCCTTTGGCCATACTTTCCACCATTACTAGACACATATGACATTGCAGAACAACTCACACCCACAGAGTTAAATCCAGATTACATGGAACAAGATGCAACTGATTAGATCATGGACACACAAACCAAGCACACTCGCTAGCAGAATATCCAGCTGTATCGAGTTGTCAAAGTAGGCCAACTCCTTCACCAGGACAAGTGGCTCACCAGGGACCAAGTTCAGCAGAAGTTTCCTCATCTCATGGAGGAACTCAACGCAATGGGGACCATTGCTTCCTAAGGGGGGAGGAATGATCTAGGTGGTTATTGGTGGTCACCCGCCAAGTCCACTTGGACCCCCACCATTGTTTCTTTCAGGTTTTCAGTTTCCTTCATTGTAGCAGAGTTTACTATTTTTAGCAGTTTTTCAGGTCCTGAACTTCTGGAGCCGTTTTGAGGACCTAATGACTTTTTTTGGGAAAACTAGGAGCAACATGGATCCATGGACCCATGATGCTCTTCCCAAAGTTGTAGTTCTCAGATAGATATTTCTAACGAGGTATTGTGTGCGTCAAACAATGATCGTATTCCAAAGGTACGACCTCGGGAAGTTGATGTACCAATTTACCCAAATGGGGCCCACAGTTTGGCGTTTCATCTTCTAGGGTTGGGTTTTTAGATGTTTAGGGTTTTCCATGATTTCTCACAATAAATAGGCCTTCGAGCCTCATTATAACACAGTTCAGAGGCATGTAGCCGCCACATCTCTTCTCAGAGATAAGCTACCATCGTCTTAGCTGGTTTATTTCTATTTTTGTTTGTAAGCATATTTTAGTATTTTACATTAATGAAATGAAGTATTATTTCCACTGCATCTTTGTGTTTATGGTTATCTCTGTAATTTGTTGTGTTGCTATTTAAATTCGGATCAAAGGTGCACTTGCAATCCTATTCGCTTCATGTCACAACAAGTCAAACTAATTGTTTGATCAAAACATCATGTATAAACATTTGACATATGGTTAGCTCAAGACACAACCATCATAGATAAACATCATAACTAACATTTAACCATCATAAACCAAAATCATAGATCACAAATAATCATCATATACCATAGTCATAAATCACATGCATAATAAAACTAAAATAAAATGTTGATACTTATCCTTTCATCAATCCTTAGCTTCTACCTTTGCCTTTATTCCGTACGCACTCTAGATCAGTTTCCACACCGGAAAAACACCCAGTGCCTTCTCCTCAACCATGCACACATACACATAGTGTGCATCACACACTCCATGATTTCTCAACAATAAATAGGCCTTTGAGCCTCATTGTAACACATTTCAGATGCATGTAGCCACCACATCTCTTCTCAGAGATAAGCTACCATCGCCCTAGCTGGTTTATTTCTATTTCTATTTGTAAGCATATTTCAGTATTTTACATTAATGAAATAAAGTATTATTTCCACTGCATCTTTGTGTTTATGGTTATCTTTGTAATTTGTTGTGTTCCTGTTTAAATTCGGATCAAAGGTGCACTTGCAATCCTATTCGCTTCATGTCACAACAAGTCAAACTAATTTTTTGATCAAAACATCATGTATAAACATATGAGATATGGTTAGCTCAAGACACAACCATCATAGATAAACATCATAACTAACATGTAAACATCATAAACAAAAATCATAGATCACAAATAATCATCATATACCATAGTCATAAATCACATGCATAATAAAACTAAAATAAAATGTTGATACTTATCCTTTCATCAATCCTTAGCGGCTACCTTTGCCTTTATTCTGTACACACTCTGGATCAATTGCCACACCAGACAAACACCCAGTGCCTTCTCCTCAACCATGCGCATATACACATAGTGTGCATCACACACATACAACACCATGAAATACATGCATCTACACCAGTACCATATGTACCACATGTACATAGTACCACTTGTACACTGCAACCACTTGCACAATGTGTGCACATCATCACATGTACACAACACCACCTGCACAACATGTACACAGTGTCACATGTACAATGCACCACTTGTACAACGTGTACACAATACCACATGTACAAAGCACCACATGCACGACCTATACACAACACCACATATACATATCATCACATGCATGACATGTACACAACACCACCTGCACACATTGCCACTTGTACAACATCTACACAACACCACATTCACACATCACCACTTGTAAAATTATGCACACACCACCATATGTACATAGCACCACATGTACAAAATGCACACAACACCACATGTAAATAGCACTACATATCCAACACGTACATAGCATCATTTGTACACAACATCGCATATCCAACATGCATAGGGCACTATATGCACACAACACCGCATATACATCATGCGCATAGTATAATATGTACATAGCACCGCATATCCAACATCTACCTTGCACCACATATACCCAACACTGTATATGCAATATTTGCACATAACATCACCTATGCAACATGTGCACAACAATATCACCACACATCCAAAACCACACTGTCTTTACCAAGAAACCTTGCTTCCAGTGTCTTATCCATGCTTGTCCCAGCATGTCGCAAACCACAATGCTTTCATTTTGCTGATGTATCCCTCGGTATAACATATCCATAACATATACATAATATAATCACAGAATATCAACTCATAATCATATGATATTGACTTTGTATATTTGTTGTTGGGAGCGGGATCCCCCAAGGACAGTTTTGGGACACGTTTTGTAATAAAGTTGTAAATTCTTTGCATTCTGTGGTCGCGGAGCACGAAGGTGTCATGAGTCATGAAGGGTTGTCCGCCCTTATTTTGTAAAGTGTAAAGTCAGTTGTAAAGATCCATCCATGGTCCGCGGACCATGGGATTGTATAAAAGGAGCTAAGTAAGTATGTTCTAAGAAGTTAAGTTAAGTGAAGTTAAGAAAACAAGTATTGGAGTCTTGGTAGAGAAGTCTAAGGTTTGGGTCTTAGCGTAGGTGGAGGCATTATATTTGAGTGTGCAGAGGCCTAGGGTGGAAGTTTGCAGCTAAGTGCACGAACCCCTATAGTTGTGTGCTTAGGGCGGATAGAATCTGTAATAATATGGAGATATCAATAAAGAGAAGTATTCTAAAAATTGTGTATTTATTTCCTATTAATGCATCTTGTTATATTGCGTTTTGGGTTTAATTTACAATGTTTATGTAATGCGCGAATACATGTGATTATATTGGGTAAATGAACTTAAGAAAGAATATCAGATTACGCGGCGCTAACTGTGATTGCTTAGTAAGATAAGTAGAACACTTAAGATAACTTGGGAACCTATACAATATGCTATCATAGCAGCGTGAAGGTACCTAGACCGCAGGTTAGGTGTGTGCGAAGGTCAATGGCACTCCTTCGCGGAGGTCCCGAAGGGTGGAATAAATGGCTAGACTGACAAAGCCCTAGAACGTAACGACCTACGCAAATGGAGGAACATAGGGTATAAACCGACATCACGACCATCTCAAGGTGTAGAAACTTGGTTCCAACATCCCCCCATACTACTTCGGGTGAGATTTTGGTCCGCACTCCACGGGCTAATGCTGAAAAGGTTAGTAGTGTAGGGATTTGTTTGCCCAACTAATGGTGAACCTGGGTCAAGCCCCATGCAGCCAACAAATGGTTCCGTTGTCGAGACCAGAATTTGCATAAGAGATGTGTGATGTTGTATCATTGGAATCCAACTGAGAAAGAGGTTTAAGATTGGTTAGACAGGAAGATCCACGAATTTGCGGTGCAGGAGAACAAAAATTTGCAACCAAAAAGTTAATAGTGGCTAGATAGGTACCTGTATACAAAAATTCATGAGATATTTTTCTGTTCCTTTCCAGTTGAGTTATACGAGTGGATTGCGAAGCTAGCGGATAGCCAAGGAAGGTGGAGACTTGACAGTCCTATTGTTTGGACCTTGGAGTTAGTACAGATACTAGAAGCCTCTGATGATAAGATCGCCCGTGTTGTCGATCATTGGCTCAATCGCATCATAGGAGGATTTGTGACTGAATTTGCGGTCGAAACGTCAATTAGTTATAGCGAGGTGGAGCGGCGCTTTTCCAAGGGTCCATGAGGTAAGTACTTGAAGTCTTTGAATACCTGGATTAAGATGTTATTGTGTGAAAAACAGGTTATGCAACTACCTTGATGTTCAAAGCTACGCGAAGCGAAAATACTTACAGGAACGAAGGAAGAAAGGGTCCTAAATATAGTCCATTGATTTCATCTCCATTGGGTGATGAAGAGGGAGTAGCGCAAGCTTCTCCATGAAGTGAAATTCAGTTAATAAGACACAGATTCTTGCGACTGCCACCTCCACCCACACCATCTCCAACTTTACCACCATCACCTATGACTTCACCCATACCACCACCACCTCTACTGCAGTTCAGCATGGTAAATTCAGTGAAGTTGCCTTTGTTTAAAGGCTTGGGAAATGAGGACCCGGACAAGTTTTGATTCATTGTGAAAGTTGTTTGGGAAGCTCAGGGTGTTATAGATGATCACATGAAGAAGGAAACATTGGTTAGTGCTTTGTAGGATCGTGCGCTAACCTTGTACATAAAGTACTCTAATGATAACCCAAACACTGGAGTGGCAGATATCCAGACCTCATTGAATAAAGAATTCAGTAGGCCTAAATCCAAGGCACAATCGATTGTGGGGTTCAAGGAAATCGCGATGAAACCAGGTGAGACACCTTGGGAATTGGATTAGAGGTTGAAGTGTAAAATCCGCGAAGCTAATATGAACTTAATAGATGGACAACACCGCGAGTGGTTCGTGGCTTCGCTCCTACCACACCTAAGGGTTGCACTGTCACAACAAAAAATTACGACTTAGGCAGAAGCCTTGGAGATTGCAATGAGACTGCATGAAACACTGATGCAAGATCTGAATTTGGGGGTTCAACAGATCCATGCGCAGTTGCAAAATCTTTGCCTTGAAATGCAAAGTTTGAAGCAGGATAGAACAGTTCGACCGGAGGTGCGTGAAGAGGTATGGTGCCTGAAATGTAAAGGTCAGGGGCATGAAAAAGACCATTTCCTGGTCTTTGCGAACTATATTGCAGGAGGAGGACTGATGCCTTTGAGGCCGGAAGCTTAAGCAGGACCGAGCGTGGGGCCTGTGTTGTAGTGCGTTATATGTCAGGTAGTAGGGTAACATATGATGGATAATTTTCATCTGGTGCAGAAGTTTGTACAAACACCGCATCAACTTTTCTGCAACTTCAGCAGGTCGGTAGGGAATGATGAGTGCAACTACAGAATTTATGAATTGATGATGGACAGAACACCTACCTATAGGGTTCAGGCAGAAACGCAGCACCCTAACCATAGCGCAGGGATGGCTGAACAAGATTTCAAGGGCGCGGATGAGGCTGAGGTAGAGGAGGACCTGAAAGAGGTTGGGGACATATGATCTGCTACAATTACAGAGGACTAGGACACTATACCCGTGAATGCACTAACCCTACGTGACTGTTGTGCAAATATTGTACTTAGTTTGATCATGAGATAGATGATTGTCCTATGCTGATAGAAAGGATATGCGACAAAGGGGCACTACCACCTCAGCAGACTTAGAACCTACAGATGATGAGGTATTAGCCTTGCGAAGAGGATCCAAATGTGAATATAGTGCTTCGAAGTGGAATTGCAATAGGGAATGATAAGGGGAAACAACCTGAAGATTGCACATGGGTTCACAAAGCTCTGACAAAGGAGGCTAAGTTTGACTTAGAGCATGCATGCGAAATGTTCATGGAAGCAAAGAAAAGCTTCGCTGAGGCCTCTACCTCAGGGAAAAAGGATAAGCCTGATCAGGAATTGGAACCTTCTATGATTACGACCTTTGTAGAGACCTGCATGAAGTTTCTGCACGATAGCAAGGCTATAAAGGGATTATAGGAGCTTATAAATAGATGCGTCTGAAACACTCCAGGTGAACTGCACATGGTATGAAAGATTATTAAGCATAAAGCAAGGATAGGATGAGAGATGAGACTGACCACATAGATAGGAGAAAATGAAATGGATCAAGTTATTTTGGATCTTGGGTTAGACACGAACTTTTTACCAAAGCAGACTTGGGAGTGGATGGGAATACCCGCGCTACAATGGTCTCCGATTTAGTTAAGGATGGCATATCAATAGAAGATCATCCACATGGGACGACTGCAAGGAGTAACTGTAGATATTGAAGGCGTGAGCACGTTGGCTGACTTTGAAGTAATATAAATTGTGGATGACAGCAATCCCTACCCTACGCTCCTTGGCATTGATTGGGCTATTGACATGAACAGGGTAATCAACTTAAAGAAGCAGAAGATGATATTTGAAAAGAAATATCTTTGCGTAATAGTACCCCTAGATCCTGCTAAAAGATCGCGCTATAATGAACCAGTCTGTGATTATGAGAGTGATAACGATTTGGACTGTATATAAGATAAAAGTGCGAGACCAAGGTTGGGTGAATCCAACAGCGGATGGACGAATTACATGGGATTGCGAGAGTTCTTGCACCTTGGACTTTGATGAAGAATTAGAGCACTAACATAATCGATTACATGAAGTAACCACACTGAGTTGTAACATGATGACTTGGTCGTTGCGCTGCATGTCGTCAGAGGTAAGAAATATTCCCATTTACGATGGCTTGAATGATGTAGATGTATTTCTGGATGCATTTGAGAGGGAAGTACCAAAGAAGTAGCGCTTCCAGGCTTTGGACTCGGCACTACGCACTACAACTGCAAGATGGTGGGGTACACACAAGGGTAGCTTTGATGATTGGCGCGAGTGTAGGAGGATGATGAGAACATGCTTTGGGAAGCCGAAGGTATCAATGACAGGCAAGTATGATGAGAAGGAAAATCCACGGACACCTTTGGAAAAATGGGCTAAGGCTTATGGAGCAAAGCCCCAACTTGAATGGGTGCACTTGTTCTGTCATACCCTAGATGTCATCCTGATGAACTGGTACTTGGAAACAAAGCTCCACCATGGTACAGTTGAAAGGGATATTCTACGTGAAGGATCGATAATGACGTTCAGTTTTGAAGATGGGTTTGCCTATATTGACAAAGAGCTACAAGAAGTAAAAGCAATGATATTTAGGATACCACAGGATCCTTTGGAGCTGATTCAACCCGATTGGACTACTCAGCTAAGCCAGGCGCTGTAATGCTATAACGTGATTGCTGAAGAAGAAGATGAGGATTAGCGAAAGGTTAACATCCCTGAAACAAAGGGTCACCAAGAGGTTGAGGGACCACAAATTGAGAATCCTGATATAACCGCGCCATTAAAAACGAAACAGGTCAATATTAGTACGAAGGTGATGCGATGGTGGATAAGGTCATTGAATTGCTCCATGAATACCAAGATTTGTTCCCTACCAAGTTTATGGAGCTAAAAGGGACAATAGGAGACTTGGGCATTATGAAGATCACGTTAAAACCCGACGCGTAGCCAGTTAAGCAAAGGCCTTACCATCTCAATCCAAAGTATAAAATGAAGGTCTACTTAGAGTTGGACAAGATGCTTGCAGCAGGCATCATTGAGCCCGTAGAAGAATCTGATTGGGTAATCCCAATGGTGGTATAGGAAAAGAAGCAGAAGGATGAAATAAGGATATGCGTAGATCTCAGGAAGTTGAATGACGCTTGCGTACATGATCCTTTCCCGAATCCGTTCACTGATGAGGTATTGGATAATGTAGGTGGCCAGGAAGCGTACTCCTTCACTGATGGGTTCTTTGGGTACCATCAGATCAAAATCGCGCCAGAGGATAGAAGCAAGACGACCTTCATGACTGAATGGGGATGTTTTTAGTACATTGTAATGCCTTTCGGATTGAAGAATGCGCCTGCAATTTTTTTGCGCGTAGTCATTGCTACGTTCAAGGAATTTATTCATAAGTTTCTAGAAGTGTAATTTGATGACTGGACTGTGTTTGGGTTAGTCAAACGCCATGTCGTAAGTTTGCACCTGATGCTAGATACTTATTGAAGGTACTAGATTGCACTCAATTTGAAGAAATGTCTGTTTGTGTTCCTTTTGGGACTCTTCTGGGTCATGTGGTTTGCAGGCAGGGACTAATGGTAGATCCCACGAAGATTGCAGTGATACTTAACTTGGAAGCGCCGAGGAGTGTGAAACAGCTACGCGCAACATTATAACAAACTGGGTATTACCGGAATTTTATCAAAGGATGCCCAAATCACCATGCCTATGGAGAAGTTGTTGAAAAAATATGTCACGTTCTATTGGAACGAGCATTGTAAGAAAATCTTGGATTTATTGAAAGAAAAGATGGTCACCGCGTCGATTTTAGTCTTCCCAGATTGGAAGAAGGAGTTTCATGTACATGTCGACGCATCATGTATAGCGCTGGGAGTAGTACTGACACATGCTGGCGGAGGAGAATTGGACCATCCTATAACGTTCACAAGTAGAAGGTTATCCAAGACTAAGAAGAACTATTCCACCACCAAATGCGAATGGTTAGCCATTGTATACGTGCTCCAGAAGTTTAGACACTATTCGCTGGGTGAACATTTTAAGATGTATATAGATCATTCCACGTTGAAATACCTAGTCAATAAGCTTGTGTTGGGGGGAGAATCTGTAGGTGGTTGTTATTGTTCAAGGAGTATGATTTTGAAGTTATTGTGAAGCCTGGACGAATGAGCGTGGGACCAGACCATCTGTCGCACATCGAAACAGGAGAAGAGCCCACTAATTTGGAGGGATTGCCTGACGCACAACTATTTGTTGTGCGCGTCGCAGAAGGTCATTTTGAAGACATCATACACTTCCTAACGACAGGAACTACGCCGAAAGGTTACACCATCCAACAGAAGGAGGAGTTAGTGGTGTGTGCAAGAGACTTTTCTGTCATTGCTAGGCATCTGTACAAAATGGGGTCTAATGAAATATTGCGACGATATGTACCAGAGTTTGAAAGGAGCAGTATCCTCGTGAACACTCATGGGGGCGCCGCAGGAGGTCATTATGCAGGAAGAGCGACCGCATAGAAGATTCTACGTGCAGGGTTGTGGTGGCCAACCCTCCATCGGGATTCAAAAGCTTATTGCAAGGCATGTGATGTGTGTCAAAGGATGGGCAGGCCATCACAGAGGGATGCGTTGCCTTTGAATCTGTCAGGCTAGGCAGTAACTCCACAAAACAAAACTGATTCGTGTATTATTCCATTAGGTAGGTCTTTGTTATATACAATAGAGAGTGATTGTTCAGTTCATCTCCCGAAGACTGTTCACATTCCTAATTTAATTATTTACATAAATTCACCAAATCATGAAGATTAGGTGTCAACATTCCCCCCCTTAATCTGAAGGGATGTTGGTGAGTCCAAGCATCATTCCGAATTGTTCAAGCTTTTCCCTTCCAAGCACTTTGGTGAAGATGTCTGCAATTTTCTCATTTGTGGAACAATGACGGAGATGGATTGTTTTGGCCTCAACATGATGTCGAATCAGATGATATTTAGTATTGATGTGCTTCGTTCGATCATGGAACTTTGGGTTCTTGGCAAACTTTATTTCCGAGGTATTTTCAATCATGAGTGGAGTTGATTGTACTTGTTTTACCTACAAATCTTCAAGAATTTTCCTGAGCCACACAATTTCTTTTGTTGCTTCAGCTACTGCCTTGTATTCTGCTTCTATTGTGGAATCTGCTGGAACTAATTTTTTTGCGTGATCTCTAGGAGATAACTCCTGATCCAAGACTCATAGCATATCCTGAAGTAGATACCCCAGTTTCTTTGTCTCCATCGAAGTCTGAATCAGAGTATCCGATCAAGCTGAAGTCATCCACCTGTGTGTACTTGATTCCAAAGTCTTGAGTTCCCTTCAAGTACTTTAGAACTCTTTTTGCAGTAGACCAATGTCCCTCACAAGGCTTTTGCATAAACCTAGAGAGGATTCCAGCAGCAAACGAAATGCCTGGTCTGGTTGTAGTTAGGTAGTTGAGACTTCCTACAATCTGTCTATACCTTGTTGCATCCTCAAATTATTTTCCTTCAATAGATGTGAGCTTTAAGTTTTGTTCCATTGGAGTAGTAAGAGGATTGCACTCTGTCATGCCAAACCTGTTCAACAAATCTCCAATGTATTTCTTTTGAGAAAGAAATATGGACTTTGGATGTTGGGTTACTTCAATGCCAAGATAGTAATGAACATAGCCCAAATTAGTCATTTCAAAAATTTTCCCCAATTCCTTCTTCATGGATGCAATGTAGCTTCATTGTTCCCTGTCATTAAAAGATCATCTATATATACCACAAGATATACAACTTTTTTTCCAACTTTCTTGACAAATAAAGTTGCATCATCAAGATCAAAATGATTGAAATTGAGTTTCAGAAGATGCTCAGTTAGTTTTTCATACCAGGCTCACGGTGCTTGTTTGAGGCCATACAAGGACTTCACACGTCTGCATACTTTATGTTCATGTCCTTTCACAACAAATCCTTTAGGCTGGGACATAAAAACATTCTCTTTCAGATCTCCATTCAAGAAAGCAGTTTTTACATCCATTTGATGGACTTTCCAACCGTTCTGAGCTGCTAGTGCAAAGAGTGTCCAGATGGTAGCCCATTTTGCTGTGGGGGAAAAAGTTTCCTCATAATCGACCCCTTCCTTCTGTGCAAAACCTTTTGCCACAAGCCTAGCTTTGTGCTTGTCAAGTGAGCCATCAACTTTATACTTGTTCTTGTAGACCCACTTGCAGCCAATTGGTTTGGTTCCTAATGGAGGATCAACCGGCTTCCAAGTGTCATTCTTTATGAGGGCATCATATTCCTTTTGCATTGCTTCTTTCGATTCATCATGAGAAGCAACTTCTTTGAAGGAAGTTGGTTCAAAATCTGTAGACAAGTTCAATTCACAATCATAAGAAACATCCATATCAACAGGTGAATTAGAGTCATCTACATCACCTCCATTTTGCCGGTTTGAATTTCTGGTTCCTGTCTTTCCAACTTCATCGGGATGAACACTTTCAAGTGTCTTTGTCAGCCACTTTGGGGGGCCTTTCTCAAATGGTCCAGGCTGCTCCGTTGATTGAGTTGGGACTGAGTCAAGATTGAGTCTCCCAATTCTATCAATTACATCACTTAAAGCATCATCCGTTGTTGGAGTTTCATGCGGGGGAGAGTGTTCTTTAGATGAAGATTCCACATGTTGATCTAGTATAGGAATCCCCCCTTCAAGATGTGGAATCTGATTATCAAATTCTTGAAATGATTTTGCTTTTGTGAATCTATCCAAGCGATCAAGTTGCCGCTCAACAACATTGTCAGTTTTGGATGATTCAAGAAAAATTACATCTCTAGATACAACAAACTTCTTATTTACTTCATCATAGAGGCGGTATGCTTTGGAGATGTTTGAGTGCCCTAGAAAGATACACTTACGACTTCTAGCACCAAGTTTGTTTCTATGTACCTTTGGTATCAAAGCATAATAGGTGGAACCAAAGACCCTGAGATGCTTTACCGAAGGAACATGTCAATACCACATTTCATAAGGAGTCTTGTTTTTAATAGCATTAGATGGACATCTATTCTTTATATATGCAGCACATAGAACAGCGTCAGCCCAAAACATTATCTTTACATTCTTGAAGAAGAGCGTGGATTGTACCATATTTAAGATTGTTCTATTCATTCTTTCAGCTACACCATTCTGTTGGGGATTATAAGGCACAGTTGTTTGATGTTTGATCCCATGTTGGAGAAGATAGTTTTCAAATTCATTTGATGTGTATTCTTGTCCATTATCAGTGCGAATAGACCCAATGTGAGATTGTGCATCATTTTCAATCCATTTATGAAAATCCTTGAATGTTTCAAAAGCATCAGATTTGTTCTTCAATAAATAAACCCAACACATTCTGGTGTAGTCATCAATAAATGTCATGATATATTTATTTCCATTTGCAGAAGGAACAGGCATTGGACCACATAAATCTGAATGAATGAGTTCAAGCTTCCTATGTGCTCTTGAATGTGAATCATGAAAACACTATTTGCTATGCTTTCCTAGAATGCAAGCATCACATTGCTTAAGTTTCCTAGGAATTGTAGGCAAACCAGCAACACCATTTTTCTTCAATAAGCAGAGACTGTCATAGTTTAAATGTCCAAATCTAGCATGCCATAATAAACTTGATGGAAGTGTACCTTCTTCATGATGATAAATATATGAGAAATGTTGTGCATGAGCAGAGGTTCCTTGCAGTTTGAGAAGCCTTTCTTCTTCTATTCCCCTCATGACAAGTGAGTGGTCAGATTCTTTTCTTACCTCAAGCTCGCCATCAAACATATGAATGGAGTGACCTTGCTGGAAGATGTGGACCAAGGACAACAAGTTCCCCTTGAGCTGTGAGAGATATAGAACATGATCCAGAAGAAAGTCTGGAAGACCAGGCAATTTAAGACGGATTGTGCCAAGTCCTAATGGCTTGATTTTTGATTGATCTGCAAAGTATACTGCTTCATCAACATTGTCAGTGAAATCTTCAAAAAAATCTTTTCTATGAGTCATGTGGCAGGTTGCTCCTGAATCAAGCAACCAATCATTTTTCTATGAAGCAAGTGAAGCATTAAACAAATCTTCATTTACTCCAATGTTACATTGTGCCTCAACATAGTGAGCGAATTCAGGTGCTTTACCTTTGTCTGTATCATTAGTTTTACATTTCTATTGGTTTCTTTTCTGCTCAATTTTATCCCATGGTAGCTTGCATGTAGAGGCATCATGTGATCCATTTCTTTTGCAGTGAATGCAGTGCAAATCTGGCTTTTCTCCTTGAGAATGTCTGCCCCCCCTGCCTCTGAAATATCTTCCTCTTCCTCTTCGTCCACCTCTTCCTCTTGTAGAATCTTGAGCAGGATGCTTTTCTTTATGAGCAAGGCATACAGTCTCTTCAGAAGATTCAGGGGCTATCTTCTTTCCAAAAGCTTTCTCTCTTTCAACAAACTTTTTCACAAGAGAGTCAAAGGTTATATCTTTGAGATTCCATTTGCTTGCAATGACTCAAGATAATTGGAGTAAGTAGGATAAAGTGCCTTGAGAAAAGCAATAAGAGGAATATCCAAATCAACCTTAGTGGATTTTATATCATGCATTATAGACTTTACTTCAGATGCAAAAGCAAGAGGATCATTATTTTGCAGTTCAAGAGTGAAGAGTTTAATCATGAGTTGAACGACTTCAAGTGCAGAATGTGAGTCATAGAGTTCATTAAGCTTTTGTAAAGCTTCAAAGGCAGTTGAATATGACGAAATATGGCGACTCACCTCTTCATTTACAGATGCTACGATTAATACATAAGCTTTGTTGTTCTTGTTTTCCCAAATGACGAGCTCTTTGTCTGAGGTAGGCTGTACTGGGTCATTGTCTCCTTCTCCGGCACACACTCCTTTCCACAACTCATTGAAAATGAGGGTGTGTTTTATCATCCGGGACCATTCAGGATAGTTCTCCTTGCCAGTGAGAACTATTCCCACCATAGATATGATTGAATGCATTGTAAAATCCAAGAGCTGTAAAAAAATACTTCTGCTGCTAAAAGAAAATTGATTCTGATATATGATATATGATATATGATATATGGAGAGGGAGGTATGCAGAATAATTTATCTTCAAAGCTATCTCAATCCAAATTCACAAGAAATATCAAAGATATATGTGAACAAATTATTTTCATCTTCATGGCATTTTCGCAATTATTGTCTATGTTGTCAAAGGAATCTACATAAGACTACTGAGGAATTCCACAAATGAATCAATTGTTATAGTAATGCACCAAATTATTCAATCTACAAAAATCAGTTGAAAGTCTTCTACATAACCTTAACTTCTCCTAAATACCACAACGTTAACCAAGCCAACAGTGTGAAGCAAATCAGAGTCGTCTTCCGACTGTCACCACAGCGCAATCTTTTGGAATGGAAGCGGGTAAGTACATTCGGTATACAGCAGAGCAGGTGGAAGTTCTGGAACGTCTTTACGATGACAGCCCAAAGCCTAGCGCTCTGCGTCGCCAGCAACTCATCAGACAATGCCCAATCCTTCACACATCAAGCCAATAGCGTGAACTATCAAGTCGTCGAAGTGAACTGGGAAATATTCATTCGGGATGGCAAGTTACAAGGAGAATCCGTGAACGTCGGTGGCTAAGTAGCAGCGAGTTGAATTGTGGTAAAGCAAGCACAAGACGTTATGAGAGCGATCAGAAAAAATTTGAATGATCCAACAACTCTTTTGGGAGGTAGGGAGACCAGAAACGGAAATATATCACGCTGATACCAAAAATATGACTCCTCAAGCTATTCAAACATACGACTTCTCAAGCTATTCAAACATTATTATAATGGCAATCAATCGAATTAATATAGAAGATTGTTATACCAACAGAAACCTGAAATCCAGTATTCTTCTTTCTTCTCTATTCATTCTAAAACCTACCACAAAAAGAGGGGCTAATAGAAAGAACCAGAACGAAGCCTAAGGCACTTCTTTTGACACCTCCTGAGGCAAATATCATTCCAATTAGGCAAATGGTGCTGGTTGGCACACACACTGCGTGTACATGCATCAGTACAGGCATCCAATTCCGAGACCCCACACACTGTAACACAAGCGTCCAACGTTCAAACATATGAAACGTCCATCGTTCAAACATATGATACCATGTCAGATGAATGTCAGACAGAGAGCGCAGGTACAGATAGCGCAGGATGGCAGACAGAACGCAGGTAATCAGTTTCTGAATTATATGGGGAGTAGTGGAGCAGACCATGAGTTACAAAGACATTAAGGCTAAAAAAAGGAGCTGGCTCTGATACCATGTCAGGCCAGGCAGTAACTCCACAAAACAAAACTGATTCGTGTATTATTCCATCAGGTAGGTCTTTGTTATATACAATAGGGAGTGACTGTTCAGTTCATCTCCCGATGATTGTTCACATTCCTAATTTAATTATTTACATAAATTCACCAAATCATGAAGATTAGGTGTCAACAAAATACATAGATGGCGTTACAAACCTTTGAGAAATGGGCAATAGATTTTTTGGGACCCATTCAGCCCCAAGGGAAGAAGATAGGAGCACAATACCTTATCACCAAAATGGAGTATTTGACTTGATGGGCGGAGGCACAACCTATGAAGGATTGCACAGGTGCGACTGCTGCGAAGTTCCTCTTTGAGTATGTACTAATGCGATTTGGGTGTCCAAAGATTCTGATGAGTGGTCGTGGTACGCACTTTTCGAATGAGATGATCAGCGCACTGACGGAGGAATTTCAGGGATATCACCAGAATATCACGCCTTATCACCCACAGGCTAACAGAATGGTGGAAGCATTCAATAAAGTGTTGTAGAATGCGCTGACCAAGGTTTGCAACGCTCAACGAAGTGAGTGGGACCTACGCATACCTGCAGTACTATGGGCCTATCAGACGACATGCAAGAAGTTGACTGGACAGACACCCTTTAGGCTTGTATACAGTGTTGAAATAGTGATGCCCATGGAATACGTGCCTAGTCTGCGCATAGCGACACTAACGGGTATGATGAATCACGGAGCCCTGGAAGAGAGGCTCGCGCAGCTGGTTGAGCTTGAGGAAGAGAGATTTCTAGTTGGATTCCACCAACGGGTCCAAAAGCAGCACAAAAAAACATGGCATGATTGGCACATTAAGCAGCACACCTTTAAGATAAATGACCTGGTTTTGTTATATGACAACAAGTTTGATAAATTTCTAGTGAAATTCAGAATTCACTGGTTAGGGCCTTATATCATTAAGGATATTACTAACGATGGAGAGGTTTAGTTGGTTAAATTAAATGGAGATCCCTTCCCAGGAAAGGTGAATGGCAGCCGATTAAAGCCATACACCGGTGGTTCGACCATATGACTATATGAGGGTCGCATAGTCTTAGCGCTCCAGGCAGATAAAAGGAGGCGCGGTACTATAAACTACACTGGGGAGCTGCACGATTAGCAGATTGTGCGAAGCAAGGAAGTGTCATAGGGTTCACGGTAGCGTGTAGGGAGCTACTCTACCCAGGGAGAAATCACGTAGGTCATCCGAAAAGTGACCATCAAAGTCACTATTCATGATTTGATGGTAGAAATGTGGCCAAATGGAGTGGGCGACCGACATTTAAGACAAACTTTATGGGTAAGATCCTTGAAAATTTGCCGCCAATCTAGCATTAATGAATTGAATGTGGGGGGAATGGTCGGATTTGAATTCAAAATGCCCTATAAATTACAGGTGGCTGCCCAGTGAAAAACACTTGGCATTTTGAGAATTGAGTTGTTGAGCTCTCAGGCGCACATGAACCGAGAATTCTTCGAAGCTCTGACAGCGAGTTCAGAATTTGAGAAATTACCAGAGGCGACATGAGTACTGTTGAATAGCATCATGTCGACACCTGCAGAAGTTATGGACGTCGAAGCAGTGACAGCCGAGGAGGTTGTGTTGGAAGTTGTTAGGGAGGCAGAAGAAGCTGCCCCGGAGGTTGCAAAAGTATTAGCGGAAGTTCCCAAATCACCACGGACACCTATACCAAAGCCAACCCCAACCAAGGAGAGTGTGAAGGATAAGAAGGGAAAGTAGTATGTGATACCAGTGTGTGCATCACTGAGAAGAAACCTGCCGAAGGACAAACCCATTGCACAAGAAAAGGGAAAAGCCATCAATTTGGAGCCAGAGGAGGAATAAATCGAAGACATCTCGATGGATGATGAGGACTTGGGGATAGACGTGGAGGAAGTTGAAGTCTAGGGTGTTGACCATATCAATCGGTTGCTTGATTACGTCCCTCCATGCAAGGGCAAGGCCAAGGTGCCGAAGGACATTGACGAGAGCAAGGTCCCCTTGCAAACCCCTTTACTGCCAGACGAGATTGTCTTTGAAGGACCACACTTGGGGCGGGTTCCTCTGTTAAAGCTCGAAGATTGGGACTTAGCTGACCATGAGAAGTTCCCACACTTAGCGACCGAGCAGCTAATGCGCCGCATTATTGACACAACCACCAGGATGACTGCATTGGAGCTGCGGAAGTGGCTCAGGGGAGTAGACAAGGCAGATCTGCTCAACCTGCTATGGGTGTCGCAATATAACGACACCCCAATTACAGTATTGGTCATCAAGAAGCTGCTATGCTTGGTGCATGATGGGTGCCTGTGGCTAGAGGAGCTAATACTCATCACCGATAGATTGATCCATAGGATCACACGACTGCCCTACATAAGAGAAAATCCAGCCATGATGTTTGGCGGAAAAGGTGGTGAGCAGGCCCTCACGGAGGCCATGAAGGAGAAATTTAAGCTTGTGAAGAAACCATGAGGCTATGCCATCTCAAGTATCAGCGAACTTGCAGTCATGATGGCCAAGAAGATTTTGGTAGGAAAGGTGATGAGGAAGTGTCGCGCAGATGAGGTGTCGGCACCTGTAGTCGCGCTAGAAGCCCAATGCACCGAAGGAGTCTAGTTCAATTGGGCACACTATCTCTATGGTGAGTTCCTTGCAAATTGCCGCAAGGCACATGAGCTCAGCAAGATCTTCCACTACGGGTGGCTCTTGTTGTCAATTATGCTAGTAGCATGGGAGCTACTGGAAGATAGTCAATTCCCCTTGGTTGTGCCAGACCTGCCAGAAGCAGTGAAGTATGCTTCGTTGTGGGCAACCAAGGATGCGCAGTGCATCAAAGATAGCAAGATCTTCTGGATCTTGATGAATATGAACGTCTGCATGGCTATCAATCGCAAACCGCGATTGTCACCTACTGTGTTTGCCAACCTGCAAGGTTACGCGGAGTTCAAGGCATATTTTCACCATGTGTCGATCAAGGCGAGGAAGGACCTTGCACAAAAATGGTATGACTTTCCTTAATTGGCAACATACGATGCAATTGATGCAATGCTTGATTGTTGGCCAGCAGAGTGGCACAGCACATCAAACTTAGCGATGGGGGCGAGCAAGTCCGCCGCGTAGCGCAAGAAGGAGGAGGCCAAGCTCAAGATGGTGCAACTAACCAAGAAGAGGAAGAAGGAGGCCATTGACAAGGCCCAAGCGGAGCGTGATGCCGCCCATTAGAAAAGTGGAACAAAGTGGGGCTCTGACAAAGGTGTGGGGTTGCCTTCACTAGAGATAGAGGATGAAATAGACGAATAAACAAAGCAGCATGACGCGGACCCACAGGTGACATCTGCCCACATTAAGCATCCTAGGGAAAAACAGAAAGGAGGGTTGAGGAAGAAATCCAAGGCCACTAAGATGTCGCTGGACCCAATCACCCTCACAGAGGGTAATTTGCATGACATCGGAGACACGGTGCAGGATGTCACTGTGGAGGCACTACAACAATTTGAATAGTAGCATCAGCTACTATTGGGAGCCATCTAAATAGGTCTGCAAGAGCTGTAGACCCGCACATTACAGGCTGGCACGGTGTCTACCAGCCTCATGGTCAGTACTTCATACACTGCCAAAATGCTGCATGCAAAGGTTTCCAGTGCGATAGTGCTACCCGATGGAGCACTGACCACGGAGAATGAAGCTGACAAGTGCACTGTCAGTGCCCTCAAGGGAGCGGGGTTGAATTTGGTAGCACTCCCTGGCGAGGCGCTCCACCTATTGTAGGATGGAGTGATCGCAGAGCCGAGGGCCCGCGAGCACTGCGCTTTGTAGGTGATTAGCAAGCAGAGAATTAATACTGAACAGATGGCCCTAGAACGAGACTCTTCCATCGCTGTTGTGACCAAGGTAACCGACCGAAACCAATGCCTAGTTTAGGTCGTGGAGGAGGCATGTCGAATGGTCTTGGAGTTGGCCATTCCTAAGGAAGAACCAGTTGAGGTGCGCATCTGCAAGCTTGCTATAGGGGTGCGCAACACTCGTACAGAGTTGGCTAGGGTTCAGCTGCAGCTGAACCTACATATTACAGAATTACAGTTGAAGGTAGCCTTCAACTCCGCCAAAAGTAAAGGAGCAGCATACAACCACTGTCATAGAGGTGATAACAGCTGTCGATAGTGCAATAGCAGACTACACACAACTTTTTGAACAGTCGTTCGAGGTCCTAACGAGCCTGTTGGAGGACCCTAATGTACAGTGGCTGGAGACAGAAGTGCGAGAGTTATAGCAATGCTATAACGAAGTAGAAGGCACAGTGTGAACCATCACGCTCATGCAGAGACTGGAAAAGCTGTAGGAGGCCAAGCAGTGGAAGGAACAGGTAGATGCAACGCAACACATGGAGGCAGTGCTGAAGGCACAATTGAAGCCCTAGTTGGATGAGGCTTACGCTATCACAACCTCTATTGAAGGAAAGCTTGTGATTCTATAAGCAATGTAGTAGAAGCTTTAGGTTGACAGTTCAGGAGCAATGACCAAGCAGTTGGTTGAAGAAGCGAAGTAGGCAGTCACACAGTGCACTACCGAGGTTGTGGTCATACAGGTTGAGCTAGGAGGTCTTCACGCTAAGATATCCATACCTGCAAAGTGACTCGAGGGCGAGTCACGATGTTTGTGTTGGGGTCCTGTTGGGAATGTGATTCCCCAAGGATAGTTTTGGGACTAAAAGCCCATGTTTTGGGACAAGTTTTGTAATAAAGTTATAAAGTCTCCGCATTTTGTGGTCGCGGACCGCAAAGGTGTCATGAGTCATGAAGGGTTGTCCGCCCTTATTTTGTAAAGTGTAAAGTCGGTTGTAAAGATCCACCCATGGTCCACAAACCATGGGATTGTATAAAAGGAGCTAAGTAAGCTCGCTCTAAGAAGTTAAGTTAAGTGAAGTTAAGAAGACAAGTCTTGGAGTCTTGGTTGAGAAGTCTAAGTTTCAGGTCTTAGCGTAGGTAGAGGATATGCAGCTGAGTGCACAGAGGCCTAGGGTGGAAGTCCGTAGTTGAGTGCGTGGACTTCTGCAGCTGTGTGCACAGGGCGGATAGAGTCTATAATAATATGGAGATATCAATAAAGAGAAGTATTGTACAAATTTTGTGTCTTTATTTCCTGTTAATGCATCTGGTTATATTGTGTTTTGGGTTTAATTTACAATTTTCATGTAATGCGTGAATATATGTAATTATATTGGGTAAATGAACGCAAGTGAGAATATCAGATTACGTGATGCTAACTGTGATTGTTTATTAAGATAAGTAGAACACTTAAGATAACTTGGGAATCTGTACAATACGATGTCATAGCATCGCGAAAGCACTTGGACCGCAGATTAGGGCTGCGCGAAGGTCAGTCGCACTCCTTCACGGAGGTACTGAAGGATGGAATAAAGGGATAGACTGACAAAGCCCTAGAATGTAACGACTTGGACATAAGGAGGAACATAGGGTATAAACTGACATCACGACCATCTCAGGGTGCAGAAACTTGGTTCCAACATCCCCCTCTACTGCTTTGGGTGAGAGTTCGGTCCGCACTCCATGGGCTAATGCTGAAAAGGCTAGTAGTGTAGGGATTTATTTGCCCAACTAACGGTGAACCTGGGTCAGGCCCAACGCAGCCAACATTTGTTAGGCTACTCTTCCCAGTTGATTCCTCATGAACCAAGAATCTCTTCATGCCATTCACCTGCGAAAGAAATCATTCCTCGACAAGAACAATCCCTGAAAACCCTATCAGACAGCGACATAGAAACATACATATATAATCATAAGCATAAAACAATCATTATCCTGTCACACAATGACATACATGCATAGATGTATACATATATAAACATCAACATAATCATGATCATAAAATAATTACCATAATCATAAGATCTAGGTTAAGAGAACTTTCTTTATTCATGCACAACATTGAGAACAATCGTTCCCAACATAGCCAAGGCATCGTTACATGTCTGTACTTCCATCGTCTATTTATCACTATGAACCCAACCAGTCCAACCGATTGTCATAGTCTTACCTTCTGTTGTGCTTACTCATGCACAGAGCTTCATCTGAGTCTTACATTTCCTATTGGGTACCACACATCTCTCCTCGAGCTCCATTAACTTCCTCCTTTCCCAACCAATTTCGAAGACTCAAAACATAAAATGCAATATCAAGAAACAAACAAGAAGAAAACCATGAAAACCAATAACGATATGACACCACAAACAAAGTGGCATAACTATGCACCAGACACAATGAAAATCACAAATCAAGTGAAACAATCGCAAAATACCATAGCATAAGATAAAACACAGACACCATGACTCAATCCCCATGGTTCCCAACAAAGCTCAACCTGAGCCTTCTTCAAACTTTCATGGCAATTTCTTTGCCATGTAATCCCATGCATGATAACACCATAAACACATAACTGTTAGTGCATAAATAAATATAAAAATACACCAAATACCTTATCTTATTGTGCCAAGAAATTGCCTTGTAGTTGAACACATCCATGCCATCTCTCAAGGGCCTCCAATTCCATTGACAATCCACCTGTAACTAGAGACTAGCTAATATACCTTTCAATTACATGTCCATGAATATAGCACATATCCACATAATTTCAAACAAATCAAGGTGAAGAAGACGTCCTGTGTGCAAAGTACTCATTCGTTTAGAACTAGGGTTTCCAAACATAGCCAAAGGAATTCTTGCCCAATTCCTTCCCTTTACCTTTTTACCTTCCTACAATTGAGGCTTACTATGTACTATCACATCACCCAACTGTTAGTTATATAAACACATCAATTATTACCTTGTCACGCTAATACCAAGCATGTTTCCTGCAACTACTCACACATGTCAACCACATGTTCCAAATATCAAAACAATCATATCTATCAATTTGAAATCAACTTTTACAAACAATCATGTCATAACCCATAGTCAACTCATAGTCATTAGACATAATGCTACAACTGTCAACTACATTCAAGTACATATCAACTATCTCAACACATATGTGTTAGTACAATCATCTTAAAACAATATCATTGGAATGCATACTCATATTATGAAATTCATCAAACATTCAACCAACTTGCAAACATACCATGTTAACTAAACTAACTAGATGACATAAACAAATAGTGAAGCACCACATATATGACATAATCAAACTCGTACCTTAATGTATCTCAAGGGAGACAATCTTGTCTGCACAATCAATCCATATTAGCATGATATATCTTCACAATATATCAAACCAAACATAAATAAGCTCATGATATCCAAAATAGTCACTAGCTAACATGTTTACATAATAACTCATACACCATTATCATTCACACATATGAAAAGTCAATCTAGATTAGTACAACACCATATCACAAATATGTCGGCTCATACCTAAATATTGTAACCATAACCATCTGCATAGGCCAATCCAACTTAGTGTGATACATATAACATCAAGATATAAATGATATAACCCTAATCATCAAGCTAATTGTCATTTAACAACAAGAAGTTAACGTATAAGATACTTCATCAACAACATATAATATAATCATCAAGTTATCCAAACTAAAACAACAATAGCAATGCATATAACCATAAGTTACTATCATTCATGACTATCTGACACATGTGCATATGACTACATTGATCAACTATCATCTATTATGTATGTAACCATAACATCAAAAGACATGTACATAGAGATTAATGTATATAAACCTAATGCATATAACAATCATTGACTTACATACTTGCATGCCAAACATACAATACCTGTATGACAATCTGCTCTTACCCCAAAGTTCAATGTTGCAATCTCATTATGATGATCTGCATCTCCTACTCTATCTTAGCCAACACATTAACATCATAACATACCAATATCACCCTGATGACCTAATTTGCATACCATGACATCAGAAGGCATGTTTCACCTACTATTCAATCACAACTATAACCAAGACCATTCATGCATGACAACTACATATAGACATATAACACATGAGCACCAAACCATATACACATCATTCTAGCTAGAGTCCAATCATCAATGCATGACCATATCAACCAAACAAACCATGACCTCATGCATGACAAAAACCATTACTCCATTGTACACATTACCACATGCAGCCATCAACAAGCATAAGCGATGCCTAATCAACTACACATACGCATGAACGCATGTAGTCGAGCACAACCGATCAACTCTTGTAACCAACCTACAAGACTGATACATGTAATCAAACATACAAGAATGCAATCTAACATACAAGGATGTAATCAAGCTACATATAATCATGTAACCAATCATATACTTCTGATGATACATTCCACAAAATCAACATCAAGTTTCTCATTATAACCTTACTACAACCATGATCAAAATGGTGCAATGCAACAAGCACATGCAATACAAGTGTAAAAGACACACATGCAATTAACATGCATGCATGATGAAGCATTTTCACCAAGGAGAGCACAAGCATGCTTTGATACCAATCTGTAACGCCCCCTCCTCCCAAGTCCACCCAAGAAACCAACCATCCGGGAAAACATGTGATGAGAGAGGTTACTAACGGATTCAATCTCCTAAGTGACCGTAAGGAAATGGAATCAATGAAACATATCAAAAAAACCCATCCACATCAGAAAAACATCCTCAGGAGACATGTCAACCACCCAGACAACCTGTCCTTGAGTCCCACTGATGATATAAGCCTTTTAACCCAGAGTTGCTCTCATGCTATAGTGAAGACAATGACCAGAAACTCAAAGTCATTCTCATAGGCCTTTGTGCCGTCGACTGTGGAATTTTCTCGGTAGACTTGTGCGAGCGACCCCAGATTTGAGAAAAATTTCTAGCCCAAAATCTCGACCTCTGCCCATAACTTGTTACAACCTTTAGATTCATTCAAAGACATGATAACAATATTGAATACTCAAAATCAACCTTATGATTAGGTCTAATCATCCCCAATCGGGCTATCATTCTTTCAAACACTTGGAATTAATGCAACCTACAGGTCTAGGATATAAGAAAAAGCATAAATAACTTAAAGAACTTATGAAACATAACGAGAAGGTTCACTTCCTTCTCCATTGAACTATCATACCATTAATTAGGTATTGCATCCATCCATTTAACAATTACATGTAAATACATGAAATAACTATGACATGAACCAGTCACATAACTATGCTTATAACTAGCGTTAAACCATATAAATATTAGGGATATGACAGCCATTAAATCCACATGTAAATAAGTACAAAAGTAAGAGAACTTACTTTTATTAATTATAGGCAAAGCTGACCAGGTTTGGGACTTCCACGTACCACCCATCCATAGACATTGCGGAACCAAATCTCTCTTTCATCCAATCACCCCTGTGTCATATTCAAAGTATGAATGTGGGATCTCATAGAACAACCAATCCAAGAAAAACGAATGGAATCCAAAGGTTAAATCACCTCCACCCTTACCCAACCGTGATCACACCAAAACTAGTGCTCTGATCACAATTGAACTAAACTTGGAATGCCATCCAAAATTCATCACTATCCTTGAGGAATTTTCCGTCTCCTTGTCTCTTAGGCTTTACTGCAATCAAATCCCGGATCACTAGTCCCTAAACCGAGGCCAGTCTCTCAGGCTTTATTGCAATCCAAACCCGGATCACTAGGCCCTAAACCGAGACTTCTCCCTCAAACTTTACTGTGTATCCTACCAAACTAGTCAAGGGATTCCTAGGCTTTTGGGAATGAACCTTGAGACCACCTTCACCCTGGATTCCAAAATCCATCTGGAAATCCAAAGCTCAAAACTGAAATAAACATCCCAACACCATGGCATCCAGAAAAAGACAAGGCTAGGTTGAAAACCACTGCCATAACACGGCAAAACCATGCCACCAACAACAAGAGAACCATACACCAACATGCAAAGCCACACATGTCCAAACCAGCTAAGAAATCACACATGCAAAAGGTTACTCCAAGTATTCCTGCTGAAGCTGCCTGATCTTGCTTTTCCTTGCTTGATCTTTGCTTTGCTTTCCTTTCCTTTCCTTGCTTTTCCTTCCTTGATCCAAAGTTAGAGTGCTCCAAGAAAACTCTAAGTGACCAAGAGTGAGAGAGAGAGAATAATGGGAGAGCTCCAAACTTGAACTGACCAAGATATTTTACTATCTAAGAGCTTGCCAACTGATCTTCAAAGCCTTTTTATTAATGAGGTCTCTAATTTCTTCATTTTTCATTATTTTCCTTCAATTTCCTCGTCACATGCAACCTGTGACCTTTCACCTTATTTTTCTCCTAATTTCCTTTATTTTCATAAATAAATGTGCCAAATATGACTTTTTGCGTTTTAATACCTTGCCTTAGCCTTTGCCAATTTTCCTTAGCTAAAACACACATCTAGTGATGCCCACTAGGATATCTTTGCCCAACATTCAAGTTGGAATAAGTGTCCCTTACGCATGGTGTTATTTGGTGTTTATTAACTTTTATTACATGAACTTTTCACCAGAGCTGTTACATTAGCACCATAAAAAATTAATAAGGCACTCAAATTGTAAAGAATTTATAGTTCATATTTTTATTCGAAAAAATCCCTCCAAAAATTTAGACAATTTAAACTGAAAATAAAATATATCAAAAAACTTTCCAAAACATAACATAAATAACCCACGAGTGTTTTTTTTAATATCCAAAATCAACCCATTAAAAATTATATATTATTACACCAAACTTATTTATTAAAAAATATAAAATATATATTTTTTTAAATATAAAATATAAAATATAAAATTACTCTTTAAAAAATAGAAAATAGAAAATTATTTTTTTAATGATAAAAAAATATATAATAATAATAATAACTTAAAAAATTAAACAATATTAATTTCATTGAACCCAAAACAATTATCAATATTAATTTTTACTCCACACTAACCCCAAAACCAATAACAACTTCAATATTAATTTTTAATCCATTGTCCATGTTGCAGTAAAAACAATAAAGATCACCTGTCATCTTTAATTAATTAAAATCATCTCAAGAAAGAATCGAAATCTAGGGTTTACAAGGAAGCCTTGAAACAGAAATTATAACAATTTCTATATTAATTTTTACTCCATTTTCCATGCTATAGTAAACACACTTAACATGTTATCTTTAATTAATTAAAACCAGGGAAGGAATCTGAATCTAGGGTTTATGGTAAACTTGCCTGAGGAGGCCTTAAAACACAAATTGCGACAAAATCTGTAGACGTCATCGTCACTGGATATCGAACCCGGGTCGCCAGTGTGACAAGTGGGAATACATACCACTATATACTAGAACGATTGAAAATAAAAAACATTTACCCACCTAAACATCATCTGAGGTTTACAATAATCTTGTTTGTGTAGATCTTAAAACGCAAATTAAGACAAAGCTTACCAACATCTTCGTTGTCCAGGATCGAACCAGGGTCACCTGTGGGACAGGCCAGAATACTTACCACCATATTACAACGGCTGGAAAAATAAAATGATTTACTCACTTCAAAATTTACAAATATTAATTTAGTAAACGCAAAAAATATTATCATTGCCGACAAACATAACCAAATAATCGCATAACAGGCTGCAATCCTTAATGAATGTGGATGGATGCTGGGATCTATTATTTGCACATCCGAGAAGTTGAATTGACATGTTGGAATATATTAATTTTAACCATCACTAAAAAATGTTGTGTTTAGCTTTTTTAGAATTAGGCGGAGCTGTATAGCTTTATGGAGAAGCGATCGCCCCACTGACTCCAGAAAGTTTTTTGCTATGTATAAAAACCTGTTCAGTGATTGAATGAAGACAAGTTCTGAGTTTTGTGTTTATGTGTTCCGCTATATGCTCTCTGATTTGGTATCAGAGCAGGTGTGAAATTGAGTTGTGAAGAGCTGTGAGACAGCTCAGTGAACGCTGCTAAAACGCTGTGAGCTCGGCGTTGGTGAACCGTTGTTGTAGCGAGTGCGTAGTGTGCTGTGATTCACTGGTTAGAGGAGCCGTTGAGCTGTTGCTTTGAGCGATGTCTAGAAGTGTTTATTTTGTGTGTTATTATTGGTTGATGCATCATTACCACTGTGGTGTTGACTAAGACGAGTGGAATCCAACGACCGTATTACAGACCTGTGCAAGCATTTCGTGAATTGATCTCACTGAAGCGTGAAAGGGTGACGAGTAGGCCTCTGCTGCCTATTGTGATGTAAAGTGAGGTGTGAAAGCCGAGGAGTTTTTGCTGGAACGGTTTGATGACGCTGCCTGAAAAAGGCAGTGAAGCTTGCAAAAGGAAATGAACA
This sequence comes from Pinus tabuliformis, assembly GCA_031772625.1. Taxonomy (NCBI): domain Eukaryota; kingdom Viridiplantae; phylum Streptophyta; class Pinopsida; order Pinales; family Pinaceae; genus Pinus; species Pinus tabuliformis. The sequence goes on along the minus strand of CM062818.1, from coordinate 1,345,760,652 downwards.
TTGTTGCTTCATATCCGACTCGGACTCCGTTTGTGGAGATATCACTGTGAATGAGTTGGTTGTGGTTGCCACTGTGTGTATAAGGTTACTGTTATGATTGAAGTACCATGAGTGGAATAATATTGGATGTTGATCTTTTTGATGACGTTTTGGAGAGCTTATTTGGTTTTGGGCTTGGTAATATATTTTATTTCGGTAGTATTTTTGAGTCACAAGAATTATTAGATCAACACAATGATTTTATTGATGACCATAAATATTCAGAGGTGGAGTCCATTCCACATGAGAGCAAAACTTGTTTGTTATTGAACCCAATTGCTAGTAATGTGATTGGCTCTATTTCTAAGATTTCTGCAACAATAGAAGATACTACCATAGATGTTGTTCGGAGGCCTCTCATGTTTGAAGATGAATGCATTTTGGTGGCTCTTCATGAAAAGAGGGGAGAACTTGAATTAGATTACCTTGTTTGGGGTCTTGCATTGCATCCCAATCAGAAAAAGGTTGATGATGTTAAGTACATAAGCAAGGAGCATACGTCAGAGAGGTGAAGATGAAACTGCACCAGCGAATTAACAAGCATGGGACTTTTAGCAATAAGGAAAAAATGAAATGTTTTGTTGTAACCCTAGCTGAGACTTAGACCAACAGGGATGACAATTAAGAGTATGTTTACAGTATCTTATGTTATAGTATATTTGTCATATGGTTGGAATTAAGGGGGAGTGTTGGAAGATATTAATTCCAACCACCACCAATAAATGTTCTGTCTAGCTTCTTTTAGAATTCCGCCGCGCTGGATAGCTTCCTAGAGAAGTCACCGCCCAACTGACTCCAGAAAATTCTATGCTACCTATAAAACCCTGTTCAGCAATTAAATAAAGACAAGTTCTGTGTTTATGTGTTCAGCTGTGTGCTCTCTGATTCATGGCTCTAATGGCGAGGGAGACCAAGATTGCAGGTGAAACACGACATCTTGAATCTTCACCTTGCAGCAGTTGCAGTTGTTGGGGATGAGGATACGAGAGTGGATATCGAGGCGCAGCAGGGCATGACATCTGAACAGAAATCGCTAGAAGATGAGGTGGCAACATTGATATCGGTTTCGATTCCTCTACTTCCAGGGCAGGGTGATGAAGGAAATGATAAGGTCAAACCTGAACCAGGTCTGAGTGCCAGGGTAATTTACTTCGGGTTTTAAATTATGTTGTTACAAATATATATTAATATTAGGAGTTATTTTTTTTTGGGGAGAATATATAGGAAATGTCAGTTTGCAGCAATAGTATGTAGACAATTTGGACAGCTTGGACGCTCTTGAACTCGATTGATTGATGAAGACATTGTAGAAGATGTAAAAAGTTCTGATCTTGAATCCAAATTGAAATGAATAGGAAAAACCTAAGCCAAGAGAAGAGGCCTGGAGGCAATTACAACTGAAAAGATAAATTATCTACTCCAAAATTTAAAAATATTAATTTCAGTAACCCTCACGACATTGTCGTTGCTCAGGATCGAACCAGTTCATGCACAACACGGGCGAATGTGGAGTTATTTGCTCGCTTTAAAATTAAATGAATAATTTGAAAGTACGAACAGATGTAAAAAAAATGTGAACTTGAATCCAAATTGAAATGAACAGAGAAAAGTAGAAGAGAAAGGAAGAGGCAAGGCAACCCTACTACAACTGGAAAAAGATTACTTCAAAATATTAATTTCAGTAACCCCGAAGACATTGCCGTCATGCGCAACCAAGACATTGCCGTCATGCGCAACCGGGGCAAAGATTACGCCAAAATATTAATTTCAGTAACCCCGAAGACATTGCCGTCATGCGCAACCGGGGCAAATATTAATTTCAGTAACCCCAAGGAAATTGCTTCGCTGAGGATCGAACCCAGGTCATGCGCAACAAATTTAAATCTGAAACTACGGACGAGGAGTGAATTTCAGATGCCGTTGCCGGGGATCGAACCCAGATCATGCGCTACAAGGGCGAATATCGAGTTATTTGCTCAATTTGCTGCTATTTATCATCACCGCCCGTCTGTTACCATTACTGTTCATCTATTTTAAATATTATAACTGAACTCTTTCGTGGGTTCCATGTGGGATTAAATACGCTATTCTTCCGGACTCCCTCTCATCGTATCCACATGAATGAATGAATTCATGTTTCAGTCGATTTCTTACAGTGAGTTGAAAATCACCATCAAGTTGGAAGAAATGAGAGTGGGTTTTGATCTATTGAATTATGTTTGAACTTTAGTTACTTGCTTTGTATAAATATTAAGTTATCAATATCATATGATCCATTTATGTTTGTAGGTGCACACAAAAATGCTTATATCATGTCACGTGAGAATGAACGGTTGATGCGTTGATTGTTACATCCAACATTGTTTATACTAACTTCATTCATGTATTGATAAACTTTACGGTGGTTAGAATTTTTCGGATGCGAAATGCGTAGAAAATTTCCTTTCTACTCATTATCAAGAACCAGACAGCAAGTGTAATTGGTTTTTTAAAAATCAAAATAAAATTATATAAATACAAATATAAATAATATTATAACTATATTTTTTTGTATGGTATAATTCATTATAATGATTTTTTTTATTAAATAGATGAACTACATTCAACATGATGCCAAACTTTTGTTAATAGGTTTGTGAGCAAAACTATAGAATACCTACGAAATTCTCAATAATATTTATCAAGATATACATAATATTCGCTTATAGTTAGATTTGTTATGGTATACTAAATACATTTTTGAATATGTTTATATATATAAATATATTTGCATGTAATTGTGTAGAAGTGATTTGTTTATTAAAAGTATTTTTATAAAATGTTTTTATCGATTGGAAAAGTTATATATTTATAATTTGGAATAATGTTTTTCTAATTTTATTTTTTTCCACAGAGAAATATTTAAGATAATGGTTGAGATTGGTATTAGATATTAGTATGCAATATATTTTTTTGTAGTGATAATTTGGATGAGTTTATATAGAAAATACTGGTATTATTCTAAATTATCAATTATTTTCTGCATAAGATGCAAGTACTAAATAGAGCGGTTCTGCGGCTCTCCGGATCTGCGGTTCTATTGAGATATACAATGGTTCTCCAGATCTGTGACTCTATTGAGATATACAGTAGCTGAGTTTAGGCTTCTGTGATCCATATCAAGTTTACAAAGGATTTTTCGGCGAAGATCACATGAGACATCATTTGTCGACGCGTTTCGAACCAACCAGTGTGGTTCATCGTCAGGACAAGTTGGCTCTCCAGATCTGTGGCTCTCGCTTTTTTGGTAGAAATGTGGGCCATTGAAAGAACCATGGCCTATCATTCTCGTCGCTGGTGTATTGAAGGCCAGGGTAATGCACCGAGAGCCTGTGTGGAGGCCGGAGTTGAGCTGAGTTGCACCCTCTGATCGTGGCTACTGGCGGTCAAAGACCTGCAGCGGAAGCATGCCTCAGATCGGCAGCGTGGTGGACTGATCCACTCAGAGAGGACGTTGGTCTGTCGATTCCTGCGTGCATGGAGATCTGCAGGTGCATAGTGGAATCTGTGCTGTGGAGGAACCGTAGAAGAGGAGCACTCCCATGCTTTGCAAAATCTCAGGCTTTACACGCCAGATGCTGGTCCTTACAATTGAATGCCAGGCTTGACAAGGATAATAGGGCTCTAAGGTCGCCCAAAGAAGATCTGCGGTTCTCCAGATTTGATTACGCACAGGTCTGCAGCTTCTCTCACGGGTCTGTCGATTTCTTCTGCGGCTCGATTGGGCCTTCTGTGGTTAGATCTGCGGGGTATGATTTATTAGGTTTGCCAATTCCTCTACAGCTTTTAGGTTTTATATTTCTCCAGATCTACGGCTCTATTGAGATATAGAGTAGCTCTCCTGATCTGCGGTTCTCCAAGTTGTAGATTTGTTGATTTTGTGGCTTTCCTTTGGCAATATTTTATACTCAGCAGGAGAGCATTCTCCAGATGGCTCCCAGCTTCGCGAAAATAGTTGTTGGCTCAGTTTCGTCCGCCTCTGGGGGGCAAGCTCCTACCCATATCGTCAGTGAAGCCCTAGCTCCCACTGTCCAGGTGGTCTAGGCCTCACTCGATGAGGCTTTGAAGTTCTCTAAAAGTGCCCTAATCTGCCAATTCAATGGTTTTTGGCCACGGATGACAGCTCTCCACAGTTGGATCTTGGAGGTATGGAAACCTCTAATTCCTGATGCAATTAATATCTACCATATGCTAGGGGTTTCTTTATAGTAGATTTTGAAAACCATGAAAGCAAAAAATGTATTCTAGATTCTGGCCCTTGGTTTTGGGAAAAATCAAGCCTATTCATGAGGCCATGGAACCCATCATTCGATCCCTCAACAACAGTCATAACCTCAACACTAGTTTGGGTGAGATTGCCAAACCTACCCTTGCATATCTAGAATTTCTCTTCGCTAAAAGCCATTGGAAATGCAATTGGGAAATTTTACTGCAGGTGCCCAAAAACAGAGGAATATGCCAGAAACACCTATGCACGCATCTGTGTGGAAATGGACTTCATCGTTGGATTCGCAGCTGATATACACCTAACAAGTAAAGACTATGTGTGGAACCAGAAACTCGGTTATGAAACTGTCCTCTTCAGATGTCGGTCCTGCTTTGAGACAGGCAACCTAGCCAAAAATTGCCCCAAAGCCTCCCAAAACAATTCAGCTAGAAAATATCACCACAGATCTACATGGTGGGAAGGAGCACAAAAGGAACACTACACTGTCATCAAAGAAGAATACTCTCGAGAAAACTCTGAATCACAAGAAATTGGGCAAGAAATAAACAACTCTCAAGACAAGCAGGGGGAAAGCCCCGCCCAACAACAAAAGAGTGAACTTGACAACCCCTCAAGTTATGAGGGTTCGAATACCACACAAAATAAATCTCCATTTAACGGTAAAGTAGATCTCCTAGATCAAACTTCTTCTCCGACTACCTTCCAAAGTACGAACAAAATAGATCATGAAGCTAAGACACCAATGTCCCAAGAATCGGAAGAGATGAAGGAGATGCAAGATAAAGAAAGTTGGAAGACCGTAGAGAAGAAAAAGAAAGCTACAACACCAACTTCGCCAAGAAAGACGAGGAGCTAGACAATTAGAAATTAAGAAAGAAAAATATAGGTCCGATAGACTAATTTGGTCTCAGTGAACGGTAACCATCATCATCATCATCATCACTATTCATTTCAACAAGTAAATTGAGGGATTTGTTCCCGGTAAAAAAGGGTAAGCAAAAACCAAGGCGTTTTTTATTATCACTAAGAAGAAGCACATGGGGTTTAAGAACGAAACAGCCAATACTTATGGGCATTCACCAGAGTTTTATCATATCTCATATCAAAACAATTTTATTTTTTATATGAAAATATATACATCATAATAATAAGGAACATGCCCATAATATTTTATTATTTTTTTTATAACTAAAATTTCAATAATATTTTTTTCCTAAAAATATTTAAAGAAAAATATATACCTTTTTATATATCATCAATATTTAGTATTATAACTTATATTTAAAAAAAAAATATTATAAAATAATAATGTAAAACATGTTCATAGTAGTTTCAAGAAATATTAAGGATTTGATTTTTCCCCCAAAAAATTATGTCATCAAAGAATTATTAAAGTAATAAAATATTATTAAAAATATTTTAAAAGAATCTTTGATGACGGTGGATGCACAAAGGTCGAGGGGGAGCACCCACCACCCCATCGACTTTGCATGTGACTAAATGAAGGGGTGGCATGGCCTATTGCCCCCATGCAGGAAGTGTGTGGTCGCATGTCTAATTTACTCACGATATACTAAATTCTGGAGAGTTTTCATGATGTTTCAACATTGAGGAGAGGGATTTTGAATCTAGAGAATGGAAGCACCCTGATGTGGTGGGATCATTGTAGACCTTGCAATGTATACCATGCCAAAAAGGCGAAGTGTGGAAGTTGGTGAAATTGGGAGCGAGCTGGAAATATCTAGAATGAGAAAAGAAAATTGGAATTCACAACTAGTCTGAGGTTTTTTGCATTCATATTGCCCTGTTTCTGTGGAAGGAAAGAGAAGGTGGCAAGCATAAGGAGGTAAAGGCAATTGATGTTCTCATTAGGTTGAAGGTTGCATGTGGAGACAAGTTGATTCTTCCATTTGGAGGGAAAGGAATTTGTAAGACCTTGTCACGTGGTGACGTCCCGACCCAGTCAACAGTAGTCTTCCTTGATAACTTGTATCGTGTAGCATTGATCCCCTTGTTTCATGTGGTTAATTTTGTGGCTTGTGGGTGTGTCTAGTCTAGTCTAGGCTCTATGATACTAAATTGGTGGGGACATGTGCCTGCTTGGTTCCACCTGAGCTCAGTGAACCTTTTATTGTAGGACTTGGCGATTTACATTGGTCTGGTTGACCCCTAGTTAGACTGCCATAATGTAGGTCATACTTTATCTAGGTGGGGGCCCATAAGTCCTCCTACATCTTTGTTTAGCTTGGTTATTGGTATATCTCAGTGGATTTAATTTTTGGAAATTTTTAATTTCTGGGGAAGCAATTTAAAATTTGAGAAAACATAAACTCTTTAAAAACTTATTTAAAAACAATTAACAATTCTACATATTAAAAATTCCAAAATATATTATAACTAAGCTAAATATGGAACCCCGAGGGTTAGCTCAATTTTTTGAGTTCCCGGTGCTAAAAGCACCTAATGGGAGGTCACAAGGTTAATTATTCTCGATGTCGCCGGGGTTAGGCTATGCTAATAAGCCAACATGAAGTGATCCCTTCGGGTGGATTTACCTAGATATTTCCTTAAAGAAAATATAGAAAATATATATATTTTTGTTTTTGTCTATGTTTTAGTATATATTTGTTAAGGCAATGTCTAAACATCTATGTTTTAATTTTTGGCTAGAATGTGGTGAATTGTTTTTTGGCCAAATCTTATTTTTTGTTGTTCAAAATGGGTTTTTGACTGTATATATCGATTTAGCACCCTGAAAAAACCCCGGGGCACTTAGATTGTGGAGAATTTACAATTCAAACTTGTGATTCAGAGAAATTCCTAGAAGATTCTAAACAATTTAAATTGGAAAGAAAATATAATAGAAAACCTTGCAAAACTACAAATAGACTACAACTTTTTATGTTAATATCCAAAATCAACCACTTAAAAATTATATATTATTGCATGATACTTATTTATTAGAAAATATAAAATTACAAATTATTTTTTACTAATAAAATTATATTATAATAGCAATAATATCTTAAAAAATGAAATAAGGAGGACAAACATCACCATCACAGGGGATCAAACCTGGGTCACCCACATGATAGGTGGGAATACTTACCATTATACTATGACTAAGAATAGAAAACATCTACTCACTTCAAAATCTAAGTTTCACAGTAATCTTGCTTGCGTATACCTTAAAATGCAAATTTACGACAAAACTTACAGGCATTTCCATTGTCGGGGGTCAAACTCGGGTCACCCGCATGACAGGTGGGAATGCTTACCACCATAATACAACGACTGGAAAGAGAAACTGTCTACCCCAAAATTTAGAAATATTAATTTCAGTAACCCCAAAAAATTGCCATTGTTGAGAATTGAACCCAAATAATCTCATAACAGGTAGGGATATTTCAGGGGAGGTAGGAGCAAGAGGGTTATCATTCACTTTGATGAAAAAATAGAGAATAAATATACATGGGGTTTAGAAAGTACTACCAACAATCAAAATGAATTTTTTTCCTTGTGGCAGGGGTTAGAATTGGTTATTTCAAGGAGAATTCGACAAGCAATGGTGTTTGGAGACTCAATGATTTTCATCCACCTAGTAAGGAAGCTCAACGAGAATTATAATATGGCTCAATCAATAATTATGCAAAGAATAAATTTTCGATCAGAAAAAATTGAGAGTATCAAGTTCTATCATATCAAGAAACATCTCAATTCAAAGGCAGATGCATTAGCAAATAAAGAAGTATTCTTAAAATAGGGGATTTTGACCCAAGATGAAAGAAGCATTGAGTTCAAACCTTTGCCATGATAGTGTTAAACATAAACCAACGTTCAAGAGTCTTCAAAGTATTAAATGGTGTTAAAGGTAGAATAAGTTGGTTGATGGTCTGATGGCCTTATGACAAACCACAACATAGTTTTTCAATCCCTCATTCTCTCTCTTTGGCATTTTTTGGCTCCTATGTTTTGCAATACCCTCGGTCCATGCATACATTTGAGCTCCACATGCGATTACATTCAAGGCATAGGATAGATGGTTACTTGAAAAAACACTTAATAAATGTGGGTGTATGTTGGGATCCGTTACTTGCACATATGAGAAGCAAAATTCACGCTTGGAGGACATAACTTTAATGGCAAGGGAGACCAAGATAGATAGATTGCAAGTGAACCACGACATCCTGAAACAACCATGTGTTAAAATTTCTTGTAATAAAGGTTAATAAAGGAAAAACGAGATCAAGGTTATGGGACATGTATTCCAAGTTGAATGTTGGGAAAAGCATTATATTGGCCATCACTTTCGGTTTATTATATGTCTAAGGAAATTAGCAAAGACATTGGACAATGAAAAGAGGCAATAATTGGTGTTTATTTATGAAAATAAAAGAAAATAGGAGAAAAGGAAGGTGAAAAGACACAGATTTTCATGAGAGGGAAATTAGAGGAAAATGAAGAAAATAGAGGCCTCAATGATAAAAAGGCTTATAAGGTTCAGTTCACAGTTTTTTATTTTCAGTTTGTCTTTGGAATTGGTTTCAGAGAGAGTACCAAGAGGAGAAAGCAAGCAAAGTAAGGAAAATGACAAGCAAAGAAAAGAAAAGGAAAGAAAGGAGAAGGTTGGATCAGTAGCTTCAGAAGGAGGATTTTGCATGTAACAGGTTGTATGTCTGATTTTTTAGCTGAGGTGTAAATGTATGGTTCATGTGTTTGTTTCTTTATTTCATTTGTTGTCATTGACATGGGTTTTTTATGGGTTTGACAGTGGTTTTAGCCTTGCCTTGATCCAAGTGGATATTACTGGCCACCCACCTATTCCACTTGGACCCCCAACATTATCTCTTTCATTTTTTCAGGTCCTAAACTTTTAGAGCCGTTTTGAGGCCCTAAAAGACGTTTTTAGGGAAAACGGAGAGTCTCGAAATGTCCCAATCTAGCTTGCCAATTTGCTTTAGTCCTTCTCTTCGAGATCTTCAAAACGAGGTATTATGATATCCAGACATAGATCGTATGCCAAAGTTACGACCCCTAGAAGTTGATGTACCAATTTACCCAAAATGGGCCCACAGTTTTGGCACCTCATCTCCTAGGGTTAGATTTTTGGATGTTTAGGGTTTTCCATTGTTTCTCAAGAATAAGTAGGCCTTTGAGACTCATTGTAACACTGTTCAGATGCATGTAGCCGACACATCTCTTCTCAAAGATAAGTTGCCATCGCCCGTACTATCTTATTTCCATTATGTTTATAAGCATAGTTCAATATTTTTCTATTAATGAAATGAAGTATTTTTCTTCTACATCTCTATATTTATGATTATAATTGTAAGTTGTTGCGTTCTTGTTTAAGTTTGGATCAATGGTATCATAGGGGAGTACTCTTTCTCTATTTTTCTTTGCATGTCCACAACGAGGTAAGGGTATAAAGAGTTAGGGCTCGATCTGGTTGAATCGTTGTAAGGTCAGCCTCGCAAAACTCAACGAACTCCCATGGCGGAAGAAAAGAAAGACGAGGAGGCAGGAGATCCTTTCAAAATGTTGCTCGAGGAAACCCTCGAGTGATAGAGGGATGTGATGATAGATAACTTTGTTGATATCCTTTGATGGCTACCCACAGGCAATGTATCTTCATCCAGCAACCACTCTGGAGGTGCCACTCCTTTTAAGGTACAAGTTAACTTCCATATTCACATATTTGAAGGCCTAATAGATGCAGACGTCGTAGATAAATGGTTAAATCTATTGGAAGCATATTTTTCAGTTCATGACTCTTTCAATTGAGAAAAGATTACTTTTGCACTTCTCAAAGCCACCCCACACGTCAAGGACTGGTGGGAAACATACTGTGACCAAAAAGATGAGAGTGAACCCTCGGTGTTTTCAGCCACACCCACTTGGGATTATTTCCGAGACGCCATCAAGGAACACTATTACCCTGTCGGGAGTTATGAAGATAAATACATAAAGTGGACCACACTACGGTAGGGAAGGGACCAAGATGTGTCAGAGTTCACAAATATTTTCCATACCCTTCGCACGAATTTGGGTATCAAGGATACTGAGCGGCATTTGGTGGTCAAGTATCGTGACTGTCTACACAAGTACATCCAAGACGATATGGAGTTCCTGGACATTTCCTCGCTCAGCACGGCGTACCGGTACATTATCAATATTGAGCAAAAGTTTCAACAGAAGAAGTGGGACTTTGGTTCTTTGAATCCAAAGAAAGGAAAAGGTACCCCCAAACCACAGAACAAAGGACCAAGCCAAGGCGGGGCTACCTAGGACAACCTGCCGAAGTCGCAAGAAAAGAACAACACGAAAAAGATAAATAAGGACATGGGAAAATGGTGTGAATTCCATAAGAACTCCACTCACAATACAACTGAGTTTTGGGCCAGGCAGTCACTGGTGGCCGAGATGACGGCTTCTAAATCAAACGCATGTTTTGACTCTAAGTCAGAACCCGATAAGGGAACTGACAAAGGGAAGCATACCATTTATGTGGAGCCCAGCGCCACTGTGGCCACCACCAAGATCCAGAATATTGAGCCTAAAGATCCAGAGGAGGGGGAACTCCTCTTCCACTCACAGATGTGGGTGAAGAGTTCTCCATTGCATTTCATTTTCGACAATGGGAGCCAAAATAACCTCATTTCAACAGAGGTCGTGAAGCAGCTAGGCCTAAGAACTACAACACATCCACAACAGTACACCATTGGGTGGCTTCATTCAAGGACGAGATATTCACATCAACCAGCAGTGTCGCCTTCCCTACAGCATCAATCCCATCACAGATAAGGTACTGTGTGATGTTTCCCCTCTTGAAGTTTGTGGTGTATTGTTAGGACAACCATACTTGTGGAAGCGACATGTTGTATATGAGTCGAGACCTCGCTTTGTGATTATTACCTTGGCCAACAAGTTGTACAGGATACCAGAGGTAGCCCCGCCTACCGCCATCACTTTGATCACTGCAAATCAATGCAATAAGATCATTTCCCAGATCCAAGAAATTTGTTTTCCTTATGATTCGCCCTCAAGGCAAGAAGAAGGTTGTGGCCACGGCTTCCAAGCAGGGATCCTCTGCACAGCAGAAGCAGATGGAAAAGTTTGTGGAGGAGTACAAGGATATTTCGCCTCACCTACAGGGGTACCTATGCATTGTCAGGTCAAGCACTCCATAGAACTAACCCCGTGCGTGTCGTAGTCCAATGGGCCAATCTATCGCCGCTCTATAGCAATTAACCCAACAGGAAGATTTTCGGTGATTATTCTTTCTATTCTTGGTGAATCAGGAACACTAGGAGTTGGAGTAACAGGTTCTGAAATTTCAGGTTCTTCGCCTGTTTCACTGGCAGATGAAAAACTACCAGCAAGCTCGGAAACTGTAACAGCTTCGGGATTGTAACCTGTTTCTAATCTTTCGTAATCTGGATGGACTACCAAAGAAGATTCTCCTTCTTCAGGTGGACCTACTTTACTGCCACTAGGAGTTACAAGGACCTTTAAACCCTCTAAATAACTGGGGTCGTCTTGAGGAGGTGAACCCCTAAGTTCACGGGATCTTCTCAACAATTCGGCCACAGATACAACTTCAGGAGACTGGCCCGCAATACGACGGGACCTTCTCGGTAATTCCGCCACAATTAAAGATTTTAACTACAACACACGAAAACAAAGTAAAAAATTTCAAATCAAACCACCTAAAGTCTTCTAAAGAACCAATCAAATTTGAAGCACACGCCTAAATAATCTAGAGCGTCAAACCACACACAAACAGTAGTCTTCCGGACCAAAAGCGCTAGTTGGTGATTAGGCCCAACCTCGCAGGATTCAGTACAGAAATAGTGGGTGGAACAGTTACCCCGGCAACCTGCTTAATGAATAGACTGGACCAAGTTCCTCCACTTTAACCGTCTCGAAGTGAAGCGAACCCCCCAGAAAATCCAAGTGAGTATAACCGACGTCTGCTCCAGGTACAGTGGGACCTTCCCTCCACCGTCACCTTGGGTAGAATCCTAGATATTATGGCCACTAAGGTTACCAATCACAACAATTACACCTGGGGGAACAGTCTAAACTCCAACAGCACGCAAGGGCAGAGTAGCAAGCTCCAATCCCCTTACCGGCTCCTTGACAACAATCCAAGGTTTACCGATAAGTGACCCCTGGCTCCTCGACAATGGTTAATCCGAGGTTTACCGTTTGTAATACGTACTGTCTGGCGTCGTTCCCAACGAGGGAGGAATGATCCCCTCACTGGTTCGGACACGAGCTCGTGTTTCTCCTTTAAGAGGAGCTTTCCCAGAATGTAACTGAAACAATTGGATTTGTTCTACTCAAGATAGACTATCTGTTTGGTTTTGTAGTCTTGGAGAGTTAAGTACTCACCTACTCCAAGACCCTAGCCTAAGCTATGTTGGTGCTTCAGAGCCCTAGAAAAATAAAGATTACTAGATTGATTTTAATTTAAGCGTTACTTTTAAGGTTGTTTCTTAAGTCAAAAGGTGATGGAAGTGAAACTAGTGGTGTGTTGACTTGACTCGAAACCACTACAAAATGCACCTAAAATGATTTATCCACTACTTTACTTTTTCGATGAATTGCTTAACTAAAAAGTTGAGAGAATGCAATCCTTATAAAAGCAACTTCTTAATTGAAGACAATCAAAGAAACAATTCGTTTTTCTTTTCCAAGCATAAAAACATAACTTCTCTTTACATGCACGAAAAATTTCAGAGTCATCTTTTCAGCCCTTTTCTGACTCCTAAAACATGAAAAGATCGCCGAGTGTTTCTTTTTCACTCGTTAAAACGGAATTAAAAGACGGTCCCCTTTTAGCTCTTTTCTGACCGTAAAATCAGGAAAAGATTGCCGGGTTTTTGTCGTTTCAAACTCGATAAGGAAATAAAACGACGTGTCTTTGATCGCTTTTTACTTTTCAGGTCAACGATACTATTATGAAAGTACTCCTTGGTCGAAAGATCAAGCGGTTCCCCCAGGTATTATTTTATACTTTTTCGGGCTTGAGGGACACAAATATACGAAAAAGTTCAACGTGGAGTTTCCTTAAGTTTTTCAGACTCTCTAAAAATGAAAAACGCCGAATTTCTCCTATACTGGGCTCGTTAAACTTTTACAGTAAAGGACCTGTTCAATTACAAACAGGAACGAACCACTCCTTCCTAGGGTTCGCATTTAAACTAGGTTGGACTCGTCCGAAGGATGAGCTTATAATCAAGCATATGTTATCCTCCTCAAGCTTGTTAAAAATAAAGAGGTACTTGCCAGAAATGGTGGGGGAAAAAAGAGAAGAATGAACCTATTTGTCACCTTTTGCCTCAGAAGAAACTTTATTACCGCTCTTGAACACGACACTTTTCATTCACCTGGGTTGGGAAATCTTTTACCTCACAGTTGACTAAATCACTTTGAAAATCTTTAACCGGGTTCAGGGATCAACTTTGAGTTATTCGTCACCAAACCATCTGTTGTGTCGTTATGTGTTCAAGAGGTCTGCAAGCAAAACTTTCATCTGCAAAATACTTGTCATCCATTGACCATCCCTGAGTCAGTCCTTACAGCAACATTTCTTCAACTTGAACAATGATTTCGTGTTGCAGGCTTGCCTGCAACGGGTCGCTTTCTATCGACATCGACACATTATCTAGAAAGATGACTTAGGAATCGACAGTACCTTGAAGTCTGCATGCATCAATGGCAGGTTTCTCGCCTTTGACGTCAGTTTACATCATTGACTTTCGATCAAAGGATTCCGTGAAGTGTTCGACATCAAAACATCTATTCACATTTCACGGGTTGTGCTTGGTACTTTGAGGACCATTGACATTACTGGTGGTTTCTCTCACGCTTGCTAACAGTTTACATCATTGACTGGTAATCAAGTGGTTTCTACCATGTTCGACATCGAATCATTTAATCACATGGCTAGAATCGTACCAATTCGGGAAGTAGAAGTGAAGACCCTGGATCTAGTTTCTACCATCCAGGCTGCGAGGAGTTTTGTATTCATTATCTATGTAGACTAATCATAAACAGATGGCTGCGTCCATACTGTGTCTACAAAAGTCTATAAAAATGATGTACTGCAAGATCATTCCTATATCAGAATAGTTAGTCCATTAGTTAAAGTTTTGAATCTGAGTATGGGAATGCCTACCTCAGTGATGATATAATCTTATCCATGTATTTTGTGTTGAAAATTGCAGGTTCCAACCAGGCCATCCACAAGGCAATCCTTGAAATGATAAAGCGCTTCACCCTTCCTAGAATTACAAAACCCTATTCTATTCCAGGCTTCGCACTTTAGGGGGCAATCTGTTACACTAAAAAATGTCACCTTGACTACTTACAGTTAGTATGGCTCCAATCAACAAGTCATGCTACCCTCTTAGGCAAGTCTCATGCCTCTGTTATCCATCTCAAACTCAAAGAAGAGAGAAAGTCTTGTAAAAATCATGTTTATCTCTGGGGTCGCAGGTTCTCTCTAGCCTTACCTGCGGGGACGCTGATCATGTTCACAAAATATGCGTCCATGGACGCTCTGTATGTTAAGGGACAGGTGCGTCCCTCTGTAAAAGGCAAAATGCGCGAGTTTTATCTTGAAAAAGTTACTTGTGGTTACTTCTAGAACATTCTAGAGGTCGGTTTGATGAAATGGATGCGCCTCCAGTTGGTTCATGTATCTCTATTAAGGGGGAACCTATCCCATCAATAAGGGAGCTATCCCACCCATAGAGGGGGATGATCCCATTGATAGTGGACCTGAATAACCTCTTTACAGCACTATAAATGAAGGCATTGAGCCAGAAGGAGGGGAGGTTGGAGCTATACATTTTCTTTGGGTAAATGCTGCAGGATTTAGGTCTTCCATTAGAGCCTTTGTGAGGAGAGATTGTCTTCACTTGATTCTACTTGGGAGAGGGTGAGCTTTGTCAAAGTAGAGGAAAACCCTTGATGGACCCTGGGAGGAACTTGCACAACACCAAGGCCAGGTTGTAAGAGTTTCTTTGTTTCGTTATTAATACAAACTGGTTTATTTTTCTCAATAGCTTATGTTAATGAGTTATTTCATGTGTTCCTTGGTCTGCATGTCTAAATACACCTTTTACAACATGAAAACTACAAGTGTTTAGGCTTACCTTATTCCAAAACGCTGTTGTTGAAGTCCGTTCTTGACGATCCGGATGAGCTCCTCCTTCAAGTCAATTCCTGCAACCACAAACAATCAAACAATTACCAAGCACTTGCATTTCATATAATAAAACATATATTCAACATGCAGACCAAGGAACACATGAAATAACTCATTAACATAAGCTATTGAGAAAAATAAACCAGTTTGTATTAATAACGAAACAAAGAAACTCTTACAACCTGGCCTTGGTGTTGTGCAAGTTCCTCCCAGGGTCCATCAAGGGTTTTCCTCTACTTTGACAAAGCTCACCCTCTCCCAAGTAGAATCAAGTGAAGACAATCTCTCCTCACAAAGGCTCTAATGGAAGACCTAAATCCTGCAGCATTTACCCAAAGAAAATGTATAGCTCCAACCTCCCCTCCTTCTGGCTCAATGCCTTCATTTATAGTGCTGTAAAGAGGTTATTCAGGTCCACTATCAATGGGATCATCCCCCTCTATGGGTGGGATAGCTCCCTTATTGATGGGATAGGTTCCCCCTTAATAGAGATACATGAACCAACTGGAGGCGCATCCATTTCATCAAACCGACCTCTAGAATGTTCTAGAAGTAACCACAAGTAACTTTTTCAAGATAAAACTCGCGCATTTTGCCTTTTACAGAGGGACGCACCTGTCCCTTAACATACAGAGCGTCCATGGACGCATATTTTGTGAACATGATCAGCGTCCCCGCAGGTAAGGCTAGAGAGAACCTGCGACCCCAGAGATAAACATGATTTTTACAAGACTTTCTCTCTTCTTTGAGTTTGAGATGGATAACAGAGGCATGAGACTTGCCTAAGAGGGTAGCATGACTTGTTGATTGGAGCCATACTAACTGTAAGTAGTCAAGGTGACATTTTTTAGTGTAACAGGTACCCAATACCATGGATTGATGACCTTCTTGACCAACTCAAGGGGACCAAATATTTCATCAAGATTGAATTGAAGTCAGGTTATTACCAGGTGCCTATCGAACCCTCTAATGTGTGGAATATTGCCTTCAAATCCAAGGAGGGCCTTTTCGAATGGTTGGTCATGCCGTTCGGATTGACGAACGTCCTTGCAACCTTCATGAGACTGATGGATGACATCTTACGACCCTTCACCAATGCATTCATGGTGGTGTATTTAGATGACATCTTGATCTTCAGCCAGAGTTGGGACGAGAACCTCCATGATATTCGACAAGTCCTTCAAACCCTGCGACAACACAAGTTGTCTGCTAACTTGGAGAGATGCACCTTTGGCCTGACCCAGGTTTAATATCTTGGGTACATAATTGATGAGCAAGGTCTGCATGTGGACCCATCCAAGATACAAGTCATTCAGGATTGGCTAGCCCCAACCACTCTAATCGAGCTCCGCAGCTTTTTGGGTCTTGCCAACTTCTACCGTAGGTTCATGTTGGGGTTCTCTCATATCACTTTCCCTTAAGTCAAGTCACCAAGGGCGGAGCAAAAGAAAGGTTTTTTGGGGCTGAAACCCGAAACCCAACAACAAGCATTCTTCGAGTTGAATAATCACCTCTATTCTGCATCAGTGCTCACTTTACCAGAATTGCAACAACCATTTGAGATTGAGGCAAATGCCTCCGACTATGCTATTGGTGTGGTTGTTGCTCAGCATGGGCATCCAGTGGCTTACCACAATGAGACACTTTCAGATACAATCTGAAAAAGAAATGTATCTGAAAGTACCCCACTTACGAAAAAGAAATGTATTCCATTGTGGAGGCATTTCGTCAATGGAAGCATTACATTCTGGGTAAGGAAACGGTGATCCACACAGACCACTGACCTCTATAGTTCATATAGACACAAGGGAAGTTGCAGAACAATCGCCATTAGAAATGGTCCACCTACCTGCGACAGTTCCATTTGAACATTAATTATAAGAAGGGAAGCACCAATAATGTTGTTGATTGCTTCAACCGACCACCGGTCATGGTGCTGATCACTGTGCTCGACTCCTATAGGCACAAGAAATCAAGATGGCCACATCCTTACAAGAGTGATCTAGAATTCGACAGCACATATGAGACACTCCTGGAAGGGAAGCAAGTTCCAAATTTTCACCTTGAGGATGCAATGTTATGCCACTTTGGACACAACTGTGTTCCTACAAGCGAGCATGCCAAGATGATTTGGGAGGCACATTACAATCAAGTCGTTGGACATTTCGAAGTAGAGAAAATAGTGGTAGTATTGCAAAAGTATTTTTATTGGTCGAAACTTCGCCAGGATTTTGGGAAGTACATTAGATCCTGCATCGCCTGTGTCATTGCCAAACCAACCATCAAGAAGCAAGGCTTGTATACTCCTCTACCTACTCCTAGTCGGCCTTGGGAATTTGTCTCCATGGATTACAAGTCTAGCCTTCCTTCTACTAAGCATGACAATGATTGTGTTTTCGTTGGCATCGACAAATTCTCTAAGATGGCCATCATGGCAACCTGCAAGAAGAGTATCAAAGTAGAGGCCAATGCTAAGCTCTTCTTTGAGCGAGTATGGGTACACTTTGGGATCCCACAACCCATTGTCTTAGATCGTGACAGTAGATTCCTGAGTGCATTTTGGTCAAGTCTCTAATCGATGTTGGATACAAAGCTTACTAAGGCCGCAACTTTCCATCCCCAAATTCATGGCCAAATAGAGGTTGTCAACACGATGATCATACACATTTTATGCATGTACAACTAAAAGCATCCACACACATGGGATGAAAGCCTCCCCCATGTCTAGCACAGCTACAACAAATCTCTCCACAGCTCAATGGGTCACAACCCCTTTCAAGTAGGGTTGGGATTTCATCCATTGTGTCCCATTGATGTGACCATACCATTTGCAGCTACTCAGGAAGATTCGACTCATGTCCAGTCCGAAGTCAACAGGACTAACAGCTCCATTGAGTGCATTTAATACATCTTCCAGCAGGTCCATGATATATTGGACAGAGCCAGTGTTATGTACAAGAAGTCCCATGATCAACATCGGATGCCGCACAAGTTCCAAGTGGGTGACAAAGTTTGGCTACATTTGCAGAAGGAGCGCCCCGCTGGACCCCACTGCAAGCTTCGCCCGCTTCGATATGGGCCATACACCATCACCAAGGCTGTAGGGGACAATGCCTTTGAGCTTAGCATTCCAACATTCCTTGTTATGCACCCAATGTTAAATGTAAACTGCCTTCGACCATACTTTCCACCATTGTTGGACACATTCAACATTGCAGATCAACTCACACCAACATAGTTAAACCCAGACTGCATGGAATAGGTCACCACCGATCGAATCATGGAAACACGGATCAAGAACACTCGCCAACAAAATATCCAACTATATCAAGTTGTCAAAGCTAGCAAACTCCTTCACCAAGGCAAGTGGCTCACTAGGGGCCAAGTTCAGCAGAAGTTTCCCCATCTCAGAGAGGCACTCAATGCAATGGGGACCATTACTTCCTAAGGGGGGAGGAATGATCCAGGTGGATATTGGTGGCTGTGGCCACCGACCTATTCCACTTGGAACCCCAACACTGTCTCTTTCAGTTTTTCGATTTACTTAATTGTAGCACAACTTACTATTTTTGGCAGTTTTTCGGGACCTGAACTTCCGGAGCCATTTTGAGGCCCTAAACGATGTTTTTATGGAAAACGGAGAGACTAAACTCTTCCCAAATTGGGTTCCTATTTATTTTTCAACCTTCTCTTTGAGGTCTTCGAAACGAGGTATTATGATAGCCAAACGAAGATCGCATGCCAAAATTACGACCCCGGGAAGTTGATGTACCAATTTATCCAAACGAGGCCCACAAGTTTGGCGCTTCATCTCCTAGGGTTAGGTTTTTGGATGTTTAGGGTTTTCCATTGTTTCTCAATAATAAATAGGCCTTTGAGCCTCATTGTAACACAGTTCAGAGGCATGTAGCCACCACATCTCTTCTCAGAGATAAGCTACCATCGCCCGAACTATCTCATTTCCATTTTGTTTGTAAGCATAGTTCAATATTTTTCTGTTAATGAAATGAAGTGTTTTTCTTCTGAATCTCTGTATTTATGATTATATTTGTAAGTTGTTGTGGTATAGTTTAAGTTTGGATCATTGATATCAGAGGGGAGTACTCTTTCTCTGTTTTTATTTGCATGTCCACAATGAGGTAAGGGTATAAGGAGTTAGGGCTCCATCTGGTTGAACCGTTGCAAAGTCAGCCTCGCAAACTCGATGAACTCCCATGGTAGAAGAAAATAAAGATGAGGGGCAGGAGATCCTTTCAAAATGTTTCTCGAGGAAACCCTCGAGCGACTGAGGGATGCGATGATGGATAACTTTGTCGAGATCCTTCGACGGCTACCCACAGGCGATGTATCTTCATCTAGCAGCCGCCCTGGAGGCGCCACTCCTTTTAAGGTACAAGTTAACTTCCATATTCCCATATTTGAAGGCCTGATAGATGCAGACGCTGTAGATAAATGGTTAAATCTGTTGGAAGGATATTTTTCAGTTCATGACTTTTTTAATCAGGAAAAAATTACTTTGGCACTTCTCAAGGCTGCTCCACACTTCAAGGACTAGTGGAAAACATACTGTGAACAAAAGGACAAGAGTGAATCCTTGCTGTTTTTAGCCGCATCCACTTGGGATTATTTCCAAGACACCATCAAGGAACGATATTACCCTGTTGGGATCTATGAATATAAATACATAAAGTGGACCACACTATAGTAGGGAAGGGACCAAGATGTGTCGTAGTTCACAAATATTTTCCATACCCTTCGCACAAAGTTGGGTATCAAGGATACTAAGCGGCATTTGGTGCTCAAGTATCGAGAATGTCTACATAAGTACATCTAAGACGAGATGGAGTTCCTGGACATTTCCTTGCTCGGCACGATGTACCTGTACATCGTCAAGATTGAACAAAAGTTTAAATAGAAGAAGCAGGACTTTGGTTCTTCGAATCCAAAGCAAGGAAAAAGCGCCCCCAAACCACAGAACAAAGGACCAAGCCAAGGGGGGGCTACCTAGCACAACCTGCCGAATCCACAAGCAAAGAACAACACAACAAAGATAAAGAAGGACACAGGAAAATCGTGTGAGTTCCATAAGAGTTCCAATCACAATACAAGTGAGTGTTGGGCTAGACATTCACTAGTGGTCGAGCTGAAGACTTCTGAATCAAACGCATGTTCTGACTCTGAATCAGAACCTGATAAGGGAATTGACAAAGGGAAGCATATCACTGATGCAGAGCCCAGTGCCACCATGGCCACCATCAAGATCCAGAAGATTGAGCCTAAAGATCCAGAGGAGGGGGAATGCCTCTTTAGCTCATAGATTTTGGTGAAGGGTTCTCCGTTGCAGTTCATTTCTGACAGCGGGAGCCAAATGAACCTCATTTCAGCAGAGGTCATGAAGCAGCTGTGCCTAAAGACTACAACACATCCACAATAGTACACCATTGGGTGGCTTCACCAAGGACGAGATCTTCACGTCAACCAGCAGTGTCGCCTTCCCTACAACATCAAGCCCTTCATGGATGAGGTACTATGTGATGTTTCCCCTCTTGAAATTTATGATGTATTGTTAGGAAAACCATACTTGTGGAAGCGACATGTTGTATATGAGTCTAGACCTCGCTCTATGATTATTACCTTGGCCAACAAGTTGTATAGGATATCGAAGGTAGCCCTCAAGCTTACTGCCATCACTTTGATCACTGCAACGCAATGCAATAAGATCATTTCCCATACTAGGAATTTTTTTTTCCTTATGATTTTCCCTCAGGGAAAGAAGAAGGTTGTGACCACGGCTTCCAAGAAGGTTTGTGCTCCACAACAACAGTGGATGGAAAAGGTTTTGGAGGAGTAAAAAGATATTTTCACCTCACCTACAGGGGTACCTATGCACTGTCAGGTCAAGCACTCCATCAATCTGATTCCGTGCGCACTATAGTCCAATGGACCAATCTATCAGTGTTCTGTTCTGGAGAACGATGAGATTGGGAGGTAGATTCAGGAAATATCTCTGGAAGAGCACATTAGGCCAAGCTCATCACCTTGTGGGAGCCTGATTGTATTGATACAGAAGAAGGATGGGACCTGGAGGCTGTGTATTGACTACTGGTTGTTGAACAAGATCACTGTCCAGAATAGGTACCCAATCCCGTGGATTGATGACCTTCTTGACCAGCTCAAGGGGGGCTAAATATTTCAGCAAGATTGACTTGAAGTTAGGTTATCACCAGGTGCCTATCGAACCCTCTGATGTGTGGAAGTTTGCTTTCAAATCCAAGGAGGGTATTTTCGAATTGTTGGTCATGCCATTCGGATTGATGAACTTCCTTGCAACCTTCATGAGACTGATGGATGCCATCTTGCGACCCTTCACCAATGCATTCATGGTGGTGTATTTAAATGACATCTTGATCTTCAACGAGAGTTGGGACGAGCACCTCCACCATATTCGACAAGTCCTTCAAACCCCGTGACAACACAAGGTGTGTGATAACTTGGACATATGGACCTTTGGCCTGACCCAAGTTTAATATCTTGGGTATGTAAT
The DNA here is from genome assembly GCA_031772625.1 of Pinus tabuliformis. Lineage (NCBI taxonomy): Eukaryota > Viridiplantae > Streptophyta > Pinopsida > Pinales > Pinaceae > Pinus > Pinus tabuliformis. The sequence continues at coordinate 1,345,738,581 of CM062818.1, read as the reverse complement.
TGATGAGTAGGATATACATGTGGACCCATCCAAGATACAAGTCATTCGGGATTGGCCAGCCCCAACCACTCTAACGGAGCTCCGCAACTTTTTGGATCTTGCCAACTTCTACCGTAGGTTCATGTTGGGGTTCTCTCATATCACTTGCCCTTTAAGTCAAGTCACCAAGGGTGGAGCAAAAGCAAAGTTTTTATTGTCTGAAACCCAACAACAAGAATTCTCCGAGTTGAAGAATTGCCTCTATTCTGTACCAATGCTCACATTACCAGACTTGCAACAACCATTTGAGATTGAGACAGATGCCTCTGACTATGCTATTGATGTGGTTCTTACTCAACATGGGCATCCAGTGGCTTACCATAGTGAGGCACTTTCAGATACAATCTGAAAGTACCCCACTTACGACAAAGAAATGTATTCCATTGTGGAGGCATGTCGTCAATGGAAGCATTACATTCTGGGGAAGGAAACGATCATCCAGACAGACCACCGACCTCTATAATTCATACAGACACAAGGGAAGTTGCAGAACAATCGCCATCATAAATGGTCCACCTACTTGCAATAGTTCCATTTGAACATTAAGTATAAGAAGGGAAATACCAATAATGTCATTTCTTGCCTCAGCCGACCACCGATCATGGCGTTGATCACTGTGCTCGACTCGTGTGGGCACGAGACATTGGGGTGGCCACATCCTTACAAGAGTGATCTAGAATTCGACAGAACATACCAGACACTCCTAGAAGGGAACTAAGTTCCAAATTTTCACCTTCAAGATGCACTGTTATGCCACTTGGGATACATTTGCCTTCCTTCTAGTGAGCGTGCCAAGATGATTTCGGAGGCGCACTACAGTTAAGTCGTTGGAAATTTCGAGGTAGAGAAAATAGTGGCGGTATTGCAAAAGTATTTTTATTGGCCAAAACTTCTTCAGGATGTTGGGAAGTACATTAGATCCTACACCACCTGTACCATTTCCAAACCAACCATCAAGAAGCAAGGCCTGTATACTGCTCTACCTATTCCTAGTCGACCTTGGGAATTTGTCTCCATGGATTACATATTGGGCCTTCCTTCTACTAAGCACGACAACGATTGTGTTTTTGTGGTCGTCGATAGATTCTCTAAGATGGCCATCATGGCAGCCTGCAAGAAGAGTATAAAAGTAGAGGTCACTGCTAAGCTCTTCTTTGAGCGAGTATGGGTACACTTTTGGATCCCACAGTCCATTGTCTCAAATTGTGACAACAGATTCCTGAGTGAATTTTGGTCAAGTCTCTAATCGATGCTGGATACTAAGCTTACTAACTCCACGAATTCCATCCCCAAAATGTTGACCAAACAGAGGTTGTCAACAGGATGATCGTACACATTCTACGAATGTACAACTCGAAGTATCCACACACATGGGATGAAAGCCTCCCCCATGTTCAACACAGCTACAACAAATCTCTCCACAGCTCAACAGGTCACAACCAATTTCAGGTAGGGTTGGGATTTCATCCATTATGTCCCATTGATGTGGCCATACCATTTGCAGCTACTTAGGTAGATTCGACTCATGTCCAGTCCGAAGTTGACAGGGCTAACAGCTTAATTGAGTGCATTCAATAAATCGGCCAAGAGGTCCATGATATATTGGACAGAACCAGTTATGTACAAGCAGTCCCACGATCAGCATCGGGTGCCGCACAAGTTCTAGGTAGGTGACAAAGTTTGGCTACATTTGTAGAAGGAGCACCTTGTTGGACCCCACTACAAGCTTCGCCCGCTTCGATATGGGTCATACACCATCACCAAGGCTATAGGGGACAATGCCTTTGAGCTTAGCATTCCAACGTTCCTTGTTCTGCACCCAATGTTAAATGTAGATCGCCTTTCGCCATACTTTCCACCATTGTTGGACACATCCGACGTTGCAGAACAAATCACACCAACATAGCTAAGTCCAGACTGCATGGAACAGGCCACCACCGATCGGATCACGGACACACAGATCAAGAACACTCGCTAGCAAAATATCCAACTATATCAAGTTGTCAAAGCTAGCCAACTCCTTCACCAAGGCAAGTGGCTCACCATGGACCAAGTTCAGCAGAAGTTTCCCCATCTCATGGAAGCACTCAACGCAATGGGGACCATTACTTCCTAAGGGGGGAGGAATGATCCAGGTGGATATTGGTGGCCACCCACCTATTCCACTTGGAACCCCAACACTGTCTCTTTCAGTTTTTCGGTTTCCTTAATTGTAGCACAATTTACTATTTTTGGCAGTTTTTAGGACCTGAACTTTCAAAGCCATTTTGAGGCCCTAAATGATGATTTTAGGGAAAAAGGAGAGATTAAACGCTTCCCAAATTGGATTCCCATTTTTTTTCCGACCTTCTCTTCGAGGTCTTCGAAATGAGGTATTATGATAGCCAAACGAAGATCGTATGCCAAAGTTACGACCCCAGGAAGTGGATGTACCAATTTACCCAAACGGGGCCCACAGGTTTGGCGCTTCATCTCCTAGGGCTAGGTTTTTGGATGTTTATGGTTTTCCATTGTTTCTCGATAATAAATAGGCCTTTTAGCCTCATTGTAACACAGTTCAAAGGCATGTAGCCACCACATCTCTTCTCAGAGATAAACTACCATCGCCCGAACTATCTTATTTCCATTATGTTTGTAAGCATGGTTCATTATTTTTCTATTAATGAAATGAAGTGTTTTTCTTTTGCATCTATGTATTTATGATTATATCTGTAAGTTATTGCATTCTTGTTTAAGTTTGGATTATGCCTTGCGATTTCCTAGATAACCATGGTGTGATGGGACTCATTCTTGGTTGAGCTTTGTATTGCCAAAAGTTTTTGGAACCAGGTGAGGTGATCTCAGAAAAATTCCCAAGGTTTTGGGGTGAAGATGGTTTTCTCCAGGAAGCCCTTGACAAGTGGGTGGAGACAGGAAAATTCCTCAAGGTATGGTCAAAAACTTCTAAGGCATCCAAGCTTGTTTTGGTTTTGTGATCTCTTGATTGGATTTGGCGAGATCATGGTAGTTTGATGGTGGAGGTGGCTTAACCTTTGGGTTCTCTTCATTGATTATATATTGGTTTATCCGATGCGATCCCACATTCGTTCTTGGAATATGGCGTGAGGGTGATTGGTTGAAAGAAATATTTGGTTTAGCTCAATCTATGGTTGGGTGGTACGTGGAAGTCCCTGATTTGGTTGGATTTTTCATATGTTAATAAGAGTTATTTTCCTATTGTGATTTATGAGCATTTGTACTTTTTATTATTTTGATTTGATTTTTGTTCTTTCATGGTTAATATTCTGGTTATATGTTGGTTATAAGCATGATTTATGATGTTCTTCAGCTATGGATCTTATTATGCTTTGATAAATTATTGAACAATTGATGAATGCATGGGCTAACTAGTGTAGTTGCAACTACTTGAGAGGGAATTAGACATTCTTCGTGGTTTTCATCTAAGGTACAAATATTTACACTCAGATATGCATTCATGACTTGTAGTTTACATGTTTACCATGTGTTTCACAAAATGTCTAGTATGTTTGTCTAGTATCTTTTAGTTTGTCTAGGTCAAGTTCTAGCTTCAAGCTTGAATCATTAATGTTGTTGTTATAAGAAATATGATTATGGAAGTTTACAAGAAATTATGGATAGTGTTCTAGAGGCTAGCCTAGAAAAGTGGCTCAGATCTCGGGATCGTAGGCACAAAACTGAGGATTTGGGGCCATAATTGCATGGAGCAAGACTTGTAAGTGTGGTTGGAGGCTCACAACCGCATGCAGGTAGTGTCAAGGGTGCGTTTATAGGTATAGGTCTAAGAAAAAATATTCTAGCTCAGGGATTGGTCACCTAGGGTGGTTGTTCAACCTATGAGTGATTTGTATTTCCTGAGGAAGGTCAGTAAGTCTCAGCTTTTAGGCCCCACTTCCTTGATTGGAACTAGGAGATTGGGACATATCATAATGAAAAGTTAGTTCACATTTACCTAGAGGGCTTGTGAAAGCGGGTAAATGTGGGGTGGTGTTGTTACAGATTGGTATCAGAGCTTCCAGGTTCAACACTTGGACTGGATGGACGAGATGTGATTGTTATGCATGCATTGTATAAGTGGCTATGGTTGTCATGTATATAGTTGATGTTACAGTGCATGATGTAGGTAGGTTGATATGTTGGTGTCATTATATATATATATATATATATATATATATATATATATATATATATATATATATATATATATATATATATATATATATATATATATATCATGCTAATCTAGACTGATTTATGTAGACAAGATAACCTCCTCTGAACTTCACTAAGGTACGTTGCTTATGTTTACATTTTGTTTATCTGACATGGTATGTTTGCACGAAGAAGTTCAGAGATGAAAAGAATAATGGTGAATACAGTTCATGTGAATCTCCTTATATATCAACTGAGCAACACAAGGAAGAGTATTCTCCTGACATAGCAGATACCTTGAGAAGTCTAAAGACAAAAATCAAAAGTTGCAAGGAAGATAATGATAGGATAATTCACTCACAGGAAAGGCTTGTCAGGGCTCAGGAAAAGTAAGCAGAGGTCAGTGCAGTGATCCTTCAGAGCTTATCATGTTTTCAGAGATAGGGAAAATCAAGGATCATTTATGGACAAGACGAAAGGACTGTTTGGTAATATAGTAACAGGTATCGTGGAAGACACAGGTCAGAAAGGGATGACATGGTCACAAGTGGTAGATGGATGGATACACCTGACATGAAGGTAGTGGTTATGGGTTCTATTCTAGTTCTAGTTTAGATAAGAATCATGGTCATCATCAATATCATCCTTACAGGAGGTGCGAGAGGGGATACTTGCCCGATGAGTTCAATAAATCCAAGCCTCCTACATTTGATGGAGAAATGAATAAATCGGAAGATGCAGAAGCATGGTTGCTTGGGATGAAGAAGTTATTCAAGTTGCATGACTATATAGAGAACACGAAGGCTAATATAGCTATTTTCAGTCTCAAGGGAAAGGAATATATCTAGTGGGAAGATGCGAAGTAAGAGGCATCAGGACAAACGAGTTGAGTTGGCATGATTTCAAAATAATCTTTAGGAATAAGTTGTTAGAGAGATAATATGATGGTAAGGCTAAGGAGTTCTATGAATTGAATATGGGGTCTATGACAGATGAAGACTATATGAATAAATTTCTGGAGTTGTTGAGGTATGTGCCTTACCTCAAGGATGAGAAGATGAAGGTTCAAATATTCATCATTGGAATGCCATTAGCATTCAATGATTGGATTGAGTATGATGAGCCTTGGTTGTTAAAGGAAGTGATTAGGAAGATGAAGCACTTTTATGAGTATTCAAAGTGCAACACTGAGCCTAAGCATGATTGGAAAGGAAATGACAATACCAAAATAAAATGGCCTTTGAAGCAAGAAAGACCTCAGAATGCAGGTGAGAAAGAAAATGTGGCTCCTTATAAGAAGTTTAATGAAGTTGATAAGGGACATGGATCTTAGCCTAAAGAGCAACAGAATAAATATGTTGGCAGGGAATCATTACAGTGTTAGATTTGTGGCAAGGATCACCATAAGAAGGATTGTCCATTGTACCAAGGTGGCAGACCTCATATCTAAAGTGCGCAGGAGGCGCAAAAAATTAGGGATGTTGCTTAGAGCATTCCTTGGATTTATGCGACAATTGATAACAAGCAGGAGGATCATCAGGAATCCATTATTGAGATGGAAGGTAAGCTCTGTGATCGATTTGTTTCCATTTTGATTGATCCTAGATCTAATTATATTTATGTTAACCCTGACCTGGTGGATAAGTGTCGCAGAGTCTTGGTTAGTGTAGCTGGCTACAAGTACCAAGGAAAGAGTTTATCATTGGGTGAGAGCTCGTGCATTTGAGCTGAATGGTATGCCTACATCAACACATCTAAATGCGCTTCTTTTTGGGTTCATACAATATGATTTTGGGTATGGATTAGTTGTACCTTCACAATACTAAGGTAGATTATTACGAAAAGGATATTAATTTCATGGATGATGACGGAGAGAGGAGAATCTTGCAGCATAAGAAGAAGCCTACATTAGTGAGAATGGTTACAACTATGCAGGCTAGGTGCAGTTACCAGAAATGGTGTGTATTTTTTGTACTGCATGTTTCCAGTGACAAGGGGAAGGATATTGAGGATGCTAAAGTTCTAAAGAGGTATTCAATTTTGCAGCAATTTCAGGATGTATTTCTAGCAGAGATTTATGAGTTACTGCCTCATAGGGAAGTGGAATTTTCTATTGAGTTGGTACTAGGAGAAACATCAACATCAAAGATAGCGTACAAGATGAGTACTCCAGAGTTGGTGGAATTGAAGTTGCAGCTTAAGGAAATGCTTGATAAAGGATATATTAGGGCAAGTGTGTTACCTTGGGGTGCACCAATGTTGTTTGTGAAGAAGAAGGATGGAATTCTCAGGTTGGGTATTGAATATAGACAATTGAACAAGGTGACAATCAAGAATAGGTATCCTTTACCTCAAATTGATGACTTGTTTGACCAGTTGAAGGGGGCAGTGATGTTCTCAAAGATTGAATTGAGATCAAGATATCATCAGGTACACATAAAAGAATAGGACATTTACAAGATTTCATTGCATACCAGGTATGGGCATTATAAGTTTGTAGTGGTTCTGATTGGTCTTATTAATGCTCCAATTAGTTTCATGTGTTTGATGAATAATATGTTGAATCCTTATTTGGACAAGTTTGTGATAGTATTCATTGATGTTATATTGATATATTCTAAGAAAGAGGAAGAGTATGCAGAACACTTGTAAACAATGTTAATATTTTTGAGAGAGCATCAGTTGTATGCCAAACTTAGTAAGTGTAGTTTCTTTCAGATTGAAGTTTATTACTTGGGACATGTTTTTTCTAAGGAAGGTATAACAGTGGACCCGGAAAAGATCAGAGCTTTCATGGAGTGGGTAGCTCCCAGGAATGTGGATCAGGTCATATCATTCATGGGATTAGTCAAATCATTCATGGGATTAGCATGTTATTACAGGAGGTTCATCATAAAATTCTCATGGATTGCCTATCCTATTACATCTTGTAGAGAAAAGGAAAGAAGTTTGAATGGAATGAGGAATGTGCAACTAGTTTTGAGCAATTGAATAAATTGCTTACAAATGTTCCAATATTGAAGATTACAAATCTAGATAAAGAGTTTGTGGTATGTATATATGAAGTCCTGATGCAAGAAGGACAAATGAATTCTTGATGCAGGAAAAACTTGGTGGAGTCCTAATGCTAGAAGGATAGGTGGTATGCTATGAGTCAAGGAAGTTGAATGAGCATGAACAGAACTATGTGACACACAATCTTGAGGTGGCAACTATCATTCATGCATTGAAGATGTGGAGACATTATCTTATTGGCAGGAAGTTTATTCTGATGAGTAGTCATAGTGGGTTGACGTACTTTTTGTATCAACCCAATATGAATGTTAGGAGAGCTAGATGGTTGCATACCCTCAGTGACTTTGATTTTGATATCAGGTACATCAAGGGTAAGGAGAACATGGTTGTAGATGCTCACAATAGGAGAATATAGGTGAATCGTATTACAACCGCGAATTCTTATGGGACAGACTTGCGGAGCAGATCTTGTAGGAAAGACAACATGATGACATGTATCAACAATTGAGGCATAGGTTATAGGAACAGGGTGAAGGTAATAGGGATGAGGAGTATCATATCACAATATATGGCTTGGTCAGATTCACAAACAGGATTCATGTGCCAGATGATAGTGAGCTCAATAAACTTATCTTGAGGGAGTTTCATGTTAAGTTGTATTCAGGTCACCTCGGATATCAAAATACATTGACATCTGTTAAGAAATTCTATCATTGGCAAAACTTGAAGAAAGATCTAGTTGTGTTTGTTGCGAGATGTCTGGACTGTCAGCAAGTAAAAGAAGAATGTAACCATCCAGGTGATTTATTATATCCAATTCTTATTCCAGAGTGGAAAAAGGAGGTCATTTCCATGGACTTCATTATAGGTTTATCGAGGACATTGAGACAACATGGTTCCATCATGGTTGTGGTTGACAGGTTAAGTAAGTTAGCTCACTTCATTACAGTTAGGTTTATTAATTCATCTAGTGAGGTAGCTTAGGTTTTCAGCAGAGAGATAGTAAGGTTGCATGGTGTTCCTAAGAAGATCATATCAGATAGAAATGCCAAGTTCACTTCCAGGTTTTGGAAAGAGTTGTTTGCAAGTTTGGAGACAGAGTTGGATTTCAATACAACTTATCATCTGCAGATAAATGAACATACATAGAGGGTCCACATGATTCTTTAGGACATGCTGAGGATGTATATCATCCGTCAACAAAGGAAATGGGACGAGGATATTCCACTATTATAGTTTGCTTATAATATTGGGTATCGAGAGTCCTTGAGGATGAGTCCATTTTAGGTTCTTTACAGGAGGATTTGTAATACTCCCATCAGATAGAGTGATCCTTTAAATAGGGTGTTGATTGCACCGGACATGTTGGCAGAGATGGAACTGGAAAAGAAGGTTATTAATGCTGAAAAAATGTAACTAGGTTTGGTCTTCATAAATGTATTTATCAAAAGGATGAAAAATATTTTTTTTTATTGTTACAATGACTTATTAAAGCATGGGTTTCATGCTTGGGTCATCATTTTATTAGTCAAAGTCCCCATTGTGGACTCCTAGGATTAATATTGAGTCATTAGATTCATTGTATATTTTATGAGACCCTTCTTGGGCTTTTGAACGATTAAAAAAGAATTATTTTTTAGTCAAAGATGAATTATGTAACCTCCACACCAAGTCGACCTCAACTAGGCAATTTGATCTCACCAAAATCATGTATATTGGAGCATATAGAATTCATTTGGACACACTCTCTCTCACAAGTTCGATATCCAAGAAAGAGTTGGGGAAAGTGAGAAGTTGAAGGAGGAAAAAAGGAGTGTGAAGTTGGTCAAGAAGGAAGGGAAGGACGAAATTGAATTTTTGGGATCTCTCTCTCTCTCTCTCTCTCTCTCTCTCTCGTGTGGGCTACTTTAGAAGATTGAAGTATTTTTGTCAAAGTTGAAGTTGTTGCCGCTTCCAGTTGTTTCTTGTTGTTGCCAAGTCGAAGTGGCTGGGGTCGAAGTGTTGTTGTTGCTGGGTAAAAGGTTGAATCAAAGAAGGAAAGGCTGACTTGGTGTGGAGGAGGTCTGTGTCTAGGTTTAAGAGTCTTAGGAAAAACTATTATAGGAAGATATTTTGACTGGATTTTCCCCTAGATAAGGGTTTTTCCCTGGTAGAGTGCCTACATATTGTGGTTGTGTTTTTGTGATATTCATGCACACATAATTTGGTAATTTTCTTGATGAAAGATAATATAAAAAATAAGAAAAAAAAATCCAACATAGTTCACAAGTAATTATCAAGAAAGAGAAATCTAACCCTAATTCTACTAACATTGATTTCTCAACATGGTATCAGAGCCAAGGTCAAAGAAGATTGAATATCACTTCGTTGGATTAAAGGAAACGATTACTCCCTCTATGATTAGAATGAGATTAAATACTATAGGAAAATGGATCAAGAAAATCGTCTGCTACTTATTCAACAAGGTTAAAAGTCAAGAGTTCTTAGCTGCACTTACAGGATCACTTAATAATGATAATGCATGGATCATTGAAAGTGGAGCATCAAGGAATATAACATGGGAAATTAAACAACTTCATACTCTATCAAAGGAACCATCTTATCATGTAGTGTAATTGGGAGACAACAAAAGCTATGCTGTTAGAGGCCTGGGATCAACATATTTGAAGCTGGAGAATGGAACAAAACTACATCTCAACAATATACTATATGTTCCAGGTTTGAAAAAGAATTTGCTTTCAATTTCTTGCTTAGAAGATAAAGGGGATAAAGTTTCTTTTGTTCATGGAAAGGTCTTGGTTTTGGGAAAAGATTCGAGTATTGATAAAGCTAGGGTTATTGGAGTTCGTGAAGGATGCTTGTATAGAGTCATTGCACCACCTCCTCAAGCCCTAGTTCATATGGAACTAAAACCAATTGAACTATGACATAGAATATATGGTCATCTTCACTAGAAGTTCATTCCCACTCTTAAACATCTAGTTCACGACATCCCCGATATCAAATAAGATCGTGAAGGAGTTTGCAAGGGATGATATTTGGGAAAACATACAAGAAAACCATTTTCAAATATTAGACCTCATACATTTTGATGTATGTGGGCCCATGTCTGAAAAATCACTTGGAGGTAATATTTACTATGTAACATTTATTGATGATCACTTTAGAAAGACATGGCTCTACCTTCTCAAGAAAAAAGATGAAGTATTTGAGAAATTCAAGGAGCTTAGATGTAAAGTGGAAACCCTAACTGAAAGGAAAATAAAGACTTTGAGATCCGACAATGGTGGGGAATACACTTCTAAATAATTGATTGCATATTGTAAAGAAGCAGGAATTAAGAGGGAGCTTATTATTCCCTACTATCCTGAGCAAAATGGAACAGCCAAAAGAAAGAATAGGATAATTGAAGATGGTGTATGAACAATGCTCCTTGATAAGGACTTACCAAAATTTATATGGGGAGAAGCAACAATGCCAGCCGTATATATTCAAAATAGAAGTCCTCGTAGAATTCTTGAAAATATGACACCTAAGGAAGCATTCATAGGGAAGAAGCAAAGTGTCAAACATCTCAGAATATTTAGGAGTCCTGCCTATATTTACCTTCCAAAGGACAAACGAAAGAAATTATATTCTACAAGCATCAAATGGATCTTCATTGGCTATAGTCTCTCCTCAAAGGAACATAGAATCTACATCAAGGAAGGGAGCACATTTAAGTAAGAAGGGACATTATATTTGATGAAAATCATGCCTACATAAGATCCAAGGACATTCCTATTGATTTCAATGATGAAGATCTACCTATATTTGAAGAAGAATAAGTAAAACCCGACAATCCTTCTACAATTCAAGAAGAAGAAGAAGGACCAAGAGAGCCTATTCAAAATGTGATCATACGGAACACAAGCAAGAGACCAAATTGGTTGAAAGCTAACCTAGAAGACGCTGAAGGACATGGAGTTGCGAAAGGAACCTTTAGAGAAAGAAAAAAGCCGAAGAAATATTTTGGATATGTTGCCTATATGACAAGACTAATTGAAGCCGAACCATCTACATTTGACAAAGCTACTCATTAAGAAGTATGGAATAAAGCTATGTAGGAATCATATTACTCCATCATGAAGAATGAGGTTTGGGAAATCGTTCCTAGACCTAGTGAGGAATCAATTGTCACCTCAAAATGGATCTACAAGATCAAACACATTGTTGATGGACATATAAATAAATACAAAGCCATATTTGTTGCAAGGTGTTTCTCTCAAAAGGAAGGCATAGATTATGAAGAAACCTTTGCACCCACTACAAGGGATACTACCATTATATCTTTGGTTTCATTGGTTGCTACAATGGGATGGAATATCCATCAAATAGATGTGAAGACAACATTTATTAATGGGACCATCGATGAGTAAGTATATATTGAGAAACCTGAAGGATTTAAAGTAAATGGAAAATATACTCATGTCTATAGACTCAAGAAGGCCATATATTCTTTGAAGCAAGCTCCTAGGGCATGGTATGCAAGAATGGATGCATACCTTCTAAGAATTGGGTTCGTGAAGAGTTTTGTTGATCCAAATCTCTACATCAAGGTTGTGAATAATGAGCCATCCATTATTCTATTATATGTGGATGACCTATTCATTACAGGTGTGGGTAGAAGAATACAATAATGCAAGAAGATGCTGGCAGCTGAATTTGAGATGAAGGATCTAGGACTAATGCACTATTACCTAGGTTTGGAAGTATGGAAAAATCTCGGAGAGATATATTTGGGGCAAGGAAAATATATCATAAAGTTGTTGCAGAAATTTGGGATGATGGATTCCAAGCCCATGACTACTCCTATGATCACCAATCTCAAGAAGTTGAGGAGCTATAACTCAAGTCTCGTGGATCCTACCTCCTATCATTAGTTGGTGGGTTTTATGATGTACCTGGTAAATACTAGGCCGAATATATTCTTTGTTGTGAACATTCTTAGTCAGTTTCAGTTGGAGCCTCAACATGATCACTCGATAGATTCCAATCCTATATTGAGATATCTTCATGGCATGATACATCACTGCCTAAAGTACAATATCAAGGAAGTCAAGTTGATTGGATTCACAGATTCTGATTGGGGTGGTAGTGAGGCAGATGGAAGAAGCACTACCGGTGGATGATTTAGTTTGGGATATTTCGTGATCTCATGGATGAATAGAAAGCAAGATCTCATTGCTTTGAATAGTGTTGAAGCAGAGTACATGGCCTCATGTGAAGTAGGAAAGAAGGTTGTATGGTTGAGGAAGCTTTTGACAGATTTGTTCGAGAAGCCTTTGGATCCTACTGTGATAAAATTTGATAATAAAAGTGTCATTAAGATGTTTGGAGATATTGTGTGTCATGCTAGGACAAAGCATATCAACAATAAGCTCCACTACATTAGGAACTTGGTGCAGGATGGGACCGTGAATCTATAGTATATCTCGACAGACAATCGGGTAGCTAATATACTAACAAAGTCTCTTCCTGATAAGAAGTTTGAATATCTTAGAAGCATGCTTGGTTTAGTTGATATTGTTGATCTTGTTGATGATGCTAAAATTTTGGAAGATATTTGTTCAGGCTTTGTATGTGAGACACATTCCCTGGGAGGACATCTAGTCATCACTCTATGTTGATGTCTAGTTCCCGAATTAAGGAGGGTGGCATTTGTCATGGAGATTTGACCTTGGATACACACATAGATCCCAGGGTTGATGTTTATCAAGTAAGCATGATGGTGCCTAGAGAGGATGAAATTTTTAGCTCATCTTAGTCCCTCTCAGATAGATTGCCCTAGTCAGGAATCTATTATGTGGCATTGCGGTGCCTAAACTATTGAGAGACCTTGGATAGATTTCCCTGGTCAGGAATATAGTCCATGGAATTGTGGTGCCAGAACTCTTCATAGTTCATATAGTTTGAGATCTTCCTTGCACTTGTTGTGAATACCTCCTTAGTTAAGAGGGAGTGTTGAAAAAATGTAACCAGGTTCGGTCTTCATAAATGTATTTATCAAAAGAATGAAAAATATCTTTTTTAGTATACAATGACTTATTAAAGCATGGTTTTGATGCTTAGGTCATCATTTTATTAGTCAAAGCCCCAATTATGGACTCCTAGGATTAATATTGAGTCGTTGGAATCATTGTATATTTTATGAGACCCTTCTTGGGCTTTTGAATGATGTACAAGGAATTATTTTTTAGTCAAAGATGAATTATGTAACCTCCACATGAAGTCGACCTCAAGGAGATCAAGTGGGCCTCAACTGGGAAATTTGACCTCGCCAAAAGCCTATATACTGGAGCAGATCAAATTCATTTGGACACACTCTCTCTCACAAGTTCAATATCCAAGAAAGATCTCATAAAAGTGTGAAATTGAAGAAGGAGGCTAAAAGGAGTGTGAATTTGGTCAAGAAGGAAGGGAAGGAAAAAACAAAAGTTTTGTGATGTCTCTCTCTCTCTCGTGTGAGCTACTTTAGAAGATCAAAATCTCTTTGTCAAATTCGAAGTTGTTGCTACTACCAACTGTTGATGGTGCTCGTTGCTGCCAAGTCGAATTTGTCGGGGTCGAAGTGTTATTATTGCTAGGTCAAAGGTTGGATCAAAGAAGGAAAGGTTGACTTGGTGTGGAGGAGGTATGTGTCTAGGCTAAAGCGTCTCGGGAAAAACTATTTAAGGAAGGTATTTTGACTAGGTTTTCCCCTAGATAGGGGTATTCCCCTCACATAGTGCCTACATCTTGTCTCTTGTGTTTTTGTGCTCTTGAGGCACACATAATTTGGTAATTTTCTTGATGAAAGATAATATAACAAATAAGAAAAAGAAGCCAACATAATCCACATGTAATTATCAAAAAAGATAAATCTAACCCTAATTCTACCAACATTTATTTCTCAACAATTAAGAGGAATTTGAAGGAAACACATGACAGGTAGAAGATTTATGCATATCAACACTGGGTATTTAGGGAGTTTCAGATTGGGGAGCATGTGTATTTGTGCATCAAGCTCAAGAGGAGCTCCTTGAGGATTGGATCATGTGCCAAGTTGGCACCTCAGTATTGTAGGTCATTCGAGATCCTTGAAAGGATTGGAATAGTGGCCTACAAACTTGCAATGCCTTCGACAATGAATGTCCACGATTTTTTCCATGTTTAATTGATTAAGAGATATGTGCAATATGTTGATCATGTGATTAAATGGTATGTATTGCAAGTGTAACCAGAGGGAGAATTCCATCCAGAACCACAATGCATATTGCAGTGGAAAAAACTCATGCTCCAGAACCAAGCAATAAAACAAGTTAAAGTGCAAGGGAAGCACTTTGGGGTCGATGAAGCTACATGGGACATGGTTGATCATGGTTAAATGTGTAACTGGGTTCAGTATTCATAATTACTATTGTTATCATGATGTTATATAATTTGATATTAAAGATAATTTTATTATTTTCAATGATTCTCGATGCATGGGTTTTATGCTCAAGATAAATTTATTTATAGGTCAATCACCCATTGATTTCTTCTAGGTTTGTCATAGAATTACGAAGTCAAAAGTTTCATTGTCATACATGTAATAATCCTTTGGGCATTTTGTATCTTATAAAGAAAAACATTTGTGAAGTCAGAAGTGTCATAAAGACCCTCCAAGACCTTGCCAAACATGTCAACCTACAAGAAGGATCAAGTCAACCTTATGGGAAACAATTTGACCTCCTAAGAATCCTATATATAAGGGAACCTCGAATTCATTTAGAGACATTCATTCAAGCAAGAAAGAAAGTTCGATCTCCTTAGGAAAGAAAGCTGGAAAAAGACGAATATCAAGAAAAGGACGAAAGAAAATCAAGATCTAAGTTTTGGACCTCTCTCTCTCATGTTAAGGGTTTCTAAACTAGTTTTTAGACTGAAATTGCAAAAATTTTCAGTGAAATCAAAATTATAGAAGAAACTACTGGGGAAGTCAAAGTTGCAGAAGAAGTCGTTGGGGAATTTGAATTTTTTTGGAAGTCAAAGTTGTTGCTAGGTCAAAATTGTTGAAAGGTAGAAGTTGCTAGAAGTTGTTGGGTAAACGTTATTGGAAGTTGATGGGTAAAAGTTATTGGAAGTTGATGGGTCAAAATTGCTAGGTTAAAGTAGCTCAAAGAGTTCATCAAGAAAGAGAATTTTGAATTGGACTTGGAGGGGTCTTTGACAAGGGTCTTGGGTCTTGGAATTTGTCATCTGAACATTCTATAAGGAGAGAAGAATTCTTGTGGCTTTTCCTCTCAAAATGAAAGGTTTTGGCCCTCGCTTGCAACCCACATTTTATGTCCTCTTGTATATTTGATTTTCATAGTTTGGTATTTGTTTGATAATAAGAACATAATAATAATCAAGAGAAAAAATAATCTAATCAATTTAAGTAAAAATACATCACAAGTAGTTATCAAAGTAAGAAAAATCACGTAATCTAGCTACCCCTTGATTTCTCAACATGGTATCAGAGCTAAGGTGACTACAAGAAGAAGAAGAGGCGGGTTGAAGATTAAATCCTTAAATAAGGATACATAAGGGCCGAGCACCAAGGAAGAGTACTCATCTCAAGGATCACATCATCACAAGGATAATAAGACCTCAATGACCTTACCTCCACTCAAAGAAAGAAGGACTACACTTTTGAATCATTTTGAGCTCTCCATATTCTACATTTCTACATCCAAATAAAGCAAGAAGAAGCATTTCCATCATCATCAAAGAAAAAAAGGTGATCTCCCTCTCTTTGAATAAAGTATCAAATCTCAAGCATATCATCTAGAAAAGAAATATTTTCATGTTTAAAGAAGGTAGACATCATCAAGGAAAAAATCATCTTCAAGAAGGCATCTTTAATTTTCATCATCAACAAGAAGACATCAAATTGAAGATATCATATTCAAAGCAACATATACACTTGAATAGTAAGTATATTTATATTTATGTTTTAATCCTGTATAAACATGACTTCATTTTGCAAGGAGAGCAACAAACTAGTTGGTTCATCAAATTTCCTTGCATGGAAAAAGAGGATAGATTTTATCCTCATAGAGAATGAAGTTATTGAAAATGTTAAGGGTTCAATCTCCAAACCATCTCAAGAGAAAGCTCAAGCACCATCGTAGAATATGAAAGGGGAAATAAGGGCTCAACTAATCCTCATACAATCAATTAAGGATTCCCTCATCCCTTATGTAGAAAACTTGGAGAAATCGAAAGATATCTATGAAAAGTTGGTAGAATTGTTTTTTGTAAGCTCTACATGAGAAGTCATATCATTGAGAACTGAACTATAAAAAATGAAGGTATAGAAGGAAGAATGGTTAGCCTCATACCTTATGAAGGTATCTCAAATAAGACATCAACTACAAGATCTAGGAGAAATAATGGATAAAGAGATGACCACCGATATGCTCAATGCAATACCTAATGAATGTATCAACTTTGTATCTAGTATTTATTGAAAGAAGGAAGCATCTCCATTCAATGAACTTTGGTCATTATGTAATATTGAAGAAACTAGGTTGAAGGCAAAAAGTGATGTTGGATCAAATGAACAAGGTCAAGCATATGCTACCATGGCTTGGAGAAAAGGAAATTTTGGAAAGTTTGAGCCTCAGAAAATGAAGAAGATTGATATGTCAAAGATAAAATGTTATGAGTGTAATAAATATTGGAACTTTAAAAGGAATTGTCCTAAACTCAAGAAGGAAAACAAGAAGATAAAGGAAAGAAATGAAGCCCGTGTTACCAAATAAGTGGAAGAATCATAAAAGAAGAAATAAAAGAAGGAGGAAGTGAAAGATATCTACTATGTCTGAGATAATCTTCTTCACTTAGTTCTTTTCAGTTATAGAAGAGAATAGAAAGCATCATAAGTATGATATTATGCATTATAGAAAGATAGATATGAAATCATCCTAAAATCATGGAAGGATAAATGAAGTAGAAAGTCTGCATGGTTGTAATAGTCACCATGATAGAAAGGAAGTAGCTCATGACATCTCCATTGGAAGCATATAAGGAAAACTGAAGTAGAAAAATATATGGTTGGAAGAAATTCATATAACAAGATAAGAAATCATCATACATCATCATCATTAGAAAGGATCATTTTCAGAATGATTATCATTAAGATCCTCCATTGGCATCTTTGTTAAAAGATTCACCTATACTTAAGAAGATGCAAGTGTCTCACAGATGGTCTACATTCCGCCTTATGTAGGATCTATAGGTTAAAAGGATGATGGTATGATGACAAATATGTGCAACATGACATGATTGTTAAAGTGATTTCATCTTCAAGAAAGGAAAGGAAGTTGCTAGAAGGAAGCCTAGATGACTAAAAGAAGGAAGACGTATGTATATATTTGATAGATAAATTCATGTCATCGTATGATTACAGATAATATGATTAGAATTATCCATCTAATGAGCATGATGAAAGGAAATGGGAACTCTTCCTTATGAAAAGATACATGAAGGCATGAATACAATGTGCCTTGAACTCTTCTACATGATAATATGACCTCATGAAGAATATAAGGTGGTTTCAAAATATGGTTCCTATGATGAAGGAACCATGTATAGAAGATCCTAAGAAGAGTTTATGAAAGATGTATCTATAGTCACACAAGATAAGATAAGTGAGTAACATCTGATAACAAGAAGGATTAGCTATGACACCTCCATGGAAAAGGTATGAATACCCTGATATGTATGCTGGAAAAGAATATCCTTGGTGAGGTATGTCTTGGAGATGGATTCAACATGTGTTGGATGTTGATGTTCCTAGAAGCTGATGTCATATCCAAAAGGCCACCATAAAGAGGTAACTTTGGTTTAATGTTCATTTTGATTTTGAGAAAATATCTGGTTGGGTTGAAATATGGCTACCAAAAGAGGGTTGTAGAAGACACCTACAACTAGTACTCATGAGATTGGATGGAAGATCTTGAAAGAAACATGACTTGGAAGAGTTAGCTGTATCAAGAAAATATAGATGTATACTAGAAGATCACTTTCCAATGAAGAGAAGGATTACATGACTATTGGTTCAACATTATGGTTCATTGAATGGAAAGTGATGGAGAAGATGGTCGATGCCCTATGATAAAGTGATGATGAAGAAGGCTCCATGATGAAGAAGATGAAGTTCATGACATGATGCAAAAAAATGAGCCCTATAAGTAGTTGATAGTACCATGATCTTCACCAAAGAGCAAATAATTGATGTTGGAAACAAGTCCCTAGTTGAGAGGGAGCTTGGTAAAGTCCCTTTTTAAAAGGGAGGTTGGGAATATTCCTTTTATAGGAATGTGTAAATCCTCCCTAATTGAGAGGGAGAGATAGAACCATCATTCTTGTCTTCATGTTAGGAAAAAAGAATGGAGGATTTGGTAAGCATCTGAGATTGATTCTGATACTCTTTGAGGATGTGGTATGGAATCCAATAGGCAAGAGTAGTGAAAGAGGAAATTTCTTGAGGATGTGTTATTCCAAGACAAGAATGGTCCTAAAAGGACATACCTTGTGAACATATGGATGGGGTATGTGCCTTGAGAGACAATGATGAAAGGTGTTTATGAGTCATTTTATCGCTAGCATTGTGTTATGATCTTGTGGAGAGATAGAGTTCTTAGTCAAGGCTTTTCTATGTGACAATGTTGGTTGGTACGACAAGATGAGATGAGATAAGTTGAAATGATATCTTATAAGATGGCTTACCAATATTATTCTTCTTATGAGAATTATTCAAGATAAGAATGTCCAAGTATTGTGTATGGATAAAGAACACCTCCCTAGTTAAGGGGGGGTGTTGAAATGTGCAACTAGGTTTGGTCTTCATAATGTCTATTGTAATCATGATTTTATATATTGGATATTAAAGAGAAAATAAATTTATTATTGTCATTCTTGATGTGCGGGTTTCATGCTCAAGGTAAATTTATTTATAGGTCAAGAACCCATTGAGTGCTTCTAGGTTTTTCATAGAATTATGAATTCAAAAGGATCATTATCATATATGTAATACCCCTTTGAGCTCGTTGTATCTTGTAAATAATTTTTTTTTGTAGTTTAAAAAGTGTCATAAAGACCCTCCAAGACCTTGCCAAACAAGTCGGCCTACAAGAAGGATTAAGTCAGCCTCATGGGAAGAAATTCAACCTCCTAAGAAGCATATATATAATGGAACCTCAACATCATTTATAGACATTCATTTAAGTAAGAAAGCAAGTTGGAAAAGGACGAAGATCAAGAAAAAGAAGAAAGAAAAGAAAGATTGAAGTTTTGGACCTCTCTCTCTTTCTCATGTTAAAGGTTTCTAAAGTAGATGCTAAACCGAAATTCTAGAAGTTGCGAGGGAAGTTGAAATTACAGAAGAAAATTCCAGGGAAGTCGAAGTTGCAGAAGAAGTTACTGAGAAAGTCAAAGTTGTTGCTAGGTCAAAATTGCTGGAAGGTCAAAGTTGCTGGCATTAGGGGAGTTTTGAGGTCTAAAATGGGCCTCCTGAGAAAAATTTACAACCAAAATAAATTTAATAAGAACCAATAAGATTCAAGATGATGATTTCAACCATGGGGGATGATTCACCATTTTTGGAGTAAAAAGGAAAAAATAATAAAATAATAAAACTACTTTTTCAACTTATTTCCCTAAGATTTTACTCAAATTTCGAGCGAGAGTACTCATTGGATGAAAAATTTAATTCCTCATCCAAGGAGTACCCATGTTGTATACTTTAGATTGACCCTGCTACACAAAAGCTAAGAAATACATGAAAAAAACATGATTGAAATCACATTTTTCATGTATTTCTCATTTTTCGTGTAGTAGGGTTCATCTAAAGTATGTAACATGGGTACTACTTGGATGAAGAATCATATTTTTCATCCACCCAAATGTTTTTGCTTGAAATATGAACAAACCCATAGGGAGATAAGTTTAAAATATGAGTCGAAAAAATAGTTTTTTCTTTTTTCCCTCTAAAATTTGCTGATGTAATCTAATCTTATTTTATTATTTCCACTATTATTTTATAATTTCCTTGGGAGGCCCATTTTAGTTCTCAAAATTTCCTTAATGAAGTTTTTGGGTCGAAATTGCTAGGTCAAAGTAGCTGGAAGAGTTGATTAAGAAGGAGAAGTTTGACTTGGTCTTAGAGGAGTCTTTGACAATTGTCTTTGGTCTTGGAATTCACCATCTGAACATTCTATAAGAAGAGAATAATTCTTGTGGGTTTTCCTCTCAAAAGGAGAGGTTTTGGACCTGCCTTTCAACCTACATTTTGTGTCCTCTTGTCTATTTTGATCTTCATAGTTTGATAGTCTCTTGATGATAAGAACATAACAATAATCAAGTGAAATAAGAAACTAATCAAGTTAATTAAAAATACATCACAAGCAGTTATCAAAGTAAGAGAAATCACCTAATCTACCAGACCCTTGATTTCTCAACATGGTATCAAAGTTAAGGTGACTACAATAAGAATACGAGGCACCTTGAAGATCACATCATTAAAGAAGGATACATAAAGTCTAGGCACCAAGGCATAGTACTCATCTCAAGGATCACACCATCATAAGGAGAAGAAGACCTCAAGGACCTTACCTCCACTCAAAGAAAGGAGGACTACACTTTTGAAGCATTTTGAAGTCTCCATATTCTACATTTCTACATCCAAAGAAAGCAAGAAGAAGCATTTACATCATCATCAAAGAAATCAAGGTGATCTCCCTCTCTTTGAATAAAGGATCACATCTCAAGCATATCATCTAGAAAATAAGTATTATCATCTTTAAATAAGGAAGACATCATCAAGGAAGAAATCATCTTTAAGAAGGCATCTTCAGTCGTCATGATTGTAAAAAAGGCATCAAGTTTAAGATATCATATTTAAAGAAACATCTTCACTACAAGTAATTATATTTATATTTATGTTTGAATCTATTATCAATGTGACTTCATTATGCAAGGAGAGCAACAAACTGGCTGGGTCATCAAATTTCCTTGCATGGAAAAAGAGGATGGATGTGATCCTCATAGAGAGTAAAGTTATTGATTGTATTAAGGGTTCAATATCCAAACTATCTCAAGAGAAATCTCAAGCACTATCGAAGTATATGAAAGGGGAAATAAGGGCTCAAAGAATCCTCATAGAATCAATTAAGGATCTCCTCATCCCTTATGTATCAAAGTTGGATAAATCGAAAGATATCTATGAAAAGTTGGTAGAATTGTTTTCCATAAGCACTGCAAGAGAAGTCATATCATTGAGAAATGAACTATATAAAATGAAGGTATCAAAGGAAGAAGGGGTAGCCTCATACCTTATGAGGGTATCTCAAATAAGAGATCAACTACAAGAACTAGGAGAAGTAATGATTGATAAAGAGATGACCACTTTTGTGATCAATGCACTACCTAATGAATGGGGAAACTTTGTATCAAGTATTTATGGAAAGAAGGAAGCCAATCCATTCAGTTAACTTTGGTAATTATGTAAGATTGAAGAAACTATTTTGAAGGAAAAAAGTGATGTTGGATCAAATGAACAAGTTCAATCATATGCTGTCATGGCCAAAAGAAAAGGAAAGTTTGGAAAGTTTGATCCTTAGAAAAATGAAGAACATTGATATGTCAAAGATACAATTCTATGAGTGTAATGAATATGGGCACTTTAAAATGAATTATTATGCATTAGCTATCTAAACGACACGTACACTGCAATATGGATCTTATATGAATAAAGTAACAAAAAATTGGTGCCTAGCCCAAATAATCTAAATGATTAAGGACCACTTGGGGGATTTGAAAATAGACAAGTTTTCCTTAGTAAGATGCTCAGCTAATGCGTTGGAGAACATAGTGGAAAACGAAGGGGTCGAGAGTGCCAGGTTGATCACTGAAATGGCCTGGGAGGACATGGTGGACGGACAACTAAAGGATGACTGTCGAGCAATGGTGGAGTGATATCACTCCACATAAGAAGGATGAAGTGGCATACACTAGGTGGGCCAAGATGAGGGCAGTGACCCACCTAGTGAAATGAATGTTTAATAATCACCATGATTCTAAAAGTAGAGATTGTTAGGGATGATCGAGGAGGTACATGTCTTCAAGGTATAAAGGACATGATGGTCGCTGATGGGAAGGAGTGTAACCCAATTTTACTCAATCGTTACTCAATGGGAGGTCGCATTAATAGGAAAGGATGGTTTAAGGAGTGGAGAATGACAACACCTAGCAAAAAGATGTATTAGAACAAGAAAATGGCAATAATGAGCTTGGACAGACCATATGCAGAGGCGAATGAGGAGGAATATGGTCCCATCCTCGCACGAATGTACTGTAACACCATCGGTAAGCGAAAGTTACCAGAAATAGACAGGGAAGGTGCTCAAAGGACGAGCCATAATTGCTTGTTCTGGATGTTTCCTTTATATGTTAAAGATGGAAGACACATTGTCTACATAGTGTTAAGTGTAAAGGATACAAGGATGAACAATAGCGAGAGAGAATATGTTCATCAGAGAATTGCATCCTCTAAGATAGTTATGGCTAAGGGGAGAAATGTTAGTGGTAGGTCACGAGGGAGACCGAGAGTGGATGCTCAGAGCTCCATGGGTAGTAAGAGGACCAAAATGGAGTATGTGAAGAGGTAGGTAGCACTAAAATGTCATGTGACTATCCTGGAGAAAGGCAAAGAAATTGTCAAAATTTGGGAAAATGAAGTAAGGCGCCTGCGAAGGAGCATACAGAGAACAAAATTGAGGAAGAGCTAGATTGGATCATAGACATGGGGATATCCCAAACGAGGTATATGGTCTATTAGAGAACTTTGGAGATGGCATGGTACGTTAAAACCCTAGTGGGAAAGTTGCAAGCAGAGGCAACAGAAGAGAGAACCAGGTGTCAAATGGAACACCAGCTGCAACTAAAGGCAATTGAGCAATGACTGCAGGTTGTAAAGGAGGCCCTCCAAAGGGTGGAAAACATAGAGTTCTTGCAAGTTGATAGAATTGGAGATATGAACAAAATGTTCTCAATTTACCTAAAATACATCCATAGCCTGGATATCACACTGGAACAAGGACAAGGAGAACTGACCAAACTAACAAAATATAGGGCCAGACAGGTAACTGGAGCTAGCAGCGAGCAAACAGTGACACAGACAATAGGGGCAACTGCAACATCAACTCCATCAAAGAATATTAAACCTATGTCTGGGTTAGGTGTGGCGGAAGCTCCATCAATCTCCCTGGATAAATGATCATGATTTTGTGTCTATTTTTGTCGTATTTTATCGAGTGGCTTTGTAGGTCGATTCACAGTAATATGATGATAGATAGGTTTGTAGGTGTAGAAAAAAAAGATAGATTCACAGACAGACTGCCTTGAAGTGGCAAATGACTAAGTAGTAATAGAAGAAAAGAAAATTCTGCAGATATGCTTAGGAGATACCATAGACCAAAAAGCCTTATGGCAGGTCTTGCTAAATTGTTGTGCAAGACTATATTTTACTGCAACTGGTCTGGTTTCCAATCTAGTAGACCATCAGGTTATGATGTACTATATTTTTCTATAGTAATATAAGGTTTTCTACTAACTTACAAAAAAATTATTTATATATAATGATAAATTTTAAATAAACTATTTAAGCAATTTGTTGAATATCTTTGAAATGTTTATTTTAAATTTGATGAATGATGAATATATTTAGATATAATATAAATAGTAGAAAAGATATCATTTATTATTTTTTTATTTAATTATAAACTAGTATAGATTTTTTTTAACTAGAGACTTATTTGGGATTAATTTTTTAAAGTGCAAACTTATTTTTTAGTGTAAAATTTGAGGAAAATTTTGCAACTCAAGATATTTGATTTCTCTTAGCATTTAATATATCTAGAATTAAAATGGATATATACTAGTTCTTAATAGTATTATTTATATTGATTGTGGTAGAATTGAGAAAAAAAGATGAACCCTAAAAATATTGCCGCCTCCTCGCTTTCGGCCGCCGTCTGGCCTCGAGACGGTTCTGTCGACGCAGGGGACGAGTGCTTCCTCCATGAGTTTCTGGTTAACCTCTCCTCTGTTACATCTGCCTTCGGCGATGCGCATTGCATCCACGGATTTCAGGTTTTTTCCACCTCGAATATGCTTGCTGGCCATCATATTCTGAAAGCCCCCCTCATTTGTTTAGCCCTCGGCCCTGTAGCCGACAGATCATGGACTTGTGCAGCCGCTTCACGCGCGAGCCGACCCCATCAAAATGAAGGTATAGCGGCTGAGGAAGAACGCGCAGAGTACCCTCTTATCCATCCTCAGGCAGCGGCCCCCAGGAAGAATTTCTCCGCTCTGGAAGGAAGCCCATTCATATCAGCGCTCTATCTGTTCCCCCAGAATAGCTATTACCCTGTTCTAGATCTGCAAAATTTATTAAGCTTCCTGGATCTGCCTGGACGGATCTCCCGGAAACTCTCCTCGGCGGAATGCATTGACAGGCTCATTAATCTTTGGACCCTCCCCTCTTCTACTCTCATTCCCCTGCGGCAAATTCAGGAGGAGAAGGCCCTTCAAAGCTCCAGTCCTCTCTCATCTGAGATTTGCAAAGGTTGGAGCCGGGTAGCAGGAGCCAGATCTGACCCAGATCTGCATGAAGATTCACATGTTTTCCAGATCCAAGTCAACCTCTCGGGCAAGACAACAATGCAATGGGCACGCGCAACGGATCTTGTGCAGGACCTTTTGCAAAATCTTGAAGGCCGGCTAGGGATCCCCTCATCTTGCCTCAGACTGATATACAAGGGTAAGCAACTTACGACTACCCTTCCTCTCTCTTATTACAACATTCAGAGGGACGCCTCTATTGTAGCTACTTTTCGTTTGAGAGGGGGTTCCTTCAGGCAGACCTCCTCTGCCCCTTCTTTCTCTTTTAAAGATGCTGTCCGCAAAGATGCTGCCCATTCACAGCCTTCTTCAACAACAGGCCATCCATTTGAGGCTCCAAAGCCTTTTCTGGTAGACAAATCAGAGGACATTCCTTCCATCAATCTCTCCCATCCTGGGATTGATGATCGCTATCAACTTTTTGCAGAATCCGCACTTGTATGTAGATTCAATGGGCTATGGCCTCGCACATCAGATCTATACCAATGGATTCATACCAATTGGACTAAAAAAAGCGAGATATACTTATGTTCAAAAGGATTCTTCATTGTGGTTTTTGACCGAAATGAAGATTATCAGAAGGACTTAATGGGAGGCCCTTGGTTTTGGGGCTCGGCGGGGTTTTTTTCTACTCCTTGGTTTCCAGACTTCGACCCTTCTACAGTTGTTATCACCAAGATTCCCATTTGGGTCAGGCTCCCGAACCTTCCGGCGCATCTATAGCATATTTCGGTCTTCATAGCAATTGCAGAAACTTTAGGACGCTACCTAGCTATAGATTCTTCTCGAAAGGCAAATGGGCCCTACACCTATGGTAGAATCTGTGCAGAAATGGATATAAGTAGAGGACTGCCGGATCAGATTAATCTCAAGTATGGCGATTTCCATTGGACTCAAACCTTGGATTACGAGAACACAGCTTTCCGTTGTTGCCATTGTCATCAAACAGGATACCTCCAAAGTTCATGTCCCCAGTACCTTGACAAAAAGAAGATTCCAAAGCGCAAGCCCAAGTCCAAAAGTTGGAACCCCTGTGCGCCTCCTCCCCTATGGACGAATCAGATTCCGCTAGTTCAGATGAGGAGGAAATTGTTTCAAATGGACAGAACGCTGAGATTCCGCTGGATGCTCCCTTGGACGATCCGACAAACCCCTTTGTCTCTCAGATATCCCATAAACGTTCTCATTTCACTTCGTCCTCAGATTCTGAGAAGGATATTCCGCCGCCAGGGCAGAACAGTCTTCAACTTGTTTCAGCTCAGCCAAATTCCACTGAATGGGTCAAAGTAAGCAAGAAAAAAGGAAAAAAAAGTCGTGTGATAGTAACAACCCCCTCAGGGTAGTTCTCTCTGCTTAGTTCCGGTTCTTTGTTATTCCATGTTCTCTTTAGCCCTCTCTTGGTTCTACGCCAAGGAGCAAGCTGGAGCCTATCTCCTTGGGCTCCCTTGCTTTTATGCTTCGCTTGCATGCAAGCTTGATTGTACTATACTCTTCTTTTTAATAGAATTAGTCTTTACTCAGAAAAAAATAAAAATAAAAATAAAAATAAAATAAAATTAAAAAAAAAATAGTATTATTTATATTTATATAAATTTCACATCTCTCTGTATAAAAATACTCTTATTTTTTATTTTTTTTTAAATCCCTAATAATTTTCCTTGATAGTGGTGCTTATGAAGTAAAGGGGGACGAGGGAACATGTCATCTCATTCAGCTCCTTGGTTCCCTTAGTTTCTAGCAGTAACACTCCAATCTAATGCCTACAACACTCTCAAAGTTTTGGCATCAAGTCTACATTTATGTAACATATTATCCTCCATGTTTTTCTATGCTTACAACAAGTTATGCAAAAACATGTCATGAACTCAACTTTTATGTTATCCAGGCACGGTTTTGGACTAAACGCCCATGGCAAGAAGAAGACTAATATGTGTTTATGCACCTTTTTTTTGCTAATCAATAAGATTTCTTAGCTTAGAAGAACGCACACACATTTTCCTTTCACATGTTTTATACTTTTTATAATTTAATTTATATATATATATATAGATATATAGATATATAAATAATTGTAAATATTGATTTTTTTAGATGATTATTAATTAAATTTAATTCTAAAGTTCTAAAATATAATGGTTACTAATTTATGAATCATTACTTTAATTTATATGGTGTCTATTAAGTATAGACTAGTAGGCTTGAGTGAGATTTAGTCCCTACTTACAAATTTCATAGATAGGGGTTGAGGATGGAAGCAACTTTGAAAGAATTAAACTATATTCCAGAGGGTGTCCAAGTTCAACTAAACTTTACACAATAACTACATTACTATTAAAAATGTGATAACTATTTAACTTTAATTAGCATAATGCATAATTTTACAATATAAATCAAGTTAATTTATAATAAAAAAAGAAGAAGTGAATAACAATATCACGTTTCATTTTGATGAGTTAGTATCAATGTAATAAACAATAAAAATTAAAAATACAAAAAAAAATAAATAAAAATAATAATGAGCAATTATAATAATGTACTTTTTAATTAATATTTCATAATTATTAATATTTGTAAATCATGGGTATTAGAAGTCAAGTGTGTCGATTTTATATTTGATATTATTGCTATAAAACCTTTTTGGGTTGATAGATTTGAACTTCTTACCTAGTAGAGACTAAACCCCACACAAATTAATTAGTCTACACTTCATGTGTCAAACACTAAATGATTTCATTGACCCCAAAATAAATAACAACTTTAATATACCCAAAACAAATAACAATTTGAGTATTAATTTTTACTTCATTCATCTCCTTGTGAGATAAATGAACATTTGACACAATATGATGTTATCCCTTCCACCTAATTTCAAATTCTAATAAAGACTAAAATCCACACAAACTACAAATAACAATTTAAATATTAATTTTAAAATAATTAACAAAGCAATGTTATCATCTCCACCTAATTTCAAATCTTAATGAAAACTAAAATCCACACAAACTACAAACTACAAATAACAATTTAAATATTAATTTTAAAATAATTAACCAACCACAAATAACAATTTGAATATTAATTTTAAAACCGCCACGGGGAATTGGTTGCTCACTTTAAAACCAAATGGAAATTTCTTGTTCACGAACCTACTCTTCCTGACTCCGTCTGATGGCTCCCGAAATCTGAGTTTATCTTCCTTATTCCAATTATTTTTACCGAGGTTCACAATATAAATCAAGACAAAACACGTGTAATTAATAAATTTCTTAAGAAATGGAGAGGGAGAAAATAAGTGTAATTATCAATCTCTTAGAAAATGAAGAGAGAGAATTAATGATAGACGTACCTCTTGAGTATTAAAGGCTGATAGATCAAATCTAGACGACAATGTTATATTTCAGTTTTATTGATATAATTTAAGTGTAATTATTAATTTTTTTTGAAAATGAAGGAGGAGAATTAAGCGTTGTACCCTTGAATATTAAAGGCCAATTAGACAGAAAGGTTATATTTCAATTTAATAATTTATTATTGATATAATTTTTTTTGAAAATGTGTTATGTTTTTTATTTGGAAAAAAAATGTTAATAATAATTATTTTATTTTATAAAATGTTATTAAATTTCTTTTAATTGGTTAAGATGTTTTTTATGATATAAAGAAATATGTTAACAGTTCAAGACCTAGAGTCATTTCATATGAGTGGAAGTCTGCCCTCTTACGAACTACCAATAAGGTAATTCTAAGTGACATGAGTTTTCTTGAATAATAGTAATGAGTCAATTTGCATTCAGGATCACATCAAGTGATGATTTTCCTTCATTATTGTTTTGACAACTAAGTTATGATATATTTTCTCACTGTGTAAAATAATGTGATATTGTATTATTCTTTTTTTTTAATCATAAATTATATTTTTTTGACTAATATTCTAACACTTGTATATCATATATTTATTTTCTAGCATATATCACATTACAAACATACCATTCATTAATACAATAAAATGATTTTCAACTAAGAAAAAAAAACATAACTATCATATAAATCTTAGATGAAACAATTTAAAATTTGAAAAAACATAAACTCTTTAAAAATTTATTAAGAAACAATCAACAATTCTATATATAAAGAAAACCTAATAATATCATAACTAAATTAAAGATGGAAAAATATTCACTTTTGTTCCAGCTAGCCGGACAAACATGTGATGGGAGAGGTTACTAAAAGATTCAATCTCCTAGGTGACCTTAAGGAAATGGAATCGATAGAACATATCAAACAAACTCATCCACATCAACAAAACACACTCAAGAGACATGTCATCCACTCAAACAACCTGTCCCTGAGTTCCACTAATGATTTAAGACTTTTAACCCAGAGTCACTCTCATGCTATAAGAAAGACAACGACCAAAAACTCTAACTCGCTCTCACAGGCCTTTGTGCCAGTGACTCTGAGATTTGAGCCACTTTTCTAGCTCAGAATCTCGGCCTCTGCCCGGAACTTGTTATAACCTTCAGAATCATTCAAATGCATGATAACAATACTGAATACTAAAAATCAACCTTAGGATTAGGCATGAGAATCCCCAACTGGCACTGACATTCTTTCAAACACTTGGCATCAATGCAACCTACAGGACTAGGATACAAGACAAAACATAAATGACTGAAATAACTTATGAAACATAACAAGAAGGATCACCTCCTTTTCCATTGAACTATCATACCATCAATTAGGTCTTGAATCCATCCATTTAACAAATACAAGTAAATACATGAAATGACCATATGAACCAATCACATAACCATGCTTATAACCAACATTAAACCATATAAATATCAGAGATATGCAACCATTAAATCCATATGTAAACAAGTATAAAAGTAAGAGAACTTAGATTTTATTAGTCATAGGCAAATTAGACTAGGTTCGGGACTTCCACGTACCACCCGCCCGTAGACGTGGTTGAACCAAATCTCTCTTTCAGCCAGTCACCCTCGTGCCATATTCCAAGCATGAATGTGGGATCTCATAAAACAACCAATCCAAGAATAGTGAATGGAATCCAAAGGTTAAACCACCTCCACCCTCACCCAACTGTGATCACACCAAAACCGGTGCTTTGATTACAACCAAACTGAAATTGGAATTCCATCCGGAATCCATCACTATCCTTGAGGAATTTTCCGTCTCCTTTTTTCTTAGGCTTTACCGCAATTGAATCTCAGATCACTAGGCCCTAAATCGAGACCAGTTTCTCAGGCTTTACTACAATCCAAACCCGGATCACTAGGTCCTAAATTGAGACTTCTCGCTTAGGATTTACCCTGTATCCCCCCAAACCGGTCAATGGATTCCTATGCCATTTGGAATGAACCTTGAGACCACCTCCACCCCAGATTCCAAAATCCCTCTGGTAAACCAAAGCTCAAAATCGAAATAAACTTCCCAACACCATGGCATCCGGAAAAGGGAAAGGCTAGGCTGAAAACCACTGTCATAACCTAGAAAGCCCATGCCACCGAAAACAAGAGAACCATACACCAACATGCAAAGTCATGCATGTCCAAACCAGCTAGAAATTGCACATGCAAAAGGTTACATGCAATTATTTCTGCTAAAGCTGCCTGATCCTGATTTTCCTTGCTTGATCTTTGCTTTGCTTTGCTTTCCTTACTTTTCCTTCCTTAATCCAAACCTAGAGTGCTCTAAGAAAACTCTAAGTGACCAAGAGTGAGAGAGAGAGAGAGAATAATGAGAGA
Source organism: Pinus tabuliformis (assembly GCA_031772625.1). Classification (NCBI taxonomy): domain Eukaryota; kingdom Viridiplantae; phylum Streptophyta; class Pinopsida; order Pinales; family Pinaceae; genus Pinus; species Pinus tabuliformis. Next base: position 1,345,707,859 of record CM062818.1, on the reverse strand, counting down.
GCTCCAAAATGAACTGACCAAGAGCTTTTACCGTATAAGAGCTTGCCAACTGATCCTCAAAAGCCTTTTTATTAATGCAGCCTATAATTGTTTCATTTTCCATTATTTTCCTTCAATTTTCTGCTCACATGCAACATGTGACCTTTCACCTTACTTTTCTCCTAATTTTCTTTATTTTCATAAATAAATGTGTCAAAGATGCCTTTCTTCCTTTTATGTCTTGCCTTAGCCTTTACCAATTTTCCTTAACCAAAACACACATCCAGTAATGCCCACTAGGATATATTTTCCCAACATTCAGCTTAGAATAAGTGTCCCTTACCCATGGTCTTATTTTGCCTTTATTAAATTTTATTACATGAACTTTTCAACAAGGTTGTTACAGAACCCTCCCCCTTGGAACACCTTCCTCGATGTTAAACCACACCAAGACCCCAACAAAACCACTGAAAAACAAACATACTGCCCATGGAGCTTTATACCTAAGCTCGTTGCAATATTTACAATACAAGACCTGCTAAAAAGCAAGACATCATGACAACATGACAATATAATAACCATACAACATACTGGAGCTTTATAACACAACTCATTACGGTATTTACAATAACCACTTATACACATATGTACATTTTCTAAACCAAAAAATAAAAGGATACGATGTCTATATCAATCAACAAGGAAATCCATAGGATCGCACCTCCACCCTCAAAGTAATACCAGGATTCACCTCCTTCCCAGGAAGTCCAGAATCCATTGTCACAGGCAAAGTTGCATCCAAGGTCCCACGTTAAGTGAACAGTTACCTACTCATTATTCCAAGGCGCACTCCCAATGTGCATTTGATTCCCTCTAGCAATGCTAATGACCAAAACCAATATATCCACGACCTTCCCTTCTTTGCTACACAGTGCCTCGAAAAATCCGGTCACCTCCTTCCATGCAGTCACTCACCTTCTAAGTTCCCTAGAATCCCTAACCTGGGTGATCCATCCCTTGGAAAGGCTTCCTTGATTCATAATATCAAACAAAAAGGCATATACCTGCCTCAACAATCATATCGGTCATAGCATGATCATGAAAATCAATGGACACTATTGGGTACCAATGTCCCACAATGGCCCTGCTCCTGAAGTACTCTACCAGCATACTGCTACATGTTCCAATTCTTTTATTGTTGTTGTCAATTCTTGCAGTCGATTTCAATCACCCAACCGACTTGTTCATGCATTCCTGTTCTAAGCACATAATTTCCATTAGATTCAAATAAATTGAAATAACCTCAAATCATACCTCATTGGTAGTTCGTCAATAAGGTGCACTTGAAATCCTATTCGCCTCAGGTCACAACAAGTCGAACTAATTGTTTGATCAAAACATCATGTATAAACATATCACATATGGTTAACTCAAGACACAACCATCATAGATAAACATCATAACTAACATGTAACCATCATAAACCAAAATCATAGATCACATATTATCATCATATACCATAGTCATAAATCACATGCATAATAAAACTAAAATAAAATGTTGATACTTATCCTTTCATCAATCCTTAGCTTCTACCTTTTTCTTTATTTAGTATGCACTCTGGATCAGTTGCCACACTAGACAAACACCCAGTGCCTTCTCCTCAACCATGTGCACATACACATAGTGTGCATCACACACATACAACTACACACATCATACAACACCATGAAATACATGCATCTACACTAGTACCATATGTACCACATGTACACTGCAACCACTTACACAATGTGTGCACATCATCACATGTACACAGCATCACCTGTGTAACAGCCCCAAAATAAAAACATGTAATTAATTAGATTAATCATGCGATTTATAATCAACACGCAATTTATCAACTAATTAACATCAAATTTCAAAAATATGAGTATAGGCAACTTACCTGTGGCGATGATGTTTCTCACTTGTGATTTCAGGGTTGAACGCTAGTTGAATTCTGCTAATTGAAACAAAGTCTTGGGGATGACTCTCCACCCAACCGTAGGCTCAATTGCACAAAATCTTGCTACAACTGGCCACCCACGAGCCCTCAATCAACATACTACTGCCAGGGAATCCTTTGTCTAACGACACTATTCTCCCAAGAGAATGGATGATGGAATCACGGAATGATGGAATGCCTCTCATCTTCCTCACCATCTATTAAATAGAGGAAACATTGGAAGGGGAACCACATGCACACACTCCATGTGTCAACATGCACTTTACTGCTTTCTTGTTTTATTTTTTTTGTTTTTACTTTTTGATAGCTTTACTGATTTTTATTGCTTTCTTGTTTTATTTATATTTATATTTATTTAGAGCTTTAGTATTGTTATTTATTATTTTATTATTATTTATTATTTATTTACTATTACTATTTTTTATTTATTGTTTATTATTTATTTTCTTGTATTTTAATATTATATTATATTATTTATTATTTATTTATTTTCCTATTTTTATTATTTATTATTAAGGGACATTACATAATTCTCCACTTTAAGGAACTTTATCCCGAAGTTAAGTTGAATTCTTTAACATTTTATTTTGTTATTTATTACTTCATGTTCGTCGACACCCTCTGCTGAACTAGTATAACCAGCAGGCATCGAAAGTTTCACAACACCCGGGAAATCCCAAGGAATCTCTGTCCTTTTTCCCACTTTTGGAACCAGGCATAAGCCTCCTTGGTCTGTATCCTAGTCCAAGGCTGGCCCCAAGGCTTGTGCCTGACTCAGACCTTATCTGCCCTAAGGCGGGCATTCGGTACAGTGCTCAATGTCTCCGAGCATCTCGCAAGTTTGGCCCACTCCCCCCACAACTCACTAAGGCGCACAACCCCAGGCATTGAGTCCTTACACCCCTACTAGACTTTGGCATCCCAATACAATACTAGGCACCTAGCCTTCAATATCAGGCACTTGGCCTCCTCAAGATGGTCCCATAGCCCTCAAGAGCTATCCATCAAGAGCTATACACAACAAAGGAACCACTGGCATATGTAGTGTTGATTGAGTTTGTCCTCAGCCCATATGGTGTTACTTATTCTCCCTCGTGCGTATGGGCTCACATGAGATCATCAAATAAACCAGCCCTCTCAACCCATTTGTGGAGTTCTGTCAATCATCACACCTCAACATGCAACCAATGCATTAGCTATACATCATAGTATCATAGAAAATAATCCACGTGCCAAGTCTTGTATGTCATCATGAGAACATTCATCATTGTTAATTGCAACATTATGAATAATAATGAACTGCATGCTCATGCATGTCATAAATTTGTATGCAATTATGACATGCTTCACCTCATGAAATACCATCATAAGTTATAACATCAACATATTTGCATCAAAGACATATCATGACTTCACATAATAAATGAACCACATGTCAATAGACCTCATATTATAGCATCATAATTCCTATGCCACATTATGCATATCATATCCATCATGAGTTTTCAACATTAAATACCTATCATCATGTAGTAAATGAATATGTCAATATACCTTGACATAACACCATAATGCCTGTGCATATCATCATCATCATAAGGATACATCATCACTATAAGAACCACATGTGCATCATTATCCTCCTACCATTATATCACGAAACCTCATGTAACATTATACTCAACATCATAACAGTTAATTAAACTAAACTGAAATCATAGTGTATGATTTAGATGTATCATAAAGTTTAAACAATAAAACATGATTTAGATGCTCCATAAAAGTATCTGTCTTAGCTAAGTAAGCACTCCTAATTAGTTCACCACACATTTTAATCAAGTAAATAAGGAAAGTCATTAAAAATAACATCTTCATCTTCCCAGGTAGCTGACCCTGGGCTATATTGGTCCCACTGGACCTTGACTTGCTCAAACTCACGGTTCCTGAGTCGACGAACCCGACGATCCAGTATACCAGTTGCTGGGGTTATAGAGCACACAAAAAATATCTTAAAAACACGAAATTGAGAGACAACACCAGAGATCTTAAAAACAAGAAGACATTATTCAATGGAGAACAAAAATCACGCTTCAAAACAGACCCTAGCCTTGCTTGGATTGCATAGGTAGAGGCAAGATTACAAATTTATAGATGGGAGAAGAGTTCAAGATTTCTCCTCATGTGAAATTCATGGTTGCACAGTGAAGCCAGAAAGTCAGTCACGATGGTCGGCAGTCGGTGTGTTAGGTTTGGCGTAGGCATGACTGTTAGAGAGTCGGCATCGACGTCTTCATTACAGCTTCATGTTTAACACAAAGCTCTGGGCTCAAACTCAACACCACAATGTGCCCACCTTTTTCATGACTTTTGAGGTCCCACTTGTGGCCTTTTGTCTTATAGTTCTAAAATAAATGCAAGTTGTGATCTACTTCAAATTACAATTGTAATGACCCGGATGCGGGTGTCCTGACATGCAATTAAGGCATCCCGCGCCTCTACACCTGTGTCAAGGCCGAGGCAGCAAGTGGGTACGAGACAGCGATGAAGACAAGAATTTATTTAATGCTACAGGCAAAAGGAATTAAGGAAAGGCAGAGCACGGCAGAGATAGCATTCAAGCCGAGCGAGCCTGCTCCGGTCTCGAGGAAGTCTGGTGTAATGGCGTTTTGTACGCGGCATATGGTGATGGCGAAGTCCTGGTTATATAACAATACCGCTCAGACCTGCAATGTTCAGGGAATGTTGTCTGAAGCGAGCGGTGGGCAAAATATTGAGCTGCAGTATTGTCTCAAGGAAACTGAGCAAAGTCTCCAAACGCTCAAGTTGGAAGCCGTGATGCGTCGAAGAGGAGTGCCTCGTCGAGGTGGTCGTTCAGGGGTTCGCAATGGGATTGAAGGGGAGGAGCCGCGCCCAATAGCTCCTATGGCAGCCATACCCCCCTCGTCATCCAGCTCTGAGGAGGAATTTCTGTGTTTACCGGATTCCTACCAGACTTTCCGCCTTCGAATTCCCAGAAGGATCCTTCAGTCGGATGTAATAGTCAATTTCTCTGTGTATCTTTCAGAAGCGCCTCCAGTTAATCCCTCATGGTCCTCCCCTGCTGTCGATAGTCTCCAGGGCAGCGAAATTCTTCTGGGGGACATGCAAGGAAGAGTGTATCGTGTCCCCCGTCCACTGGCACCCACAGAACAAGTCGACCAGCCTCAGCCGGCTCAGGAACAGGAGAACTCGACACATGATGAATCAGTGCAAGAAATTCTGCCATTAATAAATCGTGTTCAGAATAGAAATGAGGAACAGGACTCAGTTCATCCGGGTTCGGAGAGGCATCTTCAGGATGGTGAGGAGTCTGTCATTTGGCTTGATCCGCCCAGCCCGATGCACAGGCAACTGCCAACGTCGCCCAGTCACCTAACCTGAATCTGTTCGAAGGAGTTTCTCAAGGTTTTGTGCATACTTGTTCATGTATTTTTTGGTTAAATCCTCAATCTCGCTCAGTTCCTGTTCTCAGCCCTATAGTGGCAGCTTGTTAAAAGTTAGAGTCAGCAAGTTAATAGAGTCTGGTTTTTGGCTATCCAAAACTGTATGTTGTCCAAGGAACTCATTTGGACAATTTTTTGTAATTTTGTCTCAGAGGTCTGATAGTCTGTCCCAGTTGTCTCTGTTAGAGGGTGGCATCGTCCCCCTTGGATGATGTAAACTATGTAAATATTTTTCTTACTTAATATAGAAGTAGCCTTTACCCAGAAAAAAATAAAAATAAAAAAATTACAATTGTAATGACTTAATGTATCTCAACTAGAGAGGATCAATTTACAAGTATTTAGTAATATTTTCGTTGACTTAATAAATCGAATGTAAAAATCTAGTGCGAAAAAGCCAGATTATGCTATGACTGAACTGAATTTATGTAAGGGAGAATGTATAACTACATTATTGGCCTTTATGAGAAAACAATATAGGAAAGAAAAGCTAGAGGAACAGTATAACATATAAATGATGAAGAAGATAAATTTTCAAATGTCAAAAAGGCAAGTTTCTTGGGATTGTGGAACAAGTTAGAAATTTGTTAAAAGACAAATGATTGTTGCTTTATAGAGAAGTGAATTTGTTAAACAAAAAAAGAGATGAAAACCTCTCGGCTGGTTAGGAATATTACACTAATGCACAAAGAAACAAACATCTCCCCAACATAGGCTATAGAGTGGCACAAAAAGTGCCAGAGTATTACACCAATAAATATGGAGACATACTCACCGAAATTTCTCCAGCAAAATCAAGAATGCAACATTTTGACCAAGACTTGTCTTGAAGCCAATGCACGACTGCATATGGGCTATGGCAACAATTTAATGAGCATCAACTTTGGAATCGATTTTGATTAAAATCATAAAAAGACCAACATATCATTTGTTTCCATCTCCACATCCATGTTATGTCCTGTCAAAATTTGTTAGCAAGCAAAGAATCTAGACGCATAAAAGCTATGATACTCCAGATAATCATGCAGACTCATTTCAACAATGTGAATTAACGCTAAAAATCGTTCATGCATGACACCAAATGCTCAAAAATCAACATAAAATGACAAAAAAGGTCAAAGAAAACAAGAAACTCGCTTCATGTTTTGCGAATCACGAGGACATCATAATGATGTAACTCAAATTTTTTTTGCATGAACTGAAAAACAGTCGAGTCTGCTAGCAGTTTTCTGACAGCTCATCACTGCAATCCTGAGCAAAGGCTTTTCCCATCCACACATCATCCTCCTTACAACTCGCTCGTTATCGCTTCAATTTTGAATGCACAACTGTGTAATTGGTTATTTTTGTCTCCCGACAACATAGGAAAAACCCAAATTGAAGTGTTGAAAGCAAAGAACAATTCGCAGGAATAAACGCCGGACACAGAGAACCCTAATTCCTCACTGCCGTCAGAGAAACAACAACTCTCATATTCACATCCCACCAAATCCATCTCAATGGCACTGGATGTCAAATCCATCTCTATCTCCATCACATCCCACCAATGACGATTGTAAACCATTCTCCTAATGCTCTGCAATACAACTGATCATAGGGTCGAATCCAAATTGGGTATTTCAACGTGAAAAATGTATCCAAAATGCAGTGTAACCATGAAACTAAGCTTCCAGGAAAAGAGCAAAGGATCTGGGAAATATCAATGCAGCAATTTAGTAAGACAAGTGGTTTACGCAAACCAATGTGAATATCACAACCTTTTTGCAGATATACAACCACAGTAAGGAGACACCTTTGTCATAATTAATTAACAAAAAAGGTTTTACAAACACATCAAATATTGTGCATGGTCTACAAATGGTTTTGAATTGAATATTAAATCTAAATTTGAACTTGTAGGAGTTAAATATTGAAGTATTGATGATCAAAGCACCCACACCACAAGTTGAATGTGCATCCATCAATTTTGAATTTTTTTCCACGAAAGAGTGAGAGTTCCTTTTAAATCGTTTACTATATAGGAGGAAGAGTTTCAAAACTTGCACTTCTTCTATGCAAGAGAAATAAATTCATCAATTGATCTCACAAGGTATGTCCACTAATCTAGGTAAGTCCACAGCGTGCTGCTAAAACTCTGTTGTTGTACCCTCACAGTAAATGCCATTTTGACATGAACACAATGAAATTTGTGCCCCTTTTGCTTCTTCCTCGAACTACACACCTTGAACCACTCCTGGTCTCGCACCTTGCTTCTAGAGGCTTTCTCACAAACTCATCGAGCCCATTTCTCTCACAAATAAATTTCTCATGCAGTGGAATGGCTCCATACCCAACTATGCACAGTCACTCATGCCTTTCATCTTTCCTCTCACACTTGCAAGTGCAATGCCCTCTTCTCTTTTGGTCACTAACGCAACAAGCATCATTTCCTCTAGATGCTTCGTTGACACAATGAGGTCACTCCTGTAGTTCTCTTTAGCTCGCTCCATCATTGACATAATTTCTACCAATGACCTCCTTCCACTTAACCATCTGTTGATGGCAATCTCCTTGGTGCTCCAAGGCATGCACAGTTCTAAGTATCTCTTCTCTTTTATGACTGCTATAACCAAAACTGCATCCTTCATCTTTGTTGCACCATTTCCCACTGCTGCATCCTATTCTTATCAAACTTTTCAGCAACAATAGGGTTATCCCCTATATGTGCAGCATTGCACATGCCTCCTATCCTTGCATTCAAAGTACAACCGCATGTGTTAAGAAAAACAAGGGTTTTCACAATTCTATTCAGGTGATGCTTCCTTGGCCACTCCATCTTGTTATTCAATCTTCAATGTGATCAAAGCACAAAGGGAATCAAAGGAGCTGACAAATTCCATGGGCAACTCTTTCGCTGGTGCTTTCTATACTGCTTTGTTGGCCGCAAAAGTCCCCTTGCATGCATAGAGTGAAGTTCATTCCCCATCTCTTCCACCATATTAAATATGCACATATGAATGCCAAAACTCCCTACATGTCAACTAATTTCCTCCACATCATCATCATCACCATCTTCTTCCAGCATGCATTGAATGCTACGCCCCTCACCCTCTTCAACTACTTCTGCATAAGAACAAGGGTCTTTTTCTATTTCTGTTGATTTTAAACTAAGCTTGTTTTCATCATATTTCTTTTCTTCTTTATCCATGCTGCTCTTCCTTCTCTTCTCTTGCAGCCTCGATGTTAGTGTTTATACCTGCATACGCATAAACAAATGTATTGTCAAAAGACACAATGTTTCATTATAGACCCTCTTCTATCTCTTCCAAAGCTTTGACCATTGCATTTGCAACTTCTAGTATTGTCGTCTCTCCCATGGCTCACGTTGGTGCTACTATGGCAGCATCATCATTTTCATGTCCATCATCCCTATGGACCTTTTTGTCATTTTCATGCTCCTCTTGGATGTAGAAGTCTCGACTTTCACAATGAAAACTAGTAGCTGCACATTCACAACTTCAAATGTATTAGTTAAATCAAACGCTCTAATGGCCATGTTCTCTAGGGACTCTCCATTGTAAAATGCACAAATGACGACTTAAACATTATCATCCTCCTCTTAACAGCCTGGGGACCAGCAGGCATTCGAAACCTACTGCTCATCATTTTCCCGCATCTCCACCGGTTTGAGATCATCGTCCACCTCAAATGTCTAGAAAGTTTATTCAGATTGCTCCGAAGCATTCATTCTCTCCAGCATTCGCTTCAATGCTGCCATAACCTCCTCCACTCCACGAGGTCCTCTGCTCCCCCTTCAAAATCTTCAAAGCTTTGCCCATGTGAAAGGTCTTCTCTTTACCCAACTTCTTTCGCCCTTTCCTTGGGTTGCAACTTGCTTCTAAGGATTCTGACATAACCATTAACCTTCCTAACTCCTCTAAGGTATCTTCCTCATAGGAACTTCTTATACTAGTGCTCCCAACGTTTGCATTTCTCTGAATGCCATCTCTGCACTTGCAGTATGTAGCTTCCTGACTTGATTTTGCAATTCTACCCTACTCATTGAATGGTTCGAGCTCTCCTTGCTTTTTGTTGGCTTTCTTCACTGAAACACCTTACAACAATTCTCCCCAGCTCACTTGCCTGGCACTGCTTTCCTTAGGCTTCTCTTAACAACTCTACCTAACGACTTCATTGATCTGTCTTTTAATCTTCCAACCCTCTCTATGTCCTTTGCATAGAAAAATCAAGGCTTAGAGACCCTTTACCAAGAATACATAGATCAAAGATATGCCCACCACTTCTCCACCTCACTCCGCAATTTCAACTTCTTGACAGCTGCTGGTTGGAGCCATTCATTTCCCTTTTCTTTACAACTCTACCCAGCAAATACTTGTGAACTGTTTTCAAAAACATTTATACAGTCTTTCTTATGATTGTTGGAGTTGCAATCTATAACAAGAATAAACTCTAATACCGAACAGTGCAGGGCTGAAAACAACCTCACAACTGTCCTTGCTACAACCTCATCAAACACAGCTCAGTGGAAGCTCAAACAAGTTCATGCATGCACACACAATAACAGGTCTTCCTTTTTATAAAATTCCTGGAAATGGAATTTTATGGTGATTGCAGCCTCCAAGGGCCCTTGATGCTACAGCAATTAAAACTTAAAACAACAACCATTAAAAACAACTAAGCCAAGCTCTTGCTCATTAAAAAACCTGCCAGTGTACATATTGGTTGAGCCTTACAATCATCACCCAAAATTCACAATGGGTTTCCCAATCAAGTTAGAGCAACAATTTACTTTATTTTCTCACAGCCATCGGTTCTTCCTGCCAGTTTCTTCTCCAAAGGCTGAGGCTCTTCTGCTGTCACTTTAGAGTTCAACCCAGCGGAGACACTGGCACTGCCTTTCTTGCTCTCAGAAACTGGTTCTGCTGATACTACTGCTGGACCCAAGTTCTTCTTTCCCCTCTAACTTCTTCACTTCTGCACAATCCAACCCAGCAAGCTGTCGGAATTCTGTTCCTCCTCTAGAGCTTCAGGCTCTCTTCTCCTCCTCACTAATTTTTCTCTGTTTTGAGCCCAAACTCAACAACATTTTAGACACCCACATCTCCATCGCTTGGGAGGTACTGCCTGTCTAAGTAAGCTAAATTAAAATATCTGCAACAGAGTAAATTAATGCAAGTTGTAATGTAGTTCTCAAGGTGATTTTACAAGTGCATTTCTTCAAACCATATAAATGAACAACCGTATGAATCTCACTTCCAGGTTGATGCGTGCCTCCACTTGCATCGGATACACCAAAGGTAGATACTAGAGACTACTAAAAATAGATTAACGAAAAGCAGTTTTATCCCAAAAATTAACATATTATTGAAAGATGTTGCAACAGGAATTATCAGCTAGCCATAGCATGCTAATTTATATTACACACAACTAGAATAAATCGGTCTTAATCCCACATCTTTTAAACACTTCTAAGAATAAAATAAAAAACTAGCATTACATTAAAACATGATGTATAACAAAGATCGACCCCTATCTTGGGTGCAGAGAACTACACTTTCAAAGCACAAGTGCCATCCAGAGTATGCACTAATAAAAACAGAGACAAATGTTCACAATTCTTCCTCACCATCTATTAAATAGAGCAAACATTGGAAGGGGAACCACATGCACACGCTCCATGTGTCAACATGCACTTTACTGCTTTCTTGTTTTATTTCTTTTGTTTTTACTTTTTGATAGCTTTACTGATTTTTACTGCTTTCTTGTTTTATTTCTATTTATGTTTATTTAGAGCTTTAGCATTGTTATTTATTATTTTATTATTATTTATTATTTATTTACTATTACTATTTTTTTATTTATTGTTTATTATTTATTTTCTTGTATTTTAATATTATATTATATTATTTATTATTATTATTATTTATTATTCATTATTAAGGGACATTACAACTTGTACACAATGCCGCATGTACATTGCACCACCTGTACACAATACCACATGTACATAGTACCACATGCACGACCTGTACACAACACCACATTCACACATCACCACTTGTACAATTACGCACACAACACCATATGTACATAGCACCACATGTACCAAATGCACGTAACACCACATATACATAGCACTGCATATTCAACATGTACATAGCATCATTTGTACACAGTACCGCATATCCAACATGCATGTAGCACTATATGCACACAACACCGCATATACATCATGCGCACAATACAATATGTACATAGCACCGCATATCCAACATATACCTTGCACCATCTATACCCAACACTGCATATGCAATATCTTCACATAACATCACCTATGCAACATGTGCACAACAATAGTACCACACATCCAAAACCACATTGTCTTTACCAAGCAACCTTGCTTCTAGTGTCTTTGTTATCACCCTAAGAAACTCTCCTAGGTTGTATATCAGAGATGCTCGGGAACATTACAAACTCAACAAAAATGTTGGAAAATGGTGGATGAATGGAAGGAATGATGCAAATTCAAGCCAGATAACCACTTCTACTATGCTTAACCCCAGACATGGGTGAACACCCCCAGACTACAAGGCTTTAGACCACCAATTACTCACAGTTTGAGGAACAGGTGAAGATGGAGAATACTGATCACACCAGCAGATGCGCAAGACCCTGTGATGGCCAGCTGCAACCAGTAAAGAGGTTTGCAAATCTATTTCCTAATGCAAAGATAGGATGAGAGCTCTCTGGCATTAAAATAACAGAAACTTGCATACACATTCAATGATACATACTAGATCCTAACACAGAGGTGGGATGACAACCCCTCTAATGCTAAACATCAAGAGCACATGAATAGATGCATAATAGGCACAACCTGGAATAAAGAAGAAGTGGAAAGTGAGCAATTAACAACGAAAGAAGCTTGTATTAGCTTAAAATGAAGACCAGATGCTGCAGGTATCACAGTAGTTAGAGTCTCCAGAAGTTGAACTTTACATCAAAAAATAACATTCATCAACCCCTTACATTCTGTCTTCTGGATATATATAGAGGTCGATTACAAAAACACTCTGTTAGGCTATGTGTGGAGGGGTCATAATGGACCACCAACCACATTTACAATCTAATATGGGTCTCTGCTGCAAACTGTGTGCTTTAATGAACAAAACTAGCCTTTTTAGATATTATGTTGTCCTTCTCTGAGCAGACGGAGTACTGACTAATACAAGTCTCCATAACTAATAACTGTGTTTATCTACTCGAGCTCTGTACTCTCCCTCCTCGGCCATGCTTTCCTTTAAATGCAGTTGTTGAAGCTTTATTACGCAGTGTACAGGTAGCTGGCCTCCTTCCTCCCTCAGGTGCACTGAACAGGCTAAGGACACGGGCAATATGGCGGAGGCTTGATAGGGAAAGATCAACCGTTGATATGCGTGAATCAATGGCGGAGAATGGCTTATAGGGGTATCAGGAGCAATCGCGGGTAGACGAACATGGGCCGTCGGATCGCAGTTGGGCAAATCCGACAGCTATCGGGCGGCAGAGGTGTGTGATCGTTAACAAGCGAGAGGACGTATGTATGGGCGGTAAGTGGTTTCCCCACACCGCTTACGGGAGGCAGGCGGTTTATGTACGCGATGGAGCGATCCAATAGAATTGTGACACATGGCCGATGTGACAGGCGGGAAACCACCACGATCGTGCATTAATGAGTGGACAGGTCGCGGTGTCGGGAGGAGCGACTACCATCAGATCTGGGGATGGGCGATCGGACGGCGGGGAGGTGAACGATGCTTAACGCGCAGTAGAAACAGCGGAGACCGTCGGATCAGGTGATGCGGTCAACGGTGGAGATCAAGGCGGAGGGTTAAATGAAAGCGCCGAGTCATATGGCCATTTAGAATTAGCGCTCAGGGCCTAAAGAACATAGGCTTACGCAACGATATAGAGGTGAAATAAAGTGTTTGAACGGGGAACAAAGAGGTTTCAGAAGAAAAAGAAACAGGGAAGGCGGGGCTATGGGGTATGAAGAAACCGAAGGAGAAGGAGGAGAACGACTGCTGCAAGCTCTTTTTCGGCATAAACCAACCACCAGACCCGAATTTGACCTGTAAACACTGAAGTTTAAAGCAGAGCTAACACTGGCTCCTTCTGGGGATGAGATCCTCCCTGTGAGGTCTCAAGAACTGCAAACCAATGCCTTCACACAAAATCAACTTAAAAACATTGCCAAGTATCCATTGGGCATGGAGTCAAATTAAGTCTATACTAATTACAATATTAAGGCTTGAAAACTTAAAACTTCAAAAACTGCCCATCTGCTAGGCCACCAAAATTGTTGCCTGTCAACCGGTTCATCAAAAGCTACAAAACTGGATTGATTTGATCCTCTACCTCAAAAAGTTTGGGGCATTTGACCTTAATAGGCAGATATGGATCAAATCTCATCTCCCTTCTGTGTGCTCTCTTCCTTGGATGTTCTTTATGTGAGCTTTTGTACACCTGCTGAATAACCACTGTTGTTGTGCCCTTATCTTTGTCACCTATGGCCTGCACAATTAATATAAATGGTGTACCAATGTGTTCATGTGTGGAGGACACAGAGAGCTCATCTGCTCCTGCATCTTGCTTAGGACAGTCCACATCCAAGTAAGAGTCCCAAAACTATGCATCCTCTTCCTCTGTCATCTAAAAATCTGCCTTTTCAATCTATGTGGAGGCCACCTGAGCAAGTTTCAAAATATCAAGACTGAGATGATCCGTTTCAGCCTTGAGCATTAAATTTTGTTCTGCCTCAGTGTTTAAGGGGAAACTTTGAGGGATTGTCACTTGAGCAGACAGAGGGATAAAAGATGATGGGGAGCTTTCCTCTCCCTTCTTGATCACTGGTTTGGGGATAAAAGCAGGCTGGCTGATTTGCAGATCTGTATAGCCATGTGAAGATGAGCTAGCATTGAGCACAGATTCTTGGAGGATGAAGGGGTCAGCTACTGATTGCTGCTGCTGATAAGCTTGTTGTTCTGTAGGTACAACAAACTGACAAGCAGTGCCTCTGGATAATGCTTCTTCATAAGCAGCTCTGGTTAAGAAGGGGGCACTGCCTTTATCTTCCAAACCATGGACCTCCTCCTCTTCATCAAGGTGCTCTTCTTCCATGACTATATTCTGACAAAGGGTATTCACCCTTTGATCATCGTTTGCATCTCTGTTTCTTTGTAACATATACAACTGCTCCTATGTTTCTCTATATGGATTTGGATTTGGAAGAGAAAAGTCACAAGGAGCTCCTACCCCCGCAGAATACTGCTCAGCTTTTAGTTTAGAAACTTCAGAGGCTAATGCCTCTATCATCCTGGCTAATTCATCGATCTTAGGATCATAGGATGATGAGGATTCACCTCCCTGACTTCTCCTTTCATCATCACCTTTGAGTCTTTCTGCAGCAATGATGTTTGCTTCTACCACAAACGCTGCATTTTGCATATCAGCCAAAGAAGCACATCTTCTTTCTCTTAACAGCAGGTAGAACTAAGAATCGAAGGCATTAGCATAAGTAAGCATGGCAAAAGCAGGGGTGGTTCTTACTTCAGCTGGAATTCTGTTGTACATATGATTGAATCTGATGTTGAAATTAGACAGCAACTCACCATCTTCTCTCTGCAAGTTCCCAAATTCAGTATGATAACAGAGCAGATCTTTATTATTTCCCCAGTGCTTTAGGAACACATCATCTAAGTCGTCAATGTTTGTAATAGACCTAGGGGGTAATTCTCTAAACCATTTTCTAGCTTCCCCATATAGGCTCTGGACAAAAACCCTCATCCAGACATCCTCTTCAATGATATCCAGGTTATCAACATAGCTATAAAAGGCCTCTAAATGCTCCTCAGCTGTTACTCCTTTTTTACCAGTAAACTTAGGCATATATTCTTGATAATCTCCTATAGGCATGACATTTAAAGGGACAAACAAGACCAAGGGTCCATACCTGGCAGCTACGATTCTTTCTATCTTTGTAAGGGCTTGCTGACGTGCCATGACTAGGGTGTATGAATGGATACTAGTGGACTGAGTGGTATGAATCAATGAAAAGAATGATAGAAACAGAGGAATATGATGGACAACATGGAAGCTTCTTTGAACTAAGGTCCGAAAGGGAAATGAATGACTAAGGAGCTTTATGAATCTCTGAAGGTGACTTTCACTAGTAGAGATACATGGAATTTCTAAGGCTTACCTGGTCCTGAAGCTCCTTTCTACGAGATTTTCTTCTACTTAACGATCTTCTCAGGATCAGGCACTGGTTCAGCTGGTGATTTCTGTAGATATCTCTAAGCATGCCTCACAAACTAAGCCAGAACTTCAATGTGGAGTCGCCAAAGGTTGGTATTCCTCCAGTGGAGTCACCAGATAGATGATTACAACCAAATTATGTGCCTAGACCTTGTCTATCATCAAAATCTGGAACTGTGTTGTTCTCCCAGGGAAGCTGAGCTTCAATTCTCCTCTCCCCGACAACGGTGCTAATTAATGTTATCACCCCAAGAAACTCTCCTAGGTTGTATATTAGAGATGCTCAGGAACATTACAAACTCAACAAAAATGTTGGAAAATGGTGGATGAATGGAAGGAATGATGCATATTCAAGCCAAATAACCACTTCTACTATGCTTAACCCCAGACATGGGTGAACACCCCCAGACTACAAGGCTTTAGACCACCAATTACTCACAGTTTGAGGAACAGGTGAAGATGGAGAATACTGATCACACCAGCAGATGCACAGGACCCTGTGATGGCCAGCTGCAACCAGTAAAGAGGTCTACAAATCTATTTCCTAATGCACAGACAGGATGACAGCTCTCTGGCATTAAAATAACAGAAACCTGCATACACATTCAATGATACATACTAGATCCTAACACAGAGGTGGGATGATAGCCCCTCTAATGCTAAACATCAAGAGCACATGAATAAATGCATAACAGGCACAACCTGGAACAAAGAAGAAGTGGAAAGTGAGCAATTAACAGCAAAAGAAACTTGTATTAGCTGAAAATGAAGACCAGATGCTGCAGGTATCATAGTAGTTACAGTCTCCAGAAGTTGAACTTTACATCAAAATAACATTCATCAACCCCTTACATTTTGTCTTCTGGATATATATAGAGGTTGATTACAAAAACACTCTGCTATGCTATGCGTGGAGGGGTCATAATGGACCACCAACCACATTTACAATCTAATATGGGTCTCTGCTGCAAACTGTGTGCTTTAATGAACAAAATTGGCCTTTTTAGATATTTTGTTGTCCTTCTCTGAGCAGGCAGAGTACTGACTGATACAAGGCTCCATAACTAATAACTGCATTTATCTGCCCGAGCTCTGTACTCTCCCTCCTCAGCCATGCTTTCCTTTAAATGCAGTTGTTGAAGCTTTATTACGCAGGGTATAGGTAGCTGGCCTCCTTCCTCCCTCGGGTGCACTGAACAGGCTAAGGACATGGGCAATATGGCGGAGGCTTGATAGGGAAAGATCAACCGTTGATATGCGTGAATCAACGACAGAGAGCGGCTTACAGGGGTTATCGGGAGTAATCGCGGGTAGACGAACATGGGCCGTCGGATCGCAGTTGGGCAGATCCGACGACTATCGGGCGGCAGAGGTGTGCGATCGTTAACAAGCGGGAGGACGTACGTATGGGCGGTAAGCGGTTTCCCCGCACCGCTTACGGGAGGCAGGCGGTTTACGTACGCGATGGCGCGATCCAGTAGAATTGTGACACGTGGCTGACGCGACAGGCGGGAAACCACCGCGATCGCGCGTTAACGAGCGGACGGGTCGTGGTGTCAGGAGGAGCGACTACTGTCAGATCTGGGGATGGGTGAATGATGCTTAACGTGCGGTAGAAACAGCGGAGACCATTGGATCAGGTGATGCGGTCGACGGTGGTGATCAAGGCGGAGGGTTAAATGAAAGCACTGAGTCATATGGCGATTTAGAATTAGCGCTTAGGGCCTAAAGAACATAGGCTTACGCAACGATATAGAGGTGAAATAAAGTGTGTGAACAGGGAACAAAGAGGTTTCAGAAGAAAAATAAATAGGGAAGGCGGGGCTATGGGGTATGAAGAAATCGAAGGAGAAGGAGGAGAACGACTGCTGCAAGCTCTTTTCGGCATAAACCAACCACCAAACCCGAATTTGACCTATAAACACTAAAGTTTAAAGAAAAGCTAACAGTCTTATCCATGCTTGTCCTATGATGTCACAGACCACACTGCTTTCATTTCACTAATGTATCCCTTGGTATAACCTATACATAACATAGACATAATATGACCACATAATATCAACTCATAACCATATGATATTGACCTTATATATTTGTCAGACTACTCTTCCCACTTGATTCCTCATGAACCAAGAATCTCTTCATGCCATTCACCTACATAAGAAATCATTCCTCCACAAGAATGATCCCTGAAAACCCTATCAGACAGTGACATAGATACATACATATATAATCATTAGCATAAAACAATCATCATCCTGTTAGACAATGACATACATGCATAGATGTATACATATATAAACATCAACATAATCATGATCATAAAATAATTACCATAATCATAAGATCTAGGTTAAGGGAACTTTCTTTATTCATCCACAACATTGAGAACAATCGTTCCCAACATAGCCAAGGCATTTGACGCATCAGATCCTTTTACTTTACCTTTTCTAGTTACCTTTCACATGTCTGTATTGCCATCGTCTGTTTACCACTATGAACCCAACCAGTCCAACCAATTGTCATAGTCTTACCTTCTGTTGCGCTTACTCATGCACAGAGCTTCATCTGAGTCTTACATTTCATGTTGGGTATCACACATCTCTCCCTGAGCTCCATTATCTTCCTCCTTTCCCAACCAATTCCGAAGACTCAAAACATAAAATGAAATGTCAAGAAACAAACAAGAAGAAAACCATGAAAACCAATAATGATACGACACCACAAACAAAG
Source organism: Pinus tabuliformis (assembly GCA_031772625.1). Classification (NCBI taxonomy): domain Eukaryota; kingdom Viridiplantae; phylum Streptophyta; class Pinopsida; order Pinales; family Pinaceae; genus Pinus; species Pinus tabuliformis. The sequence continues at coordinate 1,345,689,361 of CM062818.1, read as the reverse complement.
TGGCATAACTATGCACCAGACACAGTCAAAATCACAAATCAAATGCAGCAATCGCAAAATACCATAGCACAAGATTAACCATAGACACCATGACTCAAGCCCCATGGTTCCCAACGAGAAGCTCAACCTGAGCCTTCTTCAAAATTTCATGACAATTTCTTTGCCATGCAATGCCCTACATCATACCACCATAAACACATAACTGTTAATGCATAAATAAATATAACAATACACCATATACCTTATCTTATTATTCCAATAACATTGCCTTGTATCCTAACACGTCTATGCCATCTCTCAAGGGGCTCCAATTCCCTTGACAATCCACCTGTAACCAGAGACTAGCTAATATACCTTTCATTTACATGTCCATGAATATAGCACATATCCACATTATTTCAGAAAAATCGAGGTGAAGAAGACTTCCTGTGTGCAAAGTACTCATTCATTTAGAACTAGGGTTTCCAAACATAGCCAAAGGAATTCCTGCCCAATTCCTTTCCTTTACCTTTTTACCTTCCTACAATCGCGGCTTACTATGTACTATCACATCACCCAACTGTTAGTTATATAAACACATCAATTATTACCTTGTCATGCTAATACCAAACATGTTTCCTGCAACTTCTTAGACATGTCAACCACATGTTCCAAATACCAAAACAATCATATCTATCGATTTGAAATCAACTTTTACAAACAATCATGTCATAACCCATAGGCAACTCATAGTCATTAGACATAATGCTACAATTGTCAACTACATTCAAGTACATATCAATTATCTCAACACATATGTGTTAGTAATCATCTTAAAACAAGATCATTGGAATGCATACTCATATTATGAAACTCATCAAACACTCATCCAACTTGCAAACGTACCATGTTAACTAAATTAACTAGATGACCTAATCAAGCAATGAAGCACCACATATATGACATAATTAAACTCATACCTTAATGTATCTCAGGGGAGGCAATCTTGTCTGCACAATCAATCCATATTAGCATGATATATCTTCACAATATATTAACCCAAACATAAATAAGATCATGATATCCAAAATAGTCACTAGCTAACATGTTTACATCATAACTCATACACCATTATCATTCACACATATGAAAAGTCAATCTAGATTAGTACAATACCATATCACAAATATGTTGACTCACACCTAAATATTGTAACCATAACCATCTGCATAGGACAATCCAATTTAGTATGATACATATAACATCAAGATATAAATGCTATAGCCCTAATCATCAATCTAATTGTCATTTAACAACAACAAGTTAACCTATAAGATATTTCATCAACAACATATAACATAATCATCAAGTTATCCAACCTAAAACAACAATAACAATGCATATAACCATAAGTTACTGTCATTCATGACTATCTGACACATGTGCATATGACTACACTGATCAACTATAATCTATTATGTATGTAACCATAATATCAAAAAACACGTACATATGGCCTAATGTATATAAACCTAATGCATATAACAATAATTGACTCACATACTTACATGCCAAACATACAATACCTGTATGAAAATTTTCTCTTACCCCAAAGTCCAATGTTGCAACCTCATTATGATGATCTTCTCTTACCCCAAAGTCCATTGTTGCAATTTCATTATGATGATCTGCGTTTCCTGTTCTATCTTAGCCAACACATTAGCATCATAACATACCAATATCACCTTGATGACCTAATTTTCATACTATGACATCACAAGGCATGTTTCACCTACTATTCAAGTATAACTATAACCAAGACCATTCATGCATTACAACTGCATATAGACATATAACACATGAGCACCAAACCATATACATATCATTCTAGCTAGAGTCCAGTCATCAATGCATGACCATATCAACCACACAAACCATGACCTCATGTATGACAACAACCATTACTCCATTGTACACATTACCACATGCAACCATTACCTAACATACAAGGATGTAATCAAGCTGCATATAATCATGTAACCAGTCATATACTTCTGACGATACATTCCAAAAAATCAACATCAAGTTTCTCATGATAACCTTACTACAACCATGATCAAAATTATGCAATGTAACAAGCACATGGAATGCAAGTGTAAGAGACACACATGCAACTAACATGCATGCATGATGAAGAACTTTCACCAAGGAGAGCACAACCATGCTTTGATACCAATTTGTAACACCCGCTCCTCCCAAGTCCACCCAAGCAACGAGCCAGCTGGGAAAACATGTGATGAGAGAGGTTACTAATGGATTCAATCTCCAAGGTGTCCGTAAGGAAATGGAAATGATGAAACATATCAAACAAACCCATCCACATCAACGAAACATCCTCAAGAGACATGTCAACCACTCAAACAACCTATCCTTGAGTCCCACTGATGATATAAGCCTTTTAACCCAGAGTCGCTCTCATGCTATAGTGAAGACAAAAACCAACAACTCAAAGTCCCTCTCATAGGCCTCTGTGCCATCGACTGTTGAATTTTCTCGGTAGACTTGTGCCAGCGACCCCAAGATTTGAGCGATTTGAGAAAATTTTCTAGCCCAGAATCCCGACCTCTGCCCATAACTTGTTACAACCTTTAGAATCATTCAAATACATGATAACAATAATGAATACACAAAATCAACCTTATGATTTGGTCTGATCATCCCTAAACGAGACTACCATTCTGTCAAACACTTGGTAATGCAACCTACAGGTCTAGGATATAAGAAAAAGCATAAGTAACTGAAAGAAATTATGTAACATAACCAGAATGATCACCTCATTCTCCATTGAACTATCATACCATCAATTAGGTCTTGCATCTATCCATTTAACAATTACATGTAAATATATGAAATAACTATGACATGAACCAGTCACATAACCATGCTTATAACCAGCATTAAACCATATAAATATTAGAGATATGATAGCCATTAAATCCACATGTAAATAAGTACAAAAGTAAGAGAACTTACTCTTATTAATTATAGGCAAATCTGACCAGGTTCAGGACTTCCACGTACCACCCGACCATAGACATTGCTGAACCAAATCTCTCTTTCATCCAGTCACCCCTGTGTCATATTCCAAGCATGAATGTGGGATCTCATAGAACAACCAATCCAAGAACAACGAAGGGAATCCAAAGGTTAAATCACCTCCACCCTCACCCAACCGTGATCACACCAAAACCGGTGCTCTGATCATAATCGAACCGAACTTGGAATGCCATCCAAAATCCATCACTATCCTTGAGGAATTTTTCGTCTCCTTGTCTCTTAGGCTTTACTGCAATCAAATCCTGAATCACTAGTCCCTAAAACGAGGCCAGTATTTCAGGATTTATCGCAATCCAAACCCGGATCACTAGGCCCTAAACCAAGACTTCTCCCTCAGGCTTTACCATGTATCTCGCCAAACCGGTCAAGGGATTCCTAGGCTTTTGGGAATGAACCTTGAGACCACCTCCACCCTAGATTCCAAAATCCATCTGGAAAACCAAAGTTCAAAACCAAAATAAACATCCCAACACCATGGCATCTGGAAAAAGGCAAGGCTAGGCTGAAAATCACTGTCATAACGCGACAAAACCATGCCATTGACAACAAAAGAACCATACACCAACATGCAAAACCATGCATGTCCAAACCAGCTAAGAAATCACACATGCAAAAGGTTACTGCAAGTATTCCTGTTGAAGCTGTCTGATCTTGTTTTTCCTTGCTTAATCTTTTCTTTACTTTCCTTTCCTTTCTTTGCTTTTCCTTGCTTTTCATTCCTTGATCCAAAGCTAGAGTGCTCCAAGAAAATTCTAAGTGACCAAGAGTGAGAGAGAGAGAGAATAATGAGAGAGCTCCAAACTTGAACTGGCCAAGATATTTTACTATCTAAAAGTTTACCAACTGATCCTCAAAGTCTTTTTATTTCCTCGTTGCATGCAACCTTGACCTTTCACATTATTTTTCTCTTAATTTCCTTTATTTTCATAAATAAATGTGCCAAAGATAACTTTTTGTGTTTTAATCCCTTGCCTTCGCCTTTGCCAATTTTCCTTAGCCAAAACACACATCCAGTGATGCCCACTAGGATATCTTTGCCCAACATTCAACTTGGAATAAATGTCCCTTACCCATGGTCTTATTTGGCCTTTATTAACTTTTATTACATAAACTTTTCACCAGAGCTTTACATTAAGAGTATGAAAAATTAATAAAGCACTCAAATTGTAAAGAGTTTACAATTCAAACTTGTGATTTGAAAAAATCCCTGCAAAAACTTAAACAATTTAAACTAGAAATAAAATATATCAACTTTCCAAAACATAACACAAATAAACTACAAGTTTTTTTTAATATCCAAAATCAACCAATTAAAAATTATATATTATTAAATCAAATTTATTTATTAAAAAATATAAAATTACAAATTTTCTTTTAATAATAAAAAATTATATTATAATAATAATAACTTAAAAAATTAAACAATAAAAAAATTATATTAATTTCATTGCACCCAAAACAAAATTATATTAATTCCATTGAACCCAAAACAAATATCAATATTAATTTTTACTCAACACTAACCCCAAAACCAGTGACAACTTCAATATTAAATTTTAATCCATTATCTATGTTGCATTAAAAACAATAAGGTTGACAACTTCAATATTAAATTTTAATCCATTATCTATGTTGCAGTAAAAACAATAAGATCATCTTTAATTAATTAAATCCATCTCAAGAAAGGAATCCAAATCTAGGGTTTACAAGGAGGCCTTAAAACAGAAATTATAACAATTTCAGTATTAATTTTTACTTAATAAATTTCAGTCTCCCCATGCTCCCCATGCGATTACATTCAAGGCTTGGGACAAACGGTTGGTTGGAAAAATACTTAATAAATTTTGGTGGATGCTGGGATGTATTATTTGGGACAAACGGTTGGTTGGAAAAATACTTAATAAATTTTGGTGGACGCTGGGATGTATTATTTGCACATCCGAGAAGCTGAATTCACGCTTAGAGGACATGGCTTTAATGGAGGGAGACCAAGATGCCATGTTTGAAAGTAAGTTTACTTGGCTAAGCTCAATAGATCGCAGTTCAAATTTCATTGAGTATATTGATCTGCTGTGGCGGCCGTTCCAGAGCAGATTCCCCACCCCTGCCTTGGCGGCACGAGAGTCTCGCTTTGCTAAAATCATAGGATCTTAGTATATCCACTTGCAGGTAGTTACATGTACTCTTGTTGTTATAGTGGCAGCTACTTGCAGGTAGTTGGATGTACTCTTGTTGTTATAGTGGCAGTTACCAGAATTGATTCTGGATTTCTCTTAAATTAGGACTGGCAGTTACCGATTCACCCTGTAGTTAAAAAAAATAGTGGTAGTTGTTGGGAATGTGGAGATCGAGGCACAGCAGGGCATGACTTCTGAACAGAAATTGTTAGAAGATGAGGTAGCAACATTGATATCGGTTTCAAATCCTCTACTTCCAGGGCAGGGTGATGAAGGAAATGATAAAGTCAGACATGAACCAGGTCTGAATGCCAGGGTAGACTCTTGAACTCGATGATTGATGAAGACATTGTAGAAGATGTAAAAAGTTCTGATCTTGAATCCAAATTGAAATGACTAGAAAAAACCTAAGCCAAGAGAAGAGGCTTGGAGGCAATTACAACTGAAAAGATAAATTATCTACTCCAAAATTTAAAAATATTAATTTCTTTAACCCTGAAGACATTGTCATTGCTCAGGATCGAACCAGTTCATGCACAAGGAAAACAATATCTCTATGCCTCATCTCGCTGGCTGGATGAACAGGATCAGGTCCCTTTGGAATGATATGCTCGAATCTTCCATAAAACATATCAGCAGGTCTCAAAATCTGAAGGCTGATTCCTTATCAAAAAGGGTCTCTCTTCATCACCGGGTATATGGTTTGTGCACGTTCTATCTGAAGATGAAATTTTCACTATTTAGGAGTTCTCTCCTCCTGTGTTCTAATCTCGCTTTAGCAGTTTCTCAGTTATGCTTTTCTTCAAAAGCGTTTTTATAGCTGTTTTTGGACGAAAAGTTTTTTGGGGATCTGTTATCTACAAACTGGCGGTAAAATCTTTGCATCGTTTGTACCTACATACAGGAACAAGAATGGCCTTATCTTGATGACCTATTTCTCTCTTTTGACGGTCATATTTTCACTATCCTATGAATATGTATCAGTGATATTTCTTATATAATACAATACAGTTTTTTTCGTTGTAAAACACAGGTGCGAATGTGGAGTTATTTGCTCGCTTTAAAATTAAATGAATAATTTGAAAGTACGAACTGATGTTAAAAAAATTGTGAACTTGAATCCAAATTGAAATTAATAGAGAAAACCTTCTTGTTTAATTAAAAATAAAAAAAGAGAAAGGAAGATGCAAGGCAACCCTATTACAATTGGAAAAAGAAATTTATTCCAAAATATTAATTTCGGTAACCCGGAAGACATTGCCGTTGCCGAGGATCGAACACGGGTCATGCGCAACCGGGGAAATATTAATTTCAGTAACACCAAGGAAATTTCCGTCGCCGAGAACCGAACCCCGGTCATGTGCAACAGGGGCTAATATTGAGTTATTTGCTCACTTTAAAATTAAATGAATAAATCTGAAACTACGGACGAGAACCATGGACTCAGATGCAACCAAGGTTGGAATTTGGATTTCTCTTTACCCGTCATACAATTTTTTTTTTGACGTTTGGGTATTTAGGCTTTCCGTCAATAAACGTTATGTTGAAAATTTTGCCCTTCAAGACATTCTCATAATAAATTAAACCTTCACCAATAAATGTTTGATTAAAAAATTACACTTCAATAACATAATTATGTTTAAAAATTTCATATATTTATCCCCTCAAAAAACCAAAATATGAAAAAACTAAATTGTGGAGGTTTCAACAAAAAAGTGTTAAACATTTGAAATTTGTTGATTGAAAGTATATAATTAGTGCTAACTAAAATACAAGATGGTTATCCATTGTATATATCTAAATTATCATTTAAAACCAATAATTTGTAACTCAATTGTGGAAGTTTCAACAAAAAAAATGTTAAGCATTTGAAATTTGCTTAGTATATATAAAAGTCGTCGGATGAATTGCTCGGACAGCCAAAAGTGGCCGGAATCTGGCCAAAAAAATTTCAAAAGGTCTTGTAGAGGCAGTGTTTGAATCTTGTTTTTGATGGTGGAAATGGATTCAACACCGTCAAAAACATCTAGAACACTTAAAATTTTGAAGTTTAACAACTATAACTTGGATTTACAAAAATCCTTGCCGGATTTTTTCTAAATATAACCGGAATTTCCATAACTTTCCAGGCAATTCCTCCCGCTAATTAGACTACGCTGTATATAATTAGTCCTAAGTAAAATACAAAATGGTTATCCATTGCATATATCTAAATTATCATTTAAAACCAACCATTTATATTATGCAACCTGAATATTTAGATGCCTAATCTTTAAATTATCATTTAAAATCAACCAGATTTCTAATAAAACTAACTTGCATATAAATTCAGAGATAATTTCTGGCATTATCCAATAAACTAACTTGCATATAAATTCAGAGATAATTTCTGACATTATCCAATATAAAGTTTGATACAAAATACCCGTTGGGCAGGTTGACGAGGAAGGTGAGCAGCATCTTGAACATACTTCCCGTCATAGGCCAATCCGGCATGCATCTCCACAGTGATGGCGTCAACCAACTGCCTCAAACGATACAAAGGAGTAGAGCATCCCTCCTCGAAATCTCGCAGAATGCCCAACACACGGTTCCACTTGCCTCGACTCCTCACCGGCCTCGCCGCCAGCAAAAAGGCAACCTTGCACGACACTGCAACGCAAGCCACAGTGAGTCCCAACGCTGCCTTACTGTTAACCCCCGCTCCAATACCACCTCCATGGAAATCTACCACAAACACCAGAAATAGACATAAATTCTCATCAATTACCCCCACAGCAGTAGAAGGCGTTCACTAACCCAATCCATCGCTCAAATAGAACCCAAGAATCCAAATCCAACAGAAATTCGCTTCTCTGAGTTCCTTCCTTCGACCCAGAAGAGTCAAACCAACCAAGCAATCGAATCAACTGTCATATCCTGTGAAAATGCCTTTCGCGATTCCAAGAATCCCCCGCGCTCCCCCACCGGATGAATTCCTTTGTCCATCCTCTCAAGACGGGTGCGTATTCCCGAGGACCATACGGGCGCCTGGCTGGCTGGCAGGTCAAATGCATTAAAATCCTTCAAACAAGAATACTCGGAAAAACGCAAGAAACCGCCATAAAATCATCGGCAAGCGCTCAAATTTGCAAGCAAATTACTTGACGAAATGTTTGCACTGCGATGACACAATTTCCCAGCGTTTGATTTAAATTATTATTTTCTGCTCTACGCAAGGGAAAGGACAAGGGCAGTTGAGGGGGCCTTGGCAGCGATGAATCTGCACCCATCTTTCATCACATCAATCCCAAATATTTTAAAGCCCAAATTTTACAAAAAGAAAAAATAAATAAAAACAAAAAGAAACTCTTGGTAGTTTTTTGGGGAGTTGTCTATAATGCGACTTTTTGAGATTCCGGTGACGGAATCCGGCGGAAGAAATTGAGATGAAATCATGATTTGTTACAGTTAAAATGGTTTTTTAACTGCATATTCGGATTCAGCGCCCTGAAAAACCCCTGGGACGCTTTCATTGTGCAGATACTAGTTATCAAACTTCGATTTCAATAAATCACTGCCGGATTTTCACCGGAAAAAATTGCCGGAAAGACTTTCAAAAAGTCGCGTTAAAGACTACGGCGTTTTTTGGGCTTTCTATATACCATCTGGAAAGTTACTTTTCCTACTCTGTATCTAGATAATGCTATCCGTAATTGAATATGCTTATTGGTTATCGACGCTGAATAAAATTTAGCATATTTTCAGTGAAAAAAACTTGCCCAAAAAATACTCTATTATTCTGGAAAGTTACCTTTCCTACTCTGTATCTAGATAATGCGATCCGTAATTGAATATGCTTATTGGTTACCGACGCTGAATAGAATTTAGCATTCTATTATATAAAAATAAAAAGGCATAAGAACGTTTTGGAAAAAATTCCAAACGTCAAAAATACGTTTTTTACTCTTCCCAGGCAAGTCACTCAAAACTGGCATGACAAATTGCAGCCGTCAAATACGTTCAAAAAGCCTTAAGATGGGCAAAAAGCCCGTCAAATTCCATCCCTGGATGCAACCGAGGATTTCAGTTGCAGTTGCCGTTGCCAGGATCGAACCAGGTCATGCGCAACAAGTTTAAATCTGAAACTACGGCCAAGAACCATGGACTCAGATGCAAACGTGGATTTCAGTTGCAGTTGCCGTTGCCGTTGCCGATGATCGAACCCAGGTCATGCGCAACAAATTTAAATCTGAAGCTACGGGCGAGAAGTGAATTTAAATCTGCCGTTGCCGAGGATCGAACCCAGGTCATGCGCAACAAATTTAAATCTTAAGCTACGGGCGAGAAGTGAATTTAAATCTGCCGTTGCCGAGGATCGAACCCAGGTCATGCGCAACAAATTTAAATCTTAACCTACGGGCGAGAAGTGAATTTAAATCTGCCGTTGCCGAGGATCGAACCCAGGTCATGCGCAACAAATTTAAATCTGAAACTACGGACGAGGAGTGAATCTCAGATGCCGTTGCCGAGGATCGAACCCAGATCATGCGCTACAAGGGCGAATATCGAGTTAAAATTAAGTGAATAATCTAAAACTACGAGCTAGAACCATGGACTCAGAAACAACCGTCTCAGTGAAAGTATCGAACTGAGTTCTGAGGTAACTTGAAACCTCAATTTCCTGCTATTTATCATCACCGCCCATCTCATACTATGACTGTTAATCTATTTTAAATATTATAACAGAATTACTTTCGCGGTTTCCATGTGGGATTAAATACGCTATTCTTCCGGACTCCCTCTCATGGTATGCCTATGCACATGAATGAATTCATTCTTGGTACTTCTTGTTTTAGTTGATTTCTTACAATGAGTTGAAAAACACCATCAAGTTGGAAGAAATGAGAGTGGGTTTTGATCTATTGAATTATGTTTGAACTTTAGTTAGTTGCTTTGTATAAATATTAAGTTAACATATCATATGATCAATTTATGTTTGTAGTTGCACAAAAAAATGCTTATATTATGTTTCTGTTAACAACTTTGACGTGAGAATGAACAGTTGATGCGTTGATTGTTACATCCAACATTGTTTATACTAACTTCATTCATGTATTGATAAACTTTACGGTGGTTAGAATTTTTCGGATGCGAAATGTGTAGAAAATTTCCTTTCTAACCATTATCAAGAACCAGACAGCCAGCGTAATCGGTTTTTTAAAAATCAAAATAAAATTATATAAATACAAATATAAATAATATTATAAGTATATTTTTTTATATGGCATAATTCATTATAATGATTGATTTTTTTATTAAATAGATGAACTACATTCAACATGATGCCAAACTTTTGTTAAATAGGTTTGCGAGCAAAACTATTAAGAATACCTACGAAAGTCTCCATAATATTTATAAGGATATACATAATATTTGCTTATAGTTAGATTTGTTATGGTATAATAAATACATTTTTGAATAGGTTTATATATATATATATATATATATATATAATTGTGTAGAAGTGATTTGTTTATTAAAAGTATTTTTATAAAATGTTTTTATCCATTGGAAAAGTTATATGTTTAATTTGGAATAATATTTTTTTATTTTATTTTTTTACATAGAAATATTTAAAATAATGATTGAGATTGGTATTAGATATTAGTATGCAATAGAAATTTTTTTTGGTGATAATTTGGATGAGTTTATATAGAAAATACTATTCATTTCAACAAGAGGGATTTGTTCCCGGTAGAAAAAGGGTAACCAAAAAAAGCATTTTTTATTATCACTATGGAGAAGCACAATTTCAAAGAAAAACATATACCTTTTATATATTATCAATATTTAGTATTATAATTTATATTTAAAAAAATTACTATAAAATAATAATGTAAAACATGTTCATAGTAGTTTCAAGAAATATTAAGGATTTGATTTTTCCCCTAAAAAATTATGTCATCAAAGAATTATTAAAGTAATAAAATATTTTAAAAGAATCTTCGATGACGATGGATGCACAAAGGTCGAGGGGGAGCACCCACGTCTCTATCGACTTTGCATGTGACTAAATGAAGGGGTGGCATGACCTATCACCCCCATGCAGGAAATGTGCGGTCGCATGTCTAATTTACTCACGAAATACTACATTTTGGAGAATTTTCATGACGTTTCAACATTGAGGAGAGGGATTTTGAATTTAGAGAATGGAAGCACCCTGATGGTGGTGCGATCATTGTAGACCTTGCAATGTATACCATGCTAGCAAGGCGAAGTGTGGAAGTAAATGAAATTGGGAGTGAGTTGGAAACATCTAGAACGAGATAAGTAAATTGGACTTCACAACTAGTTTGAGGTTTTTTGCATTCATATTGCCCTGTTTCTGTGGAAGGAAAGTGAAGGTGACAAGCATAAGGAAACGAAGGCAATGATGTTCTCATTAGGTTGAAGGTTGCATGTGGAGACAAGTTGATTCTTCCATTTGTAGGGAAAGGAATTTGTAAGACCTTGTCAGGTGATGACATCCCGACCTGGTCAACAATAGTCTTCCTTGATAAATTTTATCATGTAGCATTGATCCCCTTGTTGCATGTGGTTAATTTTGTGGCTTGTAGGTCTGTCTGGTCTAGTCTAGGCTCTATGATAGTAAATTGGTGGGGACACGTGCCTGCTTGATTCCACCTGAGCTCGTTGAACCTTTTATTTTGGGACTTGGCAATTTACATTGGTCTGGTTGACCCCCAGTTAGACGGCCATAATGTAGGCCATACTCTATCCAGGTGGGGGCACATAAGTCTTCCTACATCTTTGTTCAGCTTGGTTATTGGTATATCTCAGTGGATTCTAATTGTTGGAAATTTTTAATTTTTGGGGAAGCAATTTAAAATTTGAGAAAACATAAACTCTTTAAAAACTTATTTAAAAACAATTAACAATTCACATATCAAAAATTCCAAAATATATTATAACTAAGCTAAATATGGAGCCTCGAGGGTTAGCTCAATTGTTTGAGTTCTCGGTGCTAATAACATGTTACTAATGGGAGGTCACAAGGTTTATTATTCTCGATGTCGTCAGAGTTAGGCTATGCTAATAAGCCAGCATGAAGTGATCCCTTCGGGTGGATCTACTTGGATATTTCCTTAAAAAATATAGAATATATATATATATATATATATATATATATATATATATATATATATATATATATATATATATATATATATATATATTGTTTTTGTCTATGTTTTAATATACATTTGTAAAGGCATTGTCTAAACATCTATGTTTTGAATTTTTGGCTAGGATGTGGTCGATTGTTTTTTGGCCAAATCTTATTTTTTGTTGTTCAAAATGGGTTTTTGACTGCATATATTGATTTAGCACCCTGAAAAACCCCAGGGCACTCAGATTGTGGAGAGTTTACAACTCAAACTTGTGATTCAGAGAAATTCCTACAAGATTCTAAACAATTTAAATTGGAAACAAAATATAACAGAAAACCTTGTGAAACTACAAATAGACTACAACTTTTTATGTTAATATCCAAAATCAACCACTTAAAAATTATGCATTATTGCATGATACTTATTTATTAGAAAATATAAGTTTCCCCCTATTTCTTACCTATAAAATTATATTATAATAGCAATAATATCTTAAAAAATTAAAAAAGGAGGACAAACATCACCATCACAGGGGATCAAACCTAGGTCACCCACATGATAGGTGGGAATACTTACTTTTATACTATGACTAAGAATAGAAAATATCTACTCACTTCAAAATCTAAGGTTTACAGTAATCTTGCTTGCATATACCTTAAATCGCAAATTACAACAAAACTTACACGCATTGTCATTGTCGGGGATCAGACCCAAGTCAACCGCATGATAGGTGGGAATGCTTACCACCATAGTTTGGAAAGAGAAATTGTCTACTTCAAAATTTAGAAAAATTAATTTTAGTAACCCCAAAAAAATGCCATTGTTAAGAATTGAACCCAAATAATCGCATAACAGGTAGGGATATTTTAGGGGAGGTAGGAGCAGGAGGGTTATCATTCACTTTGATGAAAAAATAGAGAATCAACATGCATGGGGTTCAGAAAGTACATCCAACAATCAAGATGAATTTTTTGCCTTGTGGCAGGGGTTAGAATTGGTTATTTCAAGGAGAATTCGACAAGTAATGGTGTTTGGAGACTCAATGATTGTCATCCACCTGGTAAGGAAGCTCAAAGAGAATTATAATATGGCTCAATCAATAATTATGCAAAGAATAAATTTGCAATTAGAAAAAATTGAGAGTATTGAGTTCTATCATATCAAGAAACATCTCAATTCAAAGCCAGATGCATTAGCAAATAAAGAAGTATTCTTAAAATAGGGGATTTTGACCCAAGATGAAAGAAGCATTGAGTTCAAACCTTTTCCATGAGAGTCTTAAACATAAACCAATGTTCAAAAGTATTCAAAGTATTAAATGATGTTAAAGGTAGAATAAGTTGGTTGATGGCCCGATGGCTTTATGACAAACCACAACATAGTTTTTCAATCCCTCATTCTCTCTCTTTGGCATTTGTCGGCTCATATATTTTGCAATACCCTCGGTCCATGCACACACTTGGGTTCCACATGCGATTACATTCAAGGCATAAGATAGATGGTTACTTGAAAAACACTTAATAAATGTGGGTATATGTTGGGATCCGTTACTTGCACATATGAGAAGCAAAATTCACGCTTCAATGACATAACTTTAATGGCAAGGGAGACCAAGATAGACAGATTGCAAGTGAACCACGACATCGTGAAACAACCCTGTGCTAAAATTTCTTGTAATAAAGGTTAATAAAGGAAAAATAAGATCAAGGTCATGGGATACGTATTCCAAGTTGAATGTTGGGAAAAGCACTATATTGAGCATCACTTTCGGTTTATTTATGTCTAAGGAAATTAGAAAAGACATTGGACAATGAAAAGAGGCATTAATTGGCATTTATTTATGAAAATAAAGGAAAATAGGAGAAAAGGAAGGTGAAGAGACATAGATTTTCACGAGAGGGAAATTAGAGGGAAAATTAAGGAAAATGAAGAAAATAGAGGCCTCAATGATAAAAGGGCTTTTGAGGTTCAGTTCACAGTTTTTTGTCAGTTTGTCTTTGGAGAGAGAGAGTACCAAGACTAGAAAGCAAGCAAGGTAAGGAAAATGACAAGCAAAGAAAAGAAAAGGAAAACAAGAAGAAGGTTGGATCAGCAACTTCAGTAGGAGGATTTTGCATGTAACAGGTTGTATGTGTGATTTTTTAGCTGAGGTGTAAATGTATGGTTCATGCAATTGTTTCTTTATTTCATTTGTTGTCATTGACATGGGTTTTTTATGGGTTTGACAGTGGTTTTAGCCTTGCCTTGATACAAGTGGATATTGGTGGCCACCCACCTATTCCACTTGGACCCCCAACACTGTCTCTTTCAATTTTTCGGGTCCTGAAGTTTCAGAGCTGTTTTGAGGCCCTAAACGACGTTTTTAGGGAAAACAGAGAGTCTGGAAATGTCCCAAACTAGCTTGCCAATTTCCTTTAGTCCTTCTCTTCGAGATCTTCGAAACGAGGTATTATGATAGCTAGACATAGATCGTATGCCAAGGTTACGACCCCGGGAAGTTGACGTACCAATTTACCCAAATGGGGCCCACAGTTTTGGCGCTTCATCTCCTAGGGTTAGATTTTTTGATGTTTAGGGTTTTCTATTGTTTCTCAATAATAAATAGGCCTTTGAGACTCATTGTAACACTGTTCAGACGCATGTAGCCGACACATATCTTCTCAGAGATAAGCTACCATCTCCCGAACTATCTTATTTCCATTATGTTTGTAAGCATAGTTAAGTATTTTTCTATTAATGAAATGAAGTGTTTTTCTGTTGCATCTTTGTATTTATGATTATATCTATAAGTTGTTGCGTTCCTATTTAATTTCGGATCAGTGGTATAAGAGGGGACTACTCTTTCTCTATTTTTCTTTTCATGTCCCCAACGAGGTAAGGGTATAAGGAGTTAGGGCTCGATCTGGTTGAAACGTTGCAAGGTCAGCCTCGCAAAACTTGACAAACGCCTATGGTGGAAGAAAGGAAATACAAGGGGGAAGGAGATCCTTTCAAAATGTTGCTCGAGGAATCCCTCGAGTGATAGAGGGACGTGATGATGGATAACTTTGCCCAGATCCTTCGACAGCTACCCATAGGTGATGTATCTTCATCCAACGGCCACTTTGGATGCACCACTCCTTTTAAGGTACAAGTTAACTTCTATATTCCCATATTTGAAGGCCTGATAGATGCAAACACCGTAGATAAATGGTTAAATCTGTTGGAAGGATAGTTTTCAGTTCATGACTTTTTCAATTGGGAAAAGATTACTTTTGCACTTCTCAAAGCCGCCCCACACGTCAAGAACTAGTGGGAAACATACTGTGAACAAAAGGATGAGAGTGAACCCTCACTGTTTTCGGCCGCACCCACTTGGGATTATTTCCGAGATGTCATCAAGGAACACTATTACCTTGTCGGGAGCTATGAAGATAAATACAAAAAGTGGACCACACTACGACAGGGAAGGGACCAAGATGTGTTGGAGTTCACAAATATTTTCCATACCCTTCGCACGAAGTTGGGTATCAAGGATATTGAGCGGCATTTGGTGCTCAAGTACTACAATTGTCTACACAAGTACATCGAAGATGATATGGAGTTCCTGGACATCGCTTGACACGACATTACCGGTACACTGTCAATATTGAGCAGAAGTTTAAACAGAAGAAGCGGAACTGGAATTTTTTTTTTTAATATTTTAAAAGTGAATTGAAGACTTTTGTGAGGAATTGAACCGGAGAAGGAGCGAATACGATGGCGGCAGCGAGGGTTTTTGTAGGTATCTCTTATGCGATCGTCGAGTCCCACGACCAAGGAAACATGGAAGATCACAACACTAGATCGGTATGCCTACACGCCATCGGCTTTGAGGTCCCAGACAGATTGCCCTACACGCATCTTATCCATGAACCAGAGTACGACAACGCTACACCTGCAAGGGCATGGTTTGGATCTGGTTTGGTCCTTCCCCCTCCGAAATGCAGTATTAACTTCAGATCCGTCATAGATCTAACAGATCAGGCATCCAGAAGGCCGAGCAGACCACACCACAACCAAATATGGAGATCTGTACATGCCACAACATCGTTCTACTCCATATCGCAATCTCGAATCGCAGAGAAGGGTAATACATGGGCAGCACTGGCAGGAGCCTTTAAATCCCTAATCCTTTTACCAACCCTATCAGATGAAAAAAAACCTCGCTACAGGTCTTATTGGACCCTGTGGAGTTGGATTGGCATATCATCATAGCAAGACCGGAATATGCCCCAGAATCGACAAAAATTGAACTCAAATACCAAAAGGGCCTGTTAGGCAAGCAGATCAGCGGTGATCTTGCAGGCTGGATCATGATGAAACTCTACGTGGAAGCCATGAGTCGCTTAGATCTGACAAATCCGAGCACATGGGTAACAGATCCAGCAACACCGCAGGCGGACACACACCCAAAAGAGGAGGATCTGATACAAATTTTCATTAAAACACTAGAAGGCAAGACTTTTTGTTGGAGGATCTAGGAAGGGAGGAAGATACAGGAGCTAAAAAACAAAATCCAGAACCAACTAGGTATACCAGCATATCGACAAAATTTGATCTGCTCAGGCCACAGTTTACAGGACAATCTCACACTCCAAGATTATGGCATCACCGCAGACTCAACCATAATAATTAACCTGCGTTTGAGGGGTGGAAGTGTCGGAACCAGCTCAAAAAGCATAGGATCCTTCAAGGAAGCAGTCAAAGGCAAGGAAAAAGTGCAAGACAAAACTACAACACCATTTGAGCTTCCAGGACCCTACATTGTAGAACAAAAATCTGAGAATCCTACACTTACCATCGCTATGCCTGAGGTAAAAGACCTGTACACAGATCTCTATTCCAAATTAGTTATATGTAGATTCAATGGGTTTTGGCCTAAATCTGATGTTTTGCACCAATGGATTTATGAGGCCTGGTCTCTAGACTGTGAGATATACTTATGCCCCAAAGGTTTTTTTATAGTTAGATTCAAAACAAAACAAGAAAGAGAATATATCCTCAACAAGGGGCCATGGTTCTGGGGAAATGAAGGACTATTTATGACCCCTTGGTTTCCGGAATTCGACGCCAACACAATGGTGGTATCAAAGATGCCAGTGTGGGTCAGGTTGCACAACCTCCCATTACATTTCTGGCATCACAATGTATTAATCGCCATAGGGAATGTATTGGGAAAATTCCTAAAGACTGATGAGGACAAAATCTCAAGGGGGATACTCACATTTTCCAGGATATGCGTTGAGGTAGACCTCAGTGAGGGACTACTAGAAAGCATAAACTTGAATTTCAATAATACACAGTGGACACAACCACTAGATTATGAAAACACAACTTTCTGATGTCGTGGATGTCTACAAACAGGACACCTCCACAATGCCTGTCCTAAAGCAAAACAAACTCCCAAATGGAACAAGAAGCAATAGAAACAACCAAAAGGATGGCAATGTACAGCCCCCTTGGAGGAAGAAGTAGAAAAAGCAGAAACAACAGCATACAAAGTAGAAACAGAGGATCAAAAAGACCAGAAAAGCACACTAAAGGAGGAGGAAGACCCCAACAACCAAATGCAGCACAAAGCATCTCAACTAATAGGAATGGAAATAACGGGCATCAAGCGAACTCATGGATTAGAAGGATCTGATTCTGACAAAGACACTCTCACTGAAAATCAGCTTTCCATTGTAACGACCACTCCCAACACTGGAGGTTGGCGAAAGGTGGAAAAAAAGAAAGGGAGAAAAGAACAGTAGTCAATTTTTTATTTTATTTTTACTTTTTGTCTATCTTGCATCCTATGAAAACAGGTACAGACCATATGCATATGCTTTTTAGCATCTACAAAATGTAATTTTGTCTTATGAATAAAATTACGATTTTTTCCAAGGGGAAAAAAGAAGAAGCAGGACTTTGGTTCTTCGAATCCAAAGAAAGGAAAAGGCGCACCCAAACCACAGAACAAAGGACCAAGCCAAGGCGGGGCTACCCAAGACAAACCACCGAAGCTGCAAGGAAATAACAACACGAAAAAGTTAAATAAGGACATGGGAAAATGGTGCGAGTTCCATAAGAACTCCACTCACAATACAAGTGAGTGTTGGTCTAGGTAGTCACTGGTGGCCGAGATGAAGACTTTTGAATCAGATGCATGTTTTGACTCTAAGTCAAAACCCGATAAGGGAACTAACAAAGGGAAGCATATCATTGATGTGGAGCCCAGTACCACCGTGGCCAGCACCAAGATCCAGAAGATTGAGCCTAAAGATCCAGAGGAGGGGGAACGCCTCTTCCACTCACAGATGTGGGTGAAGAGTTCTCTGTTGCTGTTCATTTTCGACAATGGGAGCCAAAAGAACCTCATTTCAGCAGAGGTCATGAAGCGGCTGGGCCTAAAAACTACAACACATCCACAACAGTACACCATCGGGTGGCTTCACCAAGGACGAGATCTTCACATCAGCCAACAGTGTCGCCTTCCCTACAGCATCAAGACCTTCACGGATGAGGTATTGTGTGATGTTTCCCCTCTTGAAGTTTGTGATGTATTGTTAGGACAACCATACTTGTGGAAGAAACATGTTGTATATGAGTCTAGACCCCGCTTTGTGATTATTACCTTGGCTAACAAGTTGTACAGGATACCGGAGGTAGCCCCGCCTACCACCATCACTTTGATCATTGCAAAGCAATGCAGTAAGATCATTTGCCAGATCCAGGAAATTTGTTTTCCTTATGATTCACCCTCAGGGAAACAAGAACGTTGTGGCCATGGCTTCCAAGCTGGGCTCCTTTGGACAACAACAACAGATGGAAAAGGTTATGGAGGAGTACAAGGATATTTTCGTCTCACCTACAAGGGTTCCTTTGCACTGTCAGGTCAAGCACTCCATCGATCTTACCCCGTGCGTGCCGTAGTCCAATGGGCCGATCTATTGGCACTCTGTTCTAGAGAACAATGAGATCAGGGGGAAGATTCAGGAAATATTTCTGAAAGGGCACATCAGGCCAAGCTCATCACCTTGTGGGAGCCTGATATTATTGGTACAGAAGAAGAAAGGGACCTGGAGGCTATGTATTGACTACCAAGTGTTGAAAAAGATCACTGTCCGGAATAGGTACCCAATCCCGCAGATTGACGACCTTCTTGACCAACTCAAAGGGTTCAAATATTTCAGCAAGATTGACTTGAAGTCAAGTTATCACCAAGTGCCAATTGAACCCTCTGATGTGTGTAAGATTGCCTTCAAATCCAAGGAGGGTCTTTTCAAATGGTTGGTCATGCTGTTCAGATTGACGAACGACCATGCAACCTTCATGAGACTGATGGATGAAATCATGCGACCCTTCACCAATGCATTCATGGTGGTGTATTTAGATGAAATCTTGATCTTTAGCTAGAGTTGGAAGGAACACCTCCACGATATTCGAAAAGTCCTTCAAACCCTCGAGAACACGTTATGTGCTAACTTGGAGATATGCACCTTTGGCCTGACCCAAGTTTAATATCTTGGGTACATAATTGATGAGCAGGGTGTACATGTGGACCCATCCAAGATACAAGTCATTTGGGACTGGCTAGCCCCAACCACTCTAAAAGAGCTTCACAGCTTTTTGGGTCTTACCAAATTCTATTGTAGGTTCATGTTGGGGTTCTCTCATATCACTTGCCTTTAAGTCAAGTCACCAAGGGCGGAGCAAAAGAAAAGTTTTTTTGGTCTGAAACCCAACATCAAGCATTCTCCGAGTTGAATAATCGCCTCTATTATGCACCAATGCTCACTTTACCAGACTTGCAACAACCATTTGAGATTGAAACAGATGCCTCCAACTATGCTATTGGTGCGATTCTTGCTCAGCATGGGCATCTAGTGGCTTACCACCGTGAGACACTTTCAGATACAATCCAAAAGTACCTCACTTACGACAAAGAAATGTATTCCATTGTGGAGGCATGTCGTCAATGGAAGCATTACATTCTAGGGAAGGAAACGGTCATCCACATCGACCACCGAACTCTATAGTTCATACAGACACAAGGGAATTTGCAGAACAATCGCCATCAGAAATAGTCCACCTACCTGCAACAATTCCATTTGAACATTAAGTATAAGAAGGGAAACACCAATAATGTCGTTGATTGCCTCAGCCGACCACCGGTTATGGCGCTGATCACTGTGCTCGACTCTTGTGGGCACGAGACATCAAGGTGGCCACATGCTTACAAGAGCTATCCAGAATTCAGAAGAACATACCAAACACTCCTAGAAGGGAAGTAAGTTCCAAATTTTCACCTTTAGGATGCAATGATATGCCACTTTGGACACATATGTGTTCCTTCAAGCGAGCGTGCCAAGATGATTTGGGAGGCGCACTACAGTTAAGTCGCTAGACATTTTGAAGTAGATAAAATACTGGTGGCATTGCAAAAGTATTTTTATTGGTCGAAACTTCGTCAGGATGTTGGGAAGTACATTAGATCCTGCACCACCTATGCCATTTCCAAACCAACCATCAAGAAGCAAGGCCTGTATACTCCTCTACCTACTCCTAGTCGGCCTTGGGAATTTGTCTCCATGGATTACATGTCGGGCCTTCCTTCTACTAAGCATGACAATGATTGCATTTTTGTGGTCATTGACAGATTCTTTAAGATGGCCATCATGGCAGCCTGCAAGAAGAGTATCACAACAGAGGCCATTGCTAAGCTCTTCTTTGAGTGAGTATGGGTACACTTTGGGATCCCACAGTCCATTGTCTTAGATCGGGACAGCAGATTCCTGAGTGCATTTTGGTCAAGTCTTTGGTCGATGTTGGATACAAAACTTACTAAGTCCACGACTTTCCATCCCCAAATTGATGGCCAAACAGAGGTTGTCAACATGATGATCGTACACATTCTACGCATGTACAACTCGAAGCATCCACACACATGGGATGAAAGCCTCCCCTATGTCCAGCACAGCTACAATAGATCTCTCCACAGCTCAACGGGTCACAACCCCTTTCAGGTAGGGTTGGGATTTCATCCATTATGTCCCATTGACATGGCCATACCATTTGCAGCTACTCAGGCAAATTCGACTCATGTCAAGTCCAAAGTCGACAGGGCTAACATCTTCATTGAGTGCATTCAATACATCCACTAGTAGGTCCATGATATATTGGACTAAGCTAATGCTAAGTACAAGCAGTGCCGTGATCAGCATCAGGTGTCACACAAGTTCCAGGTGGGCAACAAAGGTTGGCTACATTTGCAAAAGGAGCGCCTCGCTGGACCCCACTGCAAGCTTCGCCCGCTCTAATATGGGCCATACACCATCATCAAGGCTGTAGGGGACAATTCCTTTGAGATTAGCATTCCAACGTTCCTTGTTCTGCACCCAGTGTTAAATGTAGACCACCTTCGGCCATACTTTCCACCATTGTTGGACACATTCGACGTTGCAGAACAACTCACACCAACATAGCTAAACCCAGATTGCATGGAACAGGCCACCACCGATCAGATCATGGACACACAGATCAAGAACACTCGCTAGCAAAATATCCAACTATATCAGGTTGTCAAAGCTAGCCAACTCGTTCACCAAGGCAAGTGTCTCACCAGGGACCAAGTTCAGCAGAAGTTTCCCCATCTCATGGAGGCACTCAACGCAATGGGGACCATTACTTCCTAAGAGGGAAGGAATGATCCAGGTGGATATTGGGGGCCACCCACCTATTCCACTTGGAACCCCAACACTGTCTCTTTCAGTTTTTCAGTTTCCTTAATTGTAGCACAGTTTACTATTTTTGGCAGTTTTTCGAGACCTGAACTTCTGGAGCCATTTTAAGGCCATAAATGATGTTTTTAGGGAAAAAGGAGAGACTAGAAGCTTTCCAATTTGGGTTCCCATTTTTTTCAACCTTCTCTTTGAGATCTTCAAAATGAGGTACTATGATAGCCAAACGAAGAACGTATGCCAAAGTTACAACCCTGGGAAGTTGATGTACCAATTTACCCAAACGGGGTCCACAGGTTTGGCGCTTCATCTCCCAGGGTTAGGTTTTTGAATGTTTAGGGTTTTCCATTGTTTCTCAATAATAAATAGGCCTTTGAGCCTCATTGTAACATAGTTCAGAGGCATGTAGCCGCCACATCTCTTCTCAAAGATAAGCTACCATCCCCCGAACTATCTTATTTCCATTCTGTTTGTAAACATAGTTCAATATTTTTTAATTAATGAAATGAAGTGTTTTTCTGCTGCATATCTGTATTTATGATTATATCTGTAAGTTTTTACGTTCTTGTTTAAGTTCGGATCAGTGGTATTAGAGGGAAGTACTCTTTCTCTGTTTTTCTTTGCATGTCCGCAACGAGGTAAGGGTATAAGGAGTTAGGGCTCGATCTGGTTGAACCATTGCAAGGTCAGCCTCGCAAAACTCGACGAACTCCCATGGTGAAAGAAAAGAAAGATGAGGGGGTAGGAGATCCTTTCAAAATGTTGCTTGAGGAAGCCCTCGAGCGACATAGGGATGCGATGATGGATAACTTTGCCCAGATCCTTCGATGACTACCCACAGGCGATGTATCTTCATCCAGCAGCCACTTTGGAGGCACCACTCCTTTTAAGGTACAAGTTAACTTCCATATTCCCATATTTGAAGGCTTGATAGATGTAGGCATCGTAGATAAATGGTTAAATATGTTGGAAGGATATTTTTTAGTTCATGACTTTTTCAATTGGGAAAATATTACTTTTGCACTTCTCAAAGTCGCCCCACACGTCAAGGACTGGTGGGAAACATACTGTGAACAAAAGGATGAGAGTGAACCCTCATTGTTTTTAGTCGCAACCACTTGGGATTATTTCCGAGACGCCATCAAGGAACAGTATTACCCTGTTGAGAGCTATGAAGATAAATACATAAAGTGGACCACACTACGGCAAGGAAGGGACCAAGGTGTTGAAGCTCACAAAAATTTTCCATACCCTTCGCACGAAGTTGGGTATCAAGGATACTGAGCGGAATTTGGTGCTCAAGTACCGCGAATGTCTACAAAAGTACATCCAAGACGAGATGGAGTTCCTGGACATTTCCTCACTCGGCACGATGTACCAGTAGGCCGTCAAGATTGAGCAGAAGTTTAAACAAAAGAAGCGGGACTTTGGTTCTTTGAATCCAAAGCAAGGAAAAGGTGCCCCCAAACAATAGAACAAAGGACCAAGCCAAGGGGGGGCTACCCAGGACAACCCGCCGAAGCCGCAAGCAAAGAAAAACATGACAAAGATAAAGAAGGACACGGGAAAATGGTGTGAGTTCCATAAGAGCTCCACTTACAATATAAGTGAGTGTTGGGCCAAACAGTCACTAGTGGTCGAGCTAAAGACTTCTGAATCAAACACATGTTCCAACTCTAAATCAGAACTCAATAATGGAACTAACAAAGGGAAGCATATCATTGATGCAGAATCCAGTGCCACCATGGCCACCACCAAGATCCAGAAGATTGAGCTTAAAGATCCAGAGGAGGGGAACGCCTCTTCCACTCATAGATGTGGGTGAAGGGTTCTCCGCTGCAGTTCATTTCCGATAGCGGGAGCCAAATGAACCTCATTTAAGCAAATGTCGTGAAGAAACTAGGCCTAAATACTACAACACATCCAAAACAATACACCATCGGGTGGCTTCACCAAGGACGGGATCTTCATGTCAGCCGACAGTGTCGCCTTCCCTACAGCATCAAGCCCTTCACGGATGAGGTATTGTGTGATGTTTCCCCTCTTGAAGTTTGTGATGTATTGTTAGGACAACCATACTTGTGGAAGCAACATGTTGTATATGAGTCTAGACCTCACTCTGTGATTATTACCTTGGCCAACAAGTTGTACAGGATACCAGAGGTAGCCCCGCCTACCGCCATCTCTTTGATCACTACAAAGCAATGCAGTAAGATCATTTCCTAGACCAGGAAATTTGTTTTCCTTATGATTCACCCTTAGGGCAAGAAGAAGGTTATGGCCATGGCTTCCAAGAAGGGCTCCTCTGCACAACAACAGTAGATGGAAAAGGTTGTGGAGGAGTACAAGGATATTTTCGCCTCACCTACAAGGGTACCTCTGCACTATCAGGTCAAGCACTCCATCGATCTGACGTCGTACGCGCCGCAGTCCAATGGGCCAATCTATCGGTTCTCTATTATGGATACTGATGAGATTAGGAGGTAGATTCAGGAAATATTTTCAAAAGGGCACATCAGTCCAAGCTCATCACCTTGTGGGAGCCCGATTCTATTGATACAGAAGAAGGATGGGACCTGGAGGTTGTGTATTGACTACCGATTTTTGAACAAGATCACTGTCTAGAATAGGTACCCAATCTTGCAGATTGATGTCCTTCTGTACCAGCTCAAGGGGGCCAAATATTTTAGCAAGATTGACTTGAAGTCAGGTTATCACCAGGTGCCTATCAAACCCTCTGATGTGTGGAAGACTACCTTCAAATCCAAGGAGGTTCTTTTCGAATGGTTGGTCATGCCGTTCGGATTGACGAATGTCCTTGCAACCTTCATGAGACTGATGGATGACATCTTGTGACCCTTCACCAATGCATTCATGGTGGTGTATTTAAGTGACATCTTGATCTTCAACGAGAGTTGGGACGAGCACCTCCACCATATTCGACAAGTCCTTCAAACCCTGCGACAACACAAGTTGTGTGCTAACTTGGAGATATGTACCTTTGGCTAGACCCAAGTTTAATATCTTGGGTACATAATTGATTAGTAGGGTATACATGTGGACCCATCCAAGATAAAAGTCATTTAGGATTGGCCAGCCCCAACCATTATAACGGAGCTCAGCAACTTTTTGGATCTTGCCAACTTCTACCGTAGGTTCATGTTGGGGTTCTCTCATATCACTTGGCCTTTAAGTCAAGTCACCAAGGGCAGAGCAAAAGCAAAGTTTTTTTGGTCTGAAACCCAACAGTAAGAATTATCCAAGTTCAAGAATCGCCTCTATTCTGCACCGGTACTCACATTACCAAACTTGCAATAACCATTTGAGATTGAGACAGATGCCTCCGACTATGCTATTGGTGTGGTTCTTACTCAGCATGGGCATCCATTGGCTTACCACAGTGAGATACTTTTAGATACAATCCAAAAGTACCGCACTTATGAAAAAGAAATGTATTCCATTGTGCAGGCATGTCGTCAATGTAAGCATTACATTCTGGGGAAGGAAACAGTCATCCACACAGAACACCAACCTCTATAGTTCATACAGACACAAGGGAAGTTGTAGAACAATCGCCATCAGAAATGGTCCACCTACCTGCAACAATTCCATTTGAACATTAAGTATAAGAAGAGCAACACCAATAATGTCGTTGATTACCTCAGCCAACCACCGATCATGGCATTGATCATTGTGCTCGACTCCTGTGGGCACGAGACATCAGGGTGGCCACATCCTTACAAGAGCGATCCGGAATTCAGCAGAACATACTAGACACTCCTAGAAGGAAAGTAAGTTCCAAATTTTCACCTTCAGGATGCACTGTTATGCCACTTTGAACACATCTTTGTTCCTTCAAGCGAGCGTGCCAAGATAATTTGGGAGGCGCACTACAGTCAGGTTGCTAGAAATTTCAAAGTAGAGAAAATAGTGGCGGTATTGCAAAAGCATTTTTATTGGCCGAAACTTCATTAGGATGTTGGGAAGTACATTAGATTCTGCACCACCTATGCCATTTCCAAACCAACCATCAAAAAGCAAGGCTTGTATACTCCTCTACCTACTCCTAGTCGGCCTTGGGAAATTGTCTCCATGGATTACATGTTGGGCCTTCCTTCTACTAAGCACGACAACGATTGTGTTTTCGTGGTCGTCGATAGATTCTCTAATATGGCCATCATGGCAGCCTGAAAGAAGAGTATCACAGTAGAGGCCACTGCTAAGCTCTTGTTTGAGCGAGTATGGGTACACTTTGGGATCCCACAATTCATTGTCTCAGATCGTGACAACAAATTCCTGAGTGCATTTTGGTCAAGTCTCTGGTCGATGTTGGATACAAAGCTTACTAAGTCCACGACTTTCCATCCCCAAACTGATGACCAAACAGAGGTTGTCAACAGGATGATCGTACACATTCTACGCATGTACAACTCGAAGCATCCACACACATGGGATGAAAGCCTCCCCCATGTTCAGCACAGCTACAACAAAGCTCTCCACAACTCAACGGGTCACAACCCCTTTTAGGTAGGGCTGGGATTTCATCCATTATGTCCCATTGATGTGGCCATACCATTTTCACCTACTCAAGCAGATTCGGCTCATGTCCAGTCTAAAGTCGACAGGGCTAACAACTTCATTGAGTGTATTCAATACATCCGCTAGCAGGTCCATGATATATTAGACAGAGCCAGTGTTAAGTACAAGCAGTGCCACGATCAACATCGAGTGCCGCACAAGTTCCCGGTGGGTGACAAAGTTTGGCTACATTTGCAGAAGGAGCACCTCGCTGGACCCCACCGCAAGCTTTGCCTGTGCCAATATGGGCCATACACCATCACCAAGGTTGTAGGGGACAATGCCTTTGAGCTTAGCATTCCACCATTCCTTGTTCTGCACACGGTGTTAAATGTAGACCGCCTTTAGCCATACTTTCAACCATTGTTGGACACATCCGACATTGTAGAACAACTCACACCAACATAGCTAAACCAAGACTGCATGGAACAAACCACCACCAATCGGATCATGGAGACATAAATCAAGAACACTCGCCGGAAAAATATCCAACTATATTGGGTTGTCAAAGCTGTCCAACTCCTTCACCAAGGCAAGTGGTTCACTAGGGACCAAGTTCAGTAGAAGTTTCCCCATCTCATGGAGGCACTCAACACAATGGGGACCATTACTTCCTAAGGGGTGAGGAATGATCCAGGTGGATATTGGTGTCCACCCACCTATTCCACTTGGAACCCCAACACTCTCTCATTCAATTTCTTGGTTTCCTTAATTGTAGCACAGTTTACTATTTTTGGCAGTTTTTCAGGTCCTGAACTTCTGGAGCCATTTTGAGGTCCTATACGACGTTTTTAGGGAAAACGGAGAGACCAAAAACGTCCCAATTTTTGTTTTCATATTGTTTTTCAAACTCTTTGAGATCTTCGAAATGAGGTATTATGATAGCTAAACGAAGATCATATGCCAAAGTTACGACCCCGGGAATTTGATGTACCAATTTACCCAAACGGGGCCCATAGGTTTAGCGCTTCATCTCCTAGGGTTAGGTTTTTGGATGGTTAGGGTTTTCCATTGTTTCTCAATAATAACTAGGCCTTTCATGTAGCCACCACATCTCTTCTCAGAGATAAGCTACCATCGCCCAGACGATCTTATTTCCATTATGTTTGTAAGCATGGTTCATTATTTTTCTATTAATGAACTGAAGTGTTTTTCTGCTGCATCTCTGTATTTATGATTATATCTTTAAGTTGTTGTGTTTCTATGTAAGTTCAGATCATGCTATGCCATTTCCTAGATAACCATGGTGTGATGGGACTCATTCTTGGTTGAGATTTTTATTGCCAGAAGTTTTTGGAACCAGGTGAGGTGATTTCAGAAAAATTCCCAAGGGTTTGGGGTGAAGATGGTTTTCTCCAGGAAGCCCTTGACAAGTGGGTGGAGACAGGAAAATTCCTCAAGGTATGGTCAAGAAATTCGAAGGCATCCAAGCTTATTTTGGTTTTGTGATCTCTTGATTGGATTTGGCGAGATCACAATAGTTTGATGGTGGAGGTGGTTTAACTTCTGGATTCTCTTCATTGATTATATATTGGTTTATTTGATGAGATCCCACATTCATGCTTGGAATATGGCGTGAGGGTGATTGGTTGAAAGAAATATTTGGTTTAGCTCAATCTATGGTTGGGTGGTACATGGAAGTCCCTGACTTGGTTGGATTTTTCATATGTTAATAAGAGTTATTTTCCTACTGTGAATTATGAGCATTTGTACTTTTTATTATGTTGATTTGATTTTTGTTCTTTCATGGTTAATATTCTGGTTATATGTTGGTTATAAGCATGATTTATGATGTGCTTTGGCTATGGATCTTATTATGCTTTGATAAATTATTGAATGGTTGATGAATGCATGGGCTAACTAGTGTAGTTGCAGCTACTTGAGAGGGCATTAGACATTCTCCATGATTTTTATCTAAGGTACAAAGATTTACACTCAGATATGCATTCATGACTTATAGTTTACATGTTTACCATGTGTTTCACGAATTGTCTAGTATGTTTGTCTAGTATCTTCTAGTTTGTCTAGGTCAAGTTCTAGCTTCGAGCTTGAATGATTAATATTTTTGTTATGAGAAATATGATTATGGAAGGTTACAAGAAATTATGGATAGTGTTCTAGAGGCTAGCCTAGAAAATTGGCTCAGATCTCGGGACCGTATGCACAAAATTGAGGATTTAGGGCCATAATCGCATGGAGCAAGGCTTGTAAGTGTGGTTGGAGGCTCACAACTGCATGTAGGTAGCGTCAAGGGTGAGTTTATAGGTATAGGTCTGAGAAAAAATATTCTAGCTCAAATATTCATCATTGGAATGCCATTAGCATTCAATGATTGGATTGAGTATGATGAGCCTTGGTCATTAGAGGAAGTCATTAAGAAGATGAAGCACTTTTATGAGTATTCAAAGCACAACACTAAGCCTTAGCATGTCTGGAAAGGCAATGAAAATACCAAAATAAAATGGCCTTTGAAGCAGGAAAGACCTCAGAATGCAGGTGAGAAAGAAAATGTGGCTCCTTACAAGAAGTTTAATGCAGTTGATAAGGGACATGGATTTTAGCCTGGAGAGCAACAGAATAAATGTGTTGTCATGGAATCGTTGCGGTGTTAGATTTGTGGCAAGGATCACCATAAGAATGATTGTCCATTGTACTAGGGTGGCATACCTCAGATCTAAAGTGCGCAGGAGGCACAAAAAATTGGGGATGTTGGTTAGAGCATTCCTTGGATTTATGCAACAATTGATAACAAGCAGGAGGATCACCAGGAATCCATTATTGAGATGGAAGGTAAGCTCTATGATCAATTTGTTTCCATTTTGATTGATCCTGGATCTAATTATATTTATGTTAATCATGACCAGGTGGATAAGTGTGGCTTAAGAAAAGAAGTGCATGCAGAGTCTTGGTTAGTGTAGTTGGCTACAGGTACCAAGAAAAGAGTTCATCATTGGGTGAGAGCTTGTGCATTTGAGCTGAATGGTATGCCTACATCAACACATCTAAATGTGCTTCCTTTTGGGTTCATACAATATGATTTTGGGTATGGATTGGTTGTACCTTCACAATACTAAGGTATATTATTACGAAAAGGATATTAATTGCATGGATGACGATGGAGAGAGGAGAATCTTGCAGGGTAAGAAGAAGCTTACATCAGTGAGAATGGTTACAACTATGCAGGCTAGGGGCAGTTACCAGGAATGGTGTGTATTGTTTGTACTGAATGTTTCCAGTGACAAGGGGAAGGATGTTGAGGATGCTAAAGTTCTAAAGAGGTATTCAAATTTGCAGCAATTTAAGGATGTATTTCCGGCAGAGATTTATGAGTTACTACCTCATAGGGAAGTGGAATTTTCTATTGAGTTGGTACTAGGAGAAACGTCAACATCAAAGACACCATACAAGATGAGTACTCCAAAGTTGGTGGAATTGAAGTTCCAGCTTAAGGAAATGCTTGATAAAGGATATATTAGGACAAGTGTGTTACCTTGGGGTGCACCAATGTTGTTTGTGAAGAAGAAGGATGATATTCTCAGGTTGTGTATTGAATATAGACAGTTGAACAAGGTGACGATCAAGAATAGGTATCATTTGCCGCAAATTGATAACTTGTTTGACCAGTTGAAGGGAGCAGTAATGTTCTCGAAGATTGAATTGACATCAGGATATCATCAGGCACGCATAAAAGAAGAGTACATCTACAAGATTTCATTGCATACCATGTATGGGCATTATGAGTTTGTAGTGGTTCTAATTGGTCTTACTAATGCTCCAATTAGTTTCATGTGTTTTATGAATAATATGTTGCGTCCTTATTTGGACAAGTTTGTGATAGTATTCATTGATGATTTATTGATATATTCTAAGAAAGAGGAAGAGCATGCAAAACACTTGGAAACAATGTTAATATTATTGAGAGAGCATCAGTTTTATGCCAAAATTAGTAAGTGTAGTTTCTTTCAGACTGAATTTCGTTACTTGGGACATGTTGTTTCCAAGGAACGTATAACAGTGGACCTGGAAAAGATCAGAGCTTTCATGAAGTGGGAAGATCCTAGGAATGTGGATCCGGTCATATCATTCATGGGATTAGCGTGTTATTACATGAGGTTCATCATAAACTTCTCACAGATTGCCTATCCTATTACATGTTGCAACGAAAAGGAAAGAAGTTTGAATGGAATGAGGAGTGTGCAACTAGTTTTGAGCAATTGAAGAAATTTCTTACAAATGTTCCAATATTGAAGATTATAAATCCAGATAAAGAGTTTGTCGTTTGTATATATGAAGTCCTGATGCAAGAAGGACAAATGAAGTCTTGATGCAAGAAGGACTTGGTGGAGTCATAATTTCGGAAGGACATGTGGTATGATGTGAGTCAAGGAAGCTGAATGAGCATGAACAGAACTATGTGATGCACAATCTTGAGTTGGCAGCTATCATTCATGCATTGAAGATGTGGAGACATTATCTTATTGGCAGGAAGTTTATTCTGATGAGTAGTCATAGTGGGTTGACGTACTTTTTGTATCAACCCAATATGAATGCTAGGAAAGCTAGATGGTTGGATACCCTCAGTGAGTTTGATTTTGATATCAGGTACATCAAGGGTAAGGAGAACATGGTTGTATATGCTCACAATAGGAGAATGTAGGTGAATCATATTACAACAGTGAATTCTTATGGGATAGACTTGTAGGAGAGGATCTTGCAGGAAAGACAACATGATGACATGTATCAACAAGTGAGGCATAGGTTATAGCAACAGGGTGAAGGTAATAGGGATGAGGAGTATCATCTCACAATATATGGCTTGGTTAGATTCAAGAATAGGATTTATGTGCCAGATGACAGTGAGCTCAAGAAGCTTATCTTGAGGGAGTTTCATGTTAAGTCGTATTCAGGTCACTCGGGATATCAAAATACATTAACACCAGTTAATAAATTCTATCATTGACCGAACTTGAATAGAGATTTGGTTGTGTTTATTGCGAGATGTCTAGACTGTCAGCAGGTAAAAGAAGAATGTAACCATCCAGGTGGTTAATTATAGCTAATCCCTATTCCAGAGTAGAAACAGGAGGTCATTTCCATGGACTTCATTATAGTTTTATCGAGGACATTGAGACAACATGATTCCATCATGGTTGTGGTTGACAGGTTAAGTAAGGTAGCTCACTTCATTGCAGTTAAGTCTATTAATTCATCTAGTGAGGTAGCTCAGGTTTTCAGTAGAGAGATAGTAAGGTTGTATGGTGTTCCTAAGAAGATCATATCAAATAGAAATGCCAAGTTCACTTCTAGGTTTTGGAAAGAGTTGTTTGCAAGTTTGGAGACAGAGTTGGATTTCAGTACAACTTATCATCTGCAAACAAACGAACATACATAGAGGGTCAACATGATTCTTTAGGACATGTTGAGGAAATACATCATGCATCAGCAAAGGAAATGGGACGAGGATATTCCACTGTTATAGTTTGCTTATAATATTGGGTATTGAGAGTCCTTGAGGATGAGTCCATTTTAGGTTCTTTACAGGAGGATTTGTAATACTCCCATCAGATAGAGTGTCCAGTAAATAGGGTGTTGATTGCACCGAACATGTTGGCAGAGATGGAACTAGAAATGAAGGTTATTAATGTTGAAAAAATGTAACTAGGTTTGGTATTCATAAATGTATTTATCAAAAGGATGAAAAAGATTTTTTTTTTATTGTTATAATGACTTATTAAAGCATGGGTTTCATGCTTGGGTTATCATTTTATTAGTCAAAGTCCCCATTATGGACTCCTAGGATTAATATTGAGTCATTAGATTCATTGTATATTTTATGAGATCCTTCTTGGGCTTTTGAACGATTAAAAAAGAATTATTTTTTAGTCAAGGATGAATTATGTAACCTCGACACCAAGTCAGCCTCAACTGGGCAATTATATCTCACCAATATCATGTATATTGGAGCATATAGAATTCATTTGGACGCACTCTCTCTCACAAGTTCGATATTCAAGAAAGAGTTGGGAAAAGTGAGATATTGAAGAAGGAGGCAAAAAGGAGTGTGAAGTTCGTCAAGAAGGAAGGGAAGGAAGAAATCGAATTTTTGGGTTGTCTCTCTCTTTCTCTTGTGTGGGATACTTTAGAAGATTGAAGTATTTTTATCAAAGTCGAAGTTGTTGCTGCTACGAGTTGCTGCTTGTTGTTTCCAAGTCGAAGTGGCTAGGGTCGAAGTGTTGTTTTTGCTAGGTCAAAGGTTGAATCGAAGAAGGAAAGGCTGACTTGGTGTGGAGGAGGTCTGTGTCTAGGTTTAAGAGTCTTAGGAAAAACTATTGAAGGAAGATATTTTGACTAGATTTTCCCCTAGATAGGGGTTTTTCCTTGGCAGAGTTCCTACATCTTGTGGTTGTGTTTTTGTGATATTCATGCACACATAATTTGGTAATTTTCTTGATGAAAGATAATATAACAAATAAGAAAAAAAATCCAACATAGTTCACAAGTAATTATCAAGAAATAGAAATCTAACCTTAATTCTACTAACATTGATTTCTCAACATGGTATCAGAGCTAAGGTCGAAGAAGATTTAATATCACTTCGTTGGATTAAAGGAAATGATTACTCACTCTATGATAAGAATGAGATTAAATACTATAGGAAGATGGATCAAGAAAATCGTCTACTACTTATTCAAAAATGTTAAAAGTCAAGAGTTCTTAGTTGCACTTACAGGATCACTTAATAATGATAATGCATGGATCATTGACAGAGAAGCATCAAGGAATATGGCATGGGAAAGTAAACAACTTCAAACTCTATCAAAGGAACCATCTTATCATGCAGTGTAATTGGGAGACAACAAAAGCTATGTTGTTAGAGGCTTGGGATCAACATCTTTGAAGCTGGAGAATGGAACAAAACTACATCTCAACAATATACTATATGTTCTAGGTTTGAAAAATAATTTGCTTTCAATTTCATGTTTAGAAGATAAAGGGATAAAGTTATTTTGTTGATGGAAAGGTCTTTGTTTGGGGAAAAGATTCGAGTATTGATAAAGTTAGGGTTATTGGAGTTCGTGAAGGACGCTTGTATAGAGTCATTGCACCACCTCCTCAAACCCTGGTTCATATGGAAATAAATCCCATTGAGCTATGGCATAGAATATATGGTCATCTTCACTAGAATTTCATTCCCACTCTTAAACATCTAGTTCATGGCATCCCCGATATCAAATAAGATCGTGAAGGAGTTTGCAAGGGATGATATTTTGGAAAACATACAAGAAAACCGTTTTCAAATAGTGAAACAAGGTCTAAAGAAATATTAGACCTCATACATTTTGATGTATGTGGGCCTTGGTCTAAAAAATCACTTGGAGGTCATATTTATTATGTAACATTTATTGATGATCACTCTAGAAAGACATGGCTCTACCTTCTCAAGAAAAACGATGAAGTATTTGAGAAATTCAAGGAGCTCAGATGTGAAGTGGAAACCCTAACCGAAAGGAAAATAAATACTTTGAGATCCGAAAATGGTGGGGAATACATTTCTAAATAATTGATTGCATATTGTAAAGAAGCGGGAATTAAGAGGGAGCTTATTATTCCCTACTATCTTGAACAAAATGGAGTGGCCGAAAGAAAGAATAGGACAATTGAAGATGGTGTATGAACAATGCTCCTTGATCAAGACCTACCAAAATTTCTATGGGGAGAAGCAACAATGACAACCGTATATATTCAAAATAGAAGTCCTCGTAGAATTCTTGAAAATATGACACCTAAGGAAGCATTCACAGGGAAGAAGCCAAGTGTGGACCATCTCTGAATATTTAGGAGTCCTGCCTATATCCACATTCCAAAGGACAAACAAAATAAGTTAGATTCTACAAGCATCAAATGGATCTTCGTTGGCTATAGTCTCTCCTCAAAGGAACATAGAATCTAAATCAAGGAAGGGAGCACATTGAAGTAAGAATGGACATTAAATTTGATGAAAATCAAGCCTACATAATATCTAAGGACATTCCTATTGATTTCGATGATGAAGATTTACCTATATTTGAAGAAGAATAAGTACAACCCAACAATCCTTCTATAATTCAAGAAGAAGAAGAAGGACCAAGTGAGCCTATTCAACCTGTGATCATACCGAACACAAGGAAGAGGCCAAATTGGTTAAAAGATACTCTTGAAGATGCTGAAGGACATGGAGTTGCGAAAGGAACCTTTAGAGAAAGAAAAAAGCCGAAGAGATATTCTGGATATGTTGCATATATGACAAGAATAATTGAAGCCAAACCATCTACATTTGATGAAGCTTCTCATTAAGAAGTATCGAATAAATCTATGTAGGAAGAATATTAATCCATCATGAAGAATGGGGTTTGGGAAATCATTCCTAGACCTAGTTAGAAATCAATTGTCACCTCAAAATGGATCTACAAGATCAAACATATTGTTGATGGACATATAAATAAATACAAAGCCATATTTGTTGCAAGGTGTTTCTCTCAAAAGGAAGGCATAGATTATGAAGAAACCTTTGCACCCACTACAAGGTATACTACCATTAGATCTTTGGTTTCATTGGTTGCTATAATGGGATGGAATATCCATCAAATGGATGTGAAGACAACATTTTTGAATGGGACCATCGATGAGGAAGTATACATTGAGAAACCTGAAGGATTTAAAGTAAATGGAAAATATACTCATATATGTAGACTCAAGAAGGCCATATATTCTTTGAAGCAATCTCCTAGGGCATGGTATGCAAGAATGGATGCATACCTTCTAAGAATTGGGTTTGTGAAGAGTTTTGTTGATCCAAATCTCTACATCAAGGTTGTGAATAATGCGCCATCCATTATTATATTATATGTGGATGGCCTATTCATTACAGGTGTGGATATAAGAATACAATAATGCAATAAGATGCTGGCAGCTAAATTTGAGATGAAGGATCTAGGACTAATGCACTATTACCTAGGTCTGGAAGTATGGAAAAATCTCGGGGAGATATATTTGGGGCAAGGAAAGTATATCATAAAGTTGTTGCAGAAATTTGGGATGATGGATTCCAAGCCCATGACTACTCCTATGATCACCAATCTCAAGAAGTTGAGGAGCTCTAACTCAAGTCTCGTGGATCCTACCTCCTATCATTAGTTGGTGGGTTCTCTGATGTATCTGGTAAATACTAGGCCAGATATATGCTTTGTTGTGAACATTCTTAGTCAATTTCAGTTGGAGCCTCGTCATGATCACTGGATAGATGCCAATCCTATATTGAGATATCTTCGTGGCACGATACATCACTGCCTAAAGTACAATAGCAAGGAAGTCAAGTTGATTAGCTTCACAAATTCTGATTGGGGTGGTAGTGAGATAGATGAAACAAGCACTACCGGTGGATGATTTAGTTTGGGATCTTCCATGATCTCATGGATGAATAGAAAGCAAGATCTCATTTCTTTGAGTAGTGCTGAAGCAGAGTACATGGCTGAATGTGTAGTAGGAAAGGAGGTTGTATGGTTGAGGAAGCTTCTGACAGATTTGTTCGAGAAGCCTTTGGATCCTACTATCATAAACTTTGATAATCAAAGTTTCATTAAGATGTTTGGAGATATCGTGTGTCATGCTAGGACATATCATATCAACAATAAGTTCCACTACATTAGGAACTTGGTGCAGGATGGGGCCATGAAGCTATAGTATGTCCCGACAGACAATCATGTAGCTAATATACTAACAAAGTATCTTCCTAATAAGAAGTTTGAATATCTTAGAAGCATGCTTGGTTTAGTTGATATTGTTGATCTTGTTGATAATGATAAAATTTTGGAAGATATTGGTTCAGGCTTTGTATGTGAGACACATTCCTTGGGAGGACATTTGGTCATCGCTCTATGTTGATGTCTAGTTCCCGAAGTATGGAGGGTGGCATTGTTCATGGAGATTTGACCTTGGATACACACCTACATCCCTGGGTTGATGGTTAGCAAGTAAGCGTGATGGTACCTAGAGAAGATGAAATCTTTAGTTCATCTTAGTCCCTCTCAGATAGATTGCCCTAGTCAGGAATCTGTTATGTGGCATTGTTGTGCCTAAACTATTGAGAGACCTTGGATATATTTCCCTGGTCAGGAATATATTCCATGGAATTGTGGTGCCAAAACTCTTCATATTTCATATAGTTTGAGATCTCCCTTGTACTTGTTGTGAATACCTCCTTAGTTAAGAGGGAGTGTTAAAAAAATTTAACCAAGCTCGGTCTTCATAAATGTATTTATCAAAAGAATGAAAAATATTTTTTTATTATTGTTACAATGACTTATTAAAGCATGGGTTTCATGCTTAGGTCATCATTTTATTAGTCAAAGCCCTAATTATGGACTCCTAGGATTAATATTAAGTCATTAGAATCATTGTATATTTTATGAGACCCTTCTTGGGTGTTTGAATGATGTATAAGGAATTATTTTTGAGTCAAAGAAGAATTATGTAACCTCCACATGAAGTCAACCTCAAGAAGATCAAGTGGGCATCAACTGGGAAATTTGACCTCGCCAAAAGCTTATATATTGGAGCAGATCAAATTCATTTGGACACACTCTCTCTCACAAGTTCGATATCCAAGAAAGAGCTCGAAAAAGTGTGAAATTGAAGAAGGAGGCTAAAAGGAGTGTGAATTTGGTCAAGAAGGAAGGGAAGGAAAAAATAAAATTTTTGGGATCTCTCTCTCTCTCTCTCTCTCTCTCTCTCTCTCTCTGTTAGGCCCCTATACTACTAGTGTAACCCCTTATTGTTATTAGTATAACCCACTTATTATATTGATGTACCCATGTAGTGCCCATATTGTTGCTATTATGCCACATAGAAGCCCACCATTGTTACTGTTGTGCCCTACAATATTATTGTTATGTAGGCTTTGATTGTATTGGGACCACTTAGACTCCTATATATAGAAAGGAGGTATTTTCATTTGTATCATCCAAGAATTGTTCATTTATGTAATGTAAAGGAGGTTGCCCCCTCGAAGAGGCTGAATTATAAGGCGTGGATCTCTCTTTTCTATCTTTTTGTGAGCTGGTTTCATAACATTTGGTATCAGAGCTTTGGATTCTAGGGTTTCGCTGCTCCAAACAGGCCATCGTGGAATTTTCGCTATAAATTTTTTTCTGTGACGTTTCAGAAGTCGCAAAAAAAACCCATTTGAGAAGAATTGGCGCTGAACCTTGGGTTCGAATTTCAGATCTTTTTGCACAATATTTTCGGAGATATGATCTGTGGAATTTGGTCTTTTTGCAGACTCCTGAATTACACTCAAAACAGGTGACCTAGGGAAAATCGTCATAACTTTCTTTCTGAGCATCGGATTGAAATTTTTTAAGAAGGTACAGAAAGAGGACGGACTCTAGTTTCAGTTTATATATTTTTTAGAGTCAAAGGTTGAAACAAGGACACGTGGCACTTCATACAAGTTCGCTCTACTGAACTAGTATATAATCAGGTCACTGCGGGAGATTGTGCATAACGTTTTCTTGGAGAATCCGATTTGGATCAGACTTATAGCATTAGAAAGAGGACACAGAGGACTACTACAGATCACAAGTTTAGAACTTAAAGATCCAAAAGTATAGAGTTACAGTCGTTTCAAGGTAGAGCTCCTAAAATCAAGAAAAAGCAAGATGAGGAAGTTTGATGGCAAGGATCCGGTAAATTGGATACTTCAGATGGAGCAATATTTTGATATACATGGTGTACAACTGTTACAAAAGGTATGTATTGCATCTTCATATTTAGAACCAGATCAATTTTTATGGTACAAAGGGCTTTGTTCTCGTAAAAAACTTGTTACATGGTCAATTTTCACAGAGGAAATGATAGCACATTATGAGGATATAAAGAGCAACACCACAACAATTGGAAAGAGTGAAAGGGATTTGTGACATAATGGAAAGCAAAATTATGGAAACCAGGAAGCATAC
The DNA here is from genome assembly GCA_031772625.1 of Pinus tabuliformis. Taxonomy (NCBI): domain Eukaryota; kingdom Viridiplantae; phylum Streptophyta; class Pinopsida; order Pinales; family Pinaceae; genus Pinus; species Pinus tabuliformis. The sequence continues at coordinate 1,345,650,620 of CM062818.1, read as the reverse complement.
CCCTCACAACTATAAAGATGGAAGTGTTGTTTCTCCCAGCCTTCCACAACCTACAAGGGTTACACCACAACAATTGGAAGAAAAAAGAGAAAAAGGGCTTTGTTACAATTGTGATAGAAAATGCACTAAAGGTCATAGGTGTGCTGAGAAGAAATTATTTTACATAGAATATGAAGAGGAGGAAGAAAAGGATCAAGAAACATCAAAAGAAGAGGATATACGTCAAGACACCACCCCAGAGAAAGAAGAAATGAATAAGACCATATCTTGTAAAGCATTGGCAAGAATTACCACTCCTCAAACTCTCAAGATAGAAGGACATATCGAGAAGAAAAAGGTGCAAGAAGTGAAAGATCACATCGAGAAAGAAGAAATGAATCCAACCATATCTTGTAATTCAATGGATGAAATTACCACTCCTCAAACTATCAAGATAGAAGGACACATCAAGAAGAAAAATGTTCAAGAAGTGAAAGATCACATCGAGCATCAAGAAATGAATCCGACCATATCTTGTAAAGGACTGGAAGAAATTACCACTCCTCAAAAGATAGAAGGACATATCAAGAAGAAAAAGGTTCAAGTAGAGAAAGATCATATTGAGCATCAACAAGTTCTCCAACTTTTAAAGGATAGCGCCACTTCGGTGCAAAATCAAATGAAACAACAGGTAGATCAACATCGTAGTGAAAAATGTTTTGATGTGAGTGATTGGGTATTTTTGCTGCTACATCTCAAGCAAGCTATTTATGAGAAGGAAATGTTGGCAATACTACATGCACTTAAAAAATGGCGACCTTACCGAATGGGAAGACGCTTCAAGGATGAGGATGTGGAAGCATTGTTTTGTGTTATTTATATTATCCAACCAAATTGGATAAACGAAGCAACGGATGAATGGAAGAAGAACGAAGAAGTATGGCCACTTATTCAAAAGTTGCAAAAGATCCCAATTCAAGCAATATTGCCAGAAATTGAAGAGGAAGGAAAAATCATATTGGAACCTGGGGCAGTCACAGAAACAAGAACCTGACAGCTATGAAAGCGATCAATTTCAGAGTATCTCATCAAGTGGAAGAACTTACCCGCTGAATATTCCACATGGGAGGACAAGAATTTTATATAGAAGCATCAAGAACTACTCAAGCGTTGAGGACAACGCTTTTTGAAGGAGAGGGGCATGTTAGGCCCCTATACTACTAGTGTAACCCCTTATTGTTATTAGTATAACCCACTTATTATATTGATGTACCCATGTAGTGCCCATATTGTTACTATTATGCCACATAGAAGCCCACCATTGTTACTGTTGTGCCCTACAATATTATTGTTATGTAGGCTTTGATTGTATTGGGACCACTTAGACTCCTATATATAGAAAGGAGGTATTTTCATTTGTATCATCCAAGAATTGTTCATTTATGTAATGTAAAGGAGGTTGCCCCCTCGAAGAGGCTGAATTCTAAGGTGTGGATCTCTCTTTTCTATCTTTTTGTGAGCTGGTTTCATAACACACTCTCTCTCTCTCTCTCTCTCTCTCTCTCTCTCTCTTGCGTGGGCTACTTTAGAAGATCGAAATCTCTTTGTCAAAGTCGAAGTTGTTGCTACTGCCAACTGCTAATGATGCCCGTTGCTTCCAAGTTGAAGTTATTGGGGTCGAAGTGTTGTTGTTGCCAAGTCGAAGGTTGGATCGAAGAAGGAAGGTTTGACTTGGTGTGGAGGAGGTATGTGTCTAGGTTGAAGAGTCTCGGGAAAGACTATTGAAGGAAGAGATTTTGACTAGGTTTTCCCCTAGATAGGGGTTTTTCCCTCACAGAGTGCCTACATCTTGTGTCTTGGTGTTTTTTTGCTCTTGAGGCACACATAATTTGGTAATTTTCTTGATGAAAGATAATATAACAAATAAGGAAAAGAAGCCAACATAATTCACAAGTAATTATCAAAAAAGAGAAATATAACCCTAATTCTACCAACATTTATTTCTCAACAATTAATAGGAATTTGAAGGAAACACATGACAGGTAGAAGAGTTATGCATATCAACACTTGGTATTTAAGGAGTTTTAGGTTGGGGAGCACGTGTATTTGTGCATCAAGATCAAGAGGATCTCCTTGAGGATTAGACCATGTGCCAAGTTGGCACCTCGGTATTGTAGGTCATTTGAGATCCTTGAGAGGATTGGACTAGTGGCCTACAAACTTGCAATGCCTTCGACAATGAATGTCCACTATTTTTCCATGTTTAATTGAGTAAGATATATGTGCAGGATTTTCATCATGTGATTAAATGGTATGTATTGCAAGTGTAGCCAAAGGGAGAATTCCATCCAAAACCACAATGCATATTACGGTGGAAAAACTCATGCTCTAGAACCAAGCAATAAAACAAGCTAAAGTGCAAGGGAAGCACTTTGGGGTCAATGAAGCTATATGGGAGATGGTTGATCATGGTTAAATGTGTAACTAGGTTCGGTATTCATAATTACTATTGTTATCATGATGTTATATAATATGATATTAAAGATAATTTTTTATTATTATTGTCATTCTTGATGCATGGGTTTCATGCTCAAGATAAATTTATTTATAGGTCAATGACCTATTGATTTCTTCTAGGTTTGTCATAGAATTACAAAGTCAAAAGTTTCATTGTCATACATGTAATAATCCTTTGGGCATGTTGTATCTTGTAAAGAAGAAAATTTGTGAAGTTAGGAGTGTCATAAAGACCGTGCAAGACCTTGCCAAACAAGTCAACCTACAAGAAGGATTAAGTCAGCCTCATGGGAAACAATTCGACCTCCTAGGAATCCTATATATAAGGGAGCCTCGATTTCATTTATAGACATTCATTCAAGCAAGAAAGAAAGTTCGATCCCCTTAGTAAAGAAAGCTAGAAAAAGACGAATATCAAGAAAAGGAGGAAAGAAAATCAAGATTGAAGTTTTGGACCTCTCTCTCTCATGTTAAGGGTTTTTAAAGTAGTTGTTAGATTGAAATTGCAAAATTTGTCAGTGAAATCGAAATTATAGAAGAAACTACTGGGGAAGTCAAAGTTGTAGAAGAAGTTGTTGGGGAATTTGAAGTTTTTTGGAAGTCAAATTTGTTGGAAGGTAGAAGTTGCTAGAAGTTGTTGGGTAAAATTTATTGGAAGTTGTTGGGTCAAAATTGCTAGGTCAAAGTAGTTGGAAGAGCTCATCAAGAAAGAGAAGCTTGAATTGGACCTGGAGGGGTCTTTGACAAGGGTATTGGGTCTTTGAATTTGTCATCTGAACAATTTACAAGAAGAGAAGAATTCTTGTGGGTTTTCCTCTCAAAATGAAAGGTTTTGGCCCTCGCTTGCAACCCACATTTTGTGTCCTCTTGTATATTTGACTTTCATAGCTTGGTATTTGTTTGATGATACAAACATACTAATAATCAAGGGAAAGAATAATCTAATCAATTTAAGTAAAAATATATCACAAGCAGATATCAAAGTAAGAAAAATCACCTAATCTAGCTACCCCTTGATTTCTCAACATGGTATTAGAGCTAAGGTGAATACAAGAAGCAGAAGAAGCGGGTTGGAGATTAAATCATTAAATAAGGTTACATAAGGGCCGAGCACCAAGGAAGAGTACTCATCTCAAGGATCACATCATCACAAGGATAATAAGACCTCAAGGACCTTACCTCGACTCAAATAAAGAAGGACTACACTTTTGAAGCATTTTGAAGTCTCCATATGCTGCATTTCTACATCCAAATAAAGCAAGAAGAAGCATTTCCATCATCATCAAAGAAAACAAGGTGATCTCCCTCTCTTTGAATAAAGTAGCACATCTCAAGCATATCTAGAAAATAAATATTGTCATGTTTAAAGAAGGAAGACATCATCAAGGAAAAAATCATCTTCAAGAAGGCATCTTCAATTTTCGTCATCACCAAGAAGACATCAAGTTGAAGATAGCATATTCAAAGCAACATATACACTTGAAAAGTAAGTATATTTATCTTTATGTTTGAATCTTCTATCAACATGACTTCATTCTGCAAGGAGAGCAACAAGCTGGTTGGTTCATCAAATTTCCTTGCATGGAAAAAGAGGATAGATTTTATCCTCATAGAGAATGAAGTTATTGAAAATGTTAAGGGTTCAATCTCCAAACCATCTCAAGAGAAAGTGTTTGGTCAATTTAGAGTGTCCTAAATTGCTATATTAATTGTCAATCAGGGAGTCGTAAACTGCTGAAGTGAGCTGCACTATATATGCAAGATAACTAATTTCTTACTTTTTGTCGTTTTTGATTTTTAGTTTGTTTTTGGGTTTATCTTTGTTGATTCCCTAATGTGAAATGGCAATTCTAAAAGTCAAGTATGGATATACGTGTTCAAGGAAATGGTGTCCTTTAAAATGATTTCCAAACTTCAAAATTTTCAAAAGGTTTTAAAACTTGCAACGATGAAATCAATTCCTAAAAAAGAATGAAAATGTACCACTATTCTAATTAAACAAACAGTGAGCTAGTGACCATGAAACCCAGTATCCTTGCTGCTGTGTAAATATAAAAGAAACTGAAATCAAAGAAATCTAAAAGTTGCAAGCAAAGAAAAGCTAAGATCAAACTACATCAACTCATATTTTGACCCCTCACCATTTGTCTCGCTCTGGTTTTAGGAGGTAATCATAAACAAATTGAGCAATCTGATATCTAATTTGCAGAAAATGAAACTAATATTAAACTACACACTCATACTCCAATCCATCACCATTTATCTCACTCTGGCTTTAGGAGGTAACTGAAAATGACATGAGCAATTCAATAACTATCTTGCAGAAAAATAAACTAATATCAAACTACGCATTCATACTTCAATCCCTCACCATTTGACTCGCTCTGGCTTTCGGAGGTAACTGAAAATGACATGAGTAATCTAATATCTATCTTGCAGAAAAGTAAATGAACAAAACTAAAAGAAATAAAACAGTGCTGGAATTAGAACTAAGAAAATAAATCAGCAGAAGGACAAGAATAATTCCATGTCATTAGTCATTATAAAGCTATGTGCAAATGCCCGGGCTGCCTATTAGAATCTGAAACAAAGACACTGATCAGTTAACAACATTAGAAAGCATAAAAACTATGGACAACAATCAACGTGAATACCATAAGCAGTGCAATATATACAAATAAATGATTATGGCATAAGGAACAAAAAGAAATAAAGCATGAAACTATACAACAATTAACAAAACCTTGGTGTGTACAGGGGCCCTCTGCACAACCTCAGACAGTCAGCAATCAACCACGAATTGAGCTTATAAACAGTGTCTTCTCATGTATTAAAATGCAGTCATAACACAGAAATAAAGTTACGGCACAGTGGGCTCGTAAACAGTCAAAATTACATTCAAAAAGCTAGCTAATATGCGTATGAGAATTCTTTATTTATAACAGAGGATGACATAACTACTTTCCTAAAATCTGAGCTGATAAAAAGACATGTGAATAACCACGTCCAGAAATCTAGCCTTATGGTAGCCGTGAAGATTAAATCCAAGGAGGGTGGTTGTTAGATTTGGTTCATGGAGCAGTCCACAGGTGTTAACATGACTCCTGAGATTTAGGAACGGCCACGCAATCCTCACGTGGTGAAAAAGGGAGTTCTGCCACCGTAGGACTCTTAGGTTGACCACCGCTTGTCTATCTTTGACCACGGCCTTTTGTGAGGGATTCGGCTGAACCAATAGGACACGGTCCATGTCCACGTCATTTGCAACTTGCCCATGTGGCTGGATTCGCTTGAAGACACCTGTAACATAGAATTTAACAAAAAGGCTGCGGAAAGTTGAGCTGGCTGCGAAAAGTGACAAGATTCCGCAGCTGAATGAGCAAAAATCTAAATCAAACAGCAGACACAAGACATAGTTAGGAAACCATTTTATATGCTCTTTTTAAACTAATATGTAATGATTTGACAACTTAGGAGGTCCAGGTAAATGGAAAAAGGCTAGAAAGGTGTATAGGGAAGATGCAAGTTTGGGACTCAACAGAAAGCTCAAGCACTATCGGAGTATATGAAAGGGGAAATAAGGGCTCAACTAATCCTCATACAATCAATTAAGTATTCGCTCATCCCTTATGTAGAAAACTTGGAGAAATCGAAAGATATCTATGAAAAGTTGGTAGAATTGTTTTTTGTAAGCACTACATGAGAAGTCATATCATTGAGAATCGAACTATAAAAAATTAAGGTATCAAAGGAAGAAGGGGTAGCCTCATACCTTATGAAGGTATCTCAAATAAGAGATCAACTACAAGATCTAGGAGAAATAATGTATGATAAAGAGATGACCACCTTTATGCTCAATCCAATACCTAATGAATGGAGCAACTTTGTATCTAGTATTTATGGAAAGAAGGAAGAATCTCCATTCAGTGAACTTTGGTCATTATGTAATATTGAAGAAACTAGGTTGAAGGCAAAAAGTGGTGTTGGAGCAAAGGAACAAGGTCAAGCATACGCTACCATGGCTTGGAGAAAAGGAAATTTTGGAAAGTTTGAGCCTCAAAAAACGAAGACGATTGACATGTAAAAGATACAATGTTATGAGTGTAATGAATATTGGAACTTTAAAAGGAATTGTCCTAAACTCAAGAAAGACAACAAGAATATAAAGGAAAGAAATGAATCCCATGTTATCAAAGAAGTGGAAGAATCATAAAACAAGAAATAAAAGAAGGAGGAAGTGAAAGATCTCTATTATGTTTGAGATAATCTTCTTCACTTAGTTCTTTTCAGTTATAGAAGAGAATAGAAAGCATCACAAGTATGATATTATGCATTATAGAAAGATAGATATGAAATCATCATAAAATCATGGAAGGATAAATGAAGTATAAAGTCTGCATGGTTGTAGCAGTCACCATGATAGAAAGGAAGTAGCTCATGACATCTCAATTGGAAGCATATAAGGAAAATCGAAGTAGAAAAATATATGGTTGGAAGAAAGTCATATTGCAATATAAGAAATCATCATTAGAAAGGATAATTTGCAGAATGTTTATCATTAAGATCCTCCACTAGCATCTTTGTTAAAAGATTCACCTATACTTAAGAAGACGCAAGTGTCTCGAAGATGATCTACATTCCACCTTATGTGGGATCTACAGGTTAAAAGGATGATGGTATGATGACAAAGATGTGCAACATGACATGTTGGTTAAAGTAATTTCATCTTCAAGAAAGGAAAGGAAGTTGCTAGAAGGAAGTCTAGATGACCAAAAGAAGGAAGACGCATGTATATCTTTGATAGATAAATTCATGTCATCATATGATTACATATGAAATGATTAGAATTCTCCATCTGATGAGCATGATGAAAGGAAAAGAGAACTCTTCCTTATGAAAAGATACATGAAGGCATGAATACAATGTGCCTTTAACTCTTCTACATGATAATATGACCTCATGAATAATATGAGGTGGTTTCAAAATATGGTTCCTATGATGAAGGAACCATGTATAGAAGATCCTAAGAAGAGTTTGTGAAAGATGTATCTATAGTCACAAAAGATAAGATAAGTGATCAACATCTGATAACAAGAAGGATTAGATATGACATCTCCATGGAAAGGTATGAATACCCTGATATGTATGTTGGAAAAGAAGAACCTTGGTAAGGTATGTCTTGGAGACAGATTCATACATGTGTTGGATGTTGATGTTCCTAGAAGCTGATGTCATATCGAAAGGCCACCATAAAGAGGTAACTTTGGTTTAATGTTCATTTTGATTTTGAGAAAATATTTGGTTGGGTTGAAACATGGCTACCAAAAGAGGGTTGTAGAAGACACATACAACTAGTACTCATGAGATTGGATGGACGTTCTTGAAAGAAACATGACTTGGAAGAGTTAGTTGTATGAAGAAAATCCAGATGTAGACTAGAAGATCACTTTCCAATGAAGAGAAGGATGACATGACTATTGGTTCAACATTATGTTTCATTGAAGGGAAAGTGATGGAGAAGATGGCTGATGCCCTATGATAAAGTGATGATGAAGAAGGCTCCATGATGAAGAAGATGAAGTTCATGACATGATGTGTTATCTCAAAATCAGGCCCTGGAAGGCTGCAGACCAGGAAGACTTCAAGTAACTATTTCAAACCAATCTTTTAGCTAAGGCTTAGCCTCCTTAGCCTGAGAGGGCTCTCTCAAAGGGTTAATGATATTGATTAAAGATATGGATAGATGGCTAACTCTATGATTTGTGATTTTATATGTTTGTAGATTGGAAGATGGAGACTTGCTACCATTGGGCTATGGAGTCAGTGACAGAGATAAGGATAACAAATAGCTCTTCTTATAAAACTGAGGCTTGTATATACTTCAATGAAAGAGTGACACATTCAAGAAAGTCTCAATAACTTGAAGTTCATAGGAGTCAGAGCATGTGGGCATGAATTTTGAGTAATGATACATCAAGGTATTCAAAAGGAAAGAATTTAAAGTGATAGATCAGAGTTTAATACCTACATGGAAGTCAGGGCATTCAGCATTTAAACATTCAGAACATAAACTCATATGGGACCACACAGTTTATGAATGTATACAGGAAGTCAGAGCACATTCAGTGAATTCTGAGTGATTATACATCCATACCACTGTAAGAATTAAGGAAAGGACAACATCACATATTCTGAACATAAAAAATCCTTCATGAATCCTGAGAAGTAACCATTAAGACTATGGAAGTAAAGCATTTCAAAGATAAAAGATGAAGCTCACTGAAGTACACTAAGAATCTCAGCTTCAGAAAAGTCCAACTGCTTCTGTATATATCAATCCCTGCATATCATTTACAAAAGTAGTCTTTTTTCTCTAACATTTTCCAACCCTGATTACATTGTTGTTTTGGCTATATATAGAGCTCTTATTCTAACTGATCGAGATTCCTCCTCAAGAATGAGGGGAATTCAAAAACTACTTCTAATGGCACCTATTAACCCTTTGACTAACTAATAAATACAACTGACTACTAATTGACAGCTCTAGAAACCTAAAACAATTTGGATTCTAATTCTACATCATGCTGAACATAGCATTCATTACAATCAAGATTTATTCCCTGACAAGTGGTCTCTTTTAGTTTGGCTGTGGTAGGTGTTTGTAACTGCTTGCTGGCCTTTAATGTCGTATCCTTTTTTCCTCTGCTCAAAAACAGGAAACTGCCCCTGTTCTATGCTTTTGGTTTGCTTAAAAATGTTCGAATCCAATGAAGCATGTCCTTTATCCTTTAATTACCCAAAATAGAGCAGACAGCCACGTCCTTGATGTGTTATCCACCGTTTTCATGTACCCGTGTGATGACAAAACCTTTCAAAAAGATTTGCCGCTTTGTCAATCATAATTGATCAACTGAATTGTAACATGCAACTACAGCAGTTTCGTAGCGCGCTACGAAACTGCTGTGTAATTTCAAAAGCACAGTCTTTCTTTCATAGCTAAATGATCGCCACTGGCTGAGATGGGTGTTTAATGCTCCATGTTAACCTTGGATGCCGTATCTTCTTCACTGTCCAGAAAAATTAGGAGACTATCCTTGCTTCTCGGCTTTATGATCTTCAAATCTTCATAAGTCGGTTTTTTAATTGTTGTTCCTCAAAATATTACGGTGGCCACGTTTTGATGTGCTGTAAGCTTTTCCCATGTGCATGTGTGATGACACAAAATTTTTTTAATGCTGATAGGAAAGTCTTCAAAATTTGGTTCACTGATCGTTAATTATGCAGCTTCAGCAGTTTCGTAGTGCGCTACGAAACTGCCGAGTTGTTCCCAAAAATCACAGTTTCAATACTAAACTCTGACTGTCTTGAGCTTTATTTTCTCAACAGCCACTCATTGAACGGATTAAAGGCCAAAGAGTTAACCTCACTCTGATGAGCTACAATTGATTGTTGAGGCTTGTTAGGTGCAGGTGTACGCATGTCCCATATGAGCAAATGGCAATCATCTCCAACAGAGCCAAAAAGATATTCGTGCTTCAAATGCCCTGTAACATCCTCAACTGTCCCCTCATGAACCTTCAATATTTAATTGGCTTCAAGCACTTTCTTTCCAAATTCAACGTTTATATCCCACAAGCATATTTGTGTATCGTTTGAACCACTCCTTCCCAATAAACAACAATCTTATTACCTTTTCCAGCCTCATTTACTAAGTTCGATAACTGCTACGCCTGCTGAATAAGATTCTTCCTTCATAAATTAAGACGGCGAGCTGCACCTGCAACAGAAGCAGCTTGACTCAGTTATGCTAGCTGGATACCAAGGCTTTGTTCCTTGGACATGTACTTCCCTGCCAAATGTCGATGTAGAGTCACAGGTTGCCAATTTGAAGTCAAGCGCGATGTGCTTTACCCGGTAATTCTGAATCCCTTATTCACAGATGGGTGTGTTGAGATATCAACCTTTAATAGACAACCTTTAGGAAATAGATCTTTTTCAGTATCTTGTATTGCAGCATATATTAAAGGCAGACAAACTTCCACTGCTTCCTTGAAATCACTGTCGCTGCTCTCATCTTTTTCCCAATTCAAAGATATTGCAATAGAAGGAACCCCTGACATGAGAGCTTCCCTTGCACTTGCAACAATGCCAGAATAAATGATGTGATATCCACAGTCTAATCCCTTGTTGATTCCACTGATTACCACAGAAGGCTTCTTCCAAGGAAAGAGTGCTCCAGATAAACCTAATGAAACACCATCTGCTGGGGTACTAAAAACCTTATAAGCTGACAACTGTTGATGCAAACCCAATGGATTTTGATAAACATGACAGCTGGGTAAGGTCTGCTACCGATCAGCACAAAATCACCTAGACCGAGTTTCTGCGTTACGAAATCACCTGAAACATGTTGCGCTACGAAAACACCTAAAACTGACTTATGCACTACGAAATCACCTAAAGAGCTTTGTAGCACATAATAACCTTTGAACAAAGCTGACACATGGAAATTGTGTGAATTATGAGACCAGTGGTGAATAAGGATGTAGTGGACTCCTAAGACTCAGACTCTAAGGCAAACAAAAACTCAAACCTAGACTAGCACCGAATTTTTACCATCAAACTAATGTGAGTGGTTTTGAAATTAGAATTCTTAAGTGATAACAGTGGCTCCACTTGGGATAGTGTGCTCCTGTAGTACACTAAGAACTCGCAGGCCCAGTGCTTTATCCATTTATGACAAACTGAAATTTGCTTGACAAGCATCCCCTTCAAGCTTCTGGGGCCTTCACCTCAGGCTTAAGCTTGATGATCACTGTAGGAAAAAGAAATCTACATCTACTGAAAAAAAAATGCTCAGTCAACCTTGAGCTTATTTGCATTTTCCTACCTACCTACCCTATCAATTTCAAACTTCTTTCAGCTCAATCAATGTGAAATTTCCAATGTAGCCAATCATTTGTCTTATCTGATGTTTGATTTCTTTGACTGCATCGGAGTTCAGAGCCACTATGATATTGTGATGACCACTGCCACTGAAATTGCCTCTGATCTTCATAGAAAAACTGAAACAATGGAGAGTAAAACTCTTCCATGTATTTAGCTATAGGATCCCAGAATACATGATTAGCTTGGTGATTCTCATAACTTTCTGGTTGTGCAAACTGATCTTCCATAACAATGTATTCTTCTTCAATTATGAAAGAGAAAGGAAGCCACACTCTCTCCTTGCGTTCTGACACAGAAACCTTTTGAAAAGAATGATCATGACCATGAAGACTATATGATTGAATTTGACCTTATAAACCTTCAATGTCTTTCTCAATGTCCTCAGCAACACAAAATTCCTTTGATGTGCTATCCAACTGCCTTTCTGCATGATTCTCATAGACAATGTAATTTTCCTCACTATTGTGATCATTCTTTGAAGTAAGCTGCTGCAAGGAATTACAAAATTGAACAAACTTTTCCTCTGCCTGAGGGCTATAAAAGCTATTTTCCAGTACTTCTTCTTGCTGTTTGCAATCAATTTCATACTCATAATGATCAAAAGACTGACAAATCTGCTGCATCTTTTCATTCATATCAAAGGATGAAACATGGTTTTCACAAATAAACCCCTGTTGATCTTCATGTTGCGTTTCATGAGATGTTATGCTTTCTTCCTGGTGTTGAAATGCATTGTTATGAAGAGCCTCTAAAATTTCTTCATCCATAAATTCATCATCATCATAACAATCCTCCAAGTACTGAATAAGACTTAAAGAATGTCTACAACAATCTTTGAGCAACAATAAGGAAGGATGACATTCTTTATACATCTCATAGAATTCATCATGAAATTTAGCAAGCGAATATATTGAACCATTTTCCAAACCTTTATACCAAGACCATGATTTTCCTACTAAAGTGGTCATAAACATCCTCATGAGACAATCTTCAGGGAAATGAACCTTAAGACTGCGTACATGCATATGGAACCTAACCAAATGAAGAGCAGCATTGTCCTTCTTTTCATCTTTGAATATTGGAAGATCATCTAACCAATCAACCTTTGGCATAGGATTTGGAAAACCAGGGATATGAGACCGATCCATAGGAGCATACCTGGCATTCATTCTTGCAGTGGAACTCATCTTGAAACTTCATCAAGCTACTGATCTTCTAGCAGTGGAGTCACCTTCCAATATCTTATTCGATGTGTGGAGTCACCAAGGTAGTTTTACAGCCTCAAATAGATGTCTGAGCTCCTGCTACCTTCAGAAGTTCAATCTCTTAATTTCGGGAATGAATAGACTTCAGGCTCCCGGCAGACGCACCAAAATGTTATCTCATAATCAGGCCCTGGAAGGCTGCAGACCAGGAAGACTTCAAGTAACTATTTCAAACCAATCTTTTAGCTAAGGCTTAGCCTCCTTAGCCTGAGAGGGCTCTCTCAAAGGGTTAATGATAGTGATTAAAGATATGGATAGATGGCTAACTCTATGATTTGTGATTTTATATGTTTGTAGATTGGAAGATGGAGACTTGCTACCATTGGGCTATGGAGTCAGTGACAGAGATAAGGATAACAAATAGCTCTTCTTATAAAACTGAGGCTTGTATATACTTCAATGAAAGAGTGACACATTCAAGAAAGTCTCAATAACTTGAAGTTCATAGGAGTCAGAGCATGTGGGCATGAATTCTGAGTAATGATACATCAAGGTATTCAAAAGGAAAGAATTTAAAGTGATAGATCAGAGTTTAATACCTACATGGAAGTCAGGGCATTCAGCATTTAAACATTCAGAACATAAACTCATATGGGACCACACAGTTTATGAATGTATACAGGAAGTCAGAGCACATTCAGTGAATTCTGAGTGATTATACATCCATACCACTGTAAGAATTAAGGAAAGGACAACATCACATATTCTGAACATAAAAAATCCTTCATGAATCCTGAGAAGTAACCATTAAGACTATGGAAGTAAAGCATTTCAAAGATAAAAGATGAAGCTCACTGAAGTACACTAAGAATCTCAGCTTCAGAAAAGTCCAACTGCTTCTGTATATATCAATCCCTGCATATCATTTACAAAAGTAGTCTTTTTTCTCTAACATTTTCCAACCCTGATTACATTGCTGTTTTGGCTATATATAGAGCTCTTATTCTAACTGATCGAGATTCCTCCTCAAGCATGAGGGGAATTCGAAAACTACTTCTAATGACACCTATTAACCCTTTAACTAACTAATAAATACAACTGACTACTAATTGACAGCTCTAGAAACCTAAAACAATTTGGATTCTAATTCTACATCATGCTGAACATAGCATTCATTACAATCAAGATTTATTCCCTGACAAGTGGTCTCTTTTAGTTTGGCTGTGGTAGGTGTTTGTAACTGCTTGCTGGCCTTTAATGTCGTATCCTTTTTTCCTCTGCTCAGAAACAGGAAACTGCCCCTGTTCTATGCTTTTGGTTTCCTTAAAAATGTTTGAATCCAATGAAGCATGTCCTTTATCCTTTAATTACCCAAAATAGAGCAGACTGCCACGTCCTTGATGTGCTGTCCACCGTTTTCATGTACCTGTGTGATGACAAAACCTTTCAAAAAGATTTGCCGCTTTGTCAATCATAATTGATCAACTGAATTGTAACATGCAGCTACAGCAGTTTTGTAGCGCGCTACGAAACTGCTATGTAATTTCAAAAGCACAGTCTTTCTTTCATAGCTAAATGATCGCCACTGGCTGAGATGGGTGTGTAATGCTCCATGTTAACCTTGGATGCCGTATCTTCTTCACTGTCCAGAAAAATTAGGAGATTATCCTTGCTTCTCGGCTTTATGATCTTCAAATCTTCATAAGTCGGTTTTTTAATTGTTGTTCCTCAAAATATGACGGTGGCCACGTTTTGATGTGTTGTAAGCTTTTCCCATGTGCATGTGTGCTGACACAAAAACTTTTTTAATGCTGATAGGAAAGTCTTCAAAATTTGGTTCACTGATCGTTAATTATGCAGCTTCAGCAGTTTCGTAGCGCGCTACGAAACTGCTGAGTTGTTCCCAAAAATCACAGTTTCAATACTAAACTCTGACTGTCTTGAGCTTTATTTTCTCAACAACCACTCATTGAACGGATTAAAGGCCAAAGAGTTAACCTCACTCTGATGAGCTACAACTGATTGTTGAGGCTTGTTAGGTGCAGGTGTACGCATGTCCCATATGAGCAAATGACAATCATCTCCAACAGAGCCAAAAAGATATTCGTGCTTCAAATGCCCTGTAACATCCTCAACTGTCCCCTCATGAACCTTCAATATCTAATTGGCTTCAAGCACTTTCTTTCCAAATGCAGCGTTTATATCCCACAAGCATATTTGTGTATCGTTTGAACCACTCCTTCCCAATAAACAGCAATCTTATTACCTTTTCCAGCCTCATTTACTAAGTTCGATAACTACTGTGCCTGCTGAATAAGATTCTTCCTTCATAAATTAAGACGGTGAGCTGCACCTGCAACAGAAGCAGCTTGACTCAGTTATGCTAGCTGGATACCAAGGCTTTGTTCCTTGGACATGTACTTCCCTGCCAAATGTCGATGTAGAGTCACAGGTTGCTAATTTGAAGTCAAGCACGATGTGCTTTACCCGGTAATTCTGAATCCCTTATTCACAGATGGGTGTGTTGAGATATCAACCTTTAATAGACAACCTTTAGGAAATAGATCTTTTTCAGTATCTTGTATTGCAGCATATATTAAAGGCAGACAAACTTCCACTGCTTCCTTGAAATCACTGTCGCTGCTCTCATCTTTTTCCCAATTCAAAGATATTGCAATAGAAGGAACCCCTGACATGAGAGCTTCCCTTGCACTTGCAACAGTGCCAGAATAAATGATGTGATATCCACAGTCTGATCCCTTGTTGATTCCACTGATTACCACAGAAGGCTTCTTCCAAGGAAAGAGTGCTCCAGATAAACCTAATGAAACACCATCTGCTGGGGTACTAAAAACCTTATAAGCTGACAACTGTTGATGCAAACCCAATGGATTTTGATAAACATGACAGCTGGGTAAGGTCTGCTACCGATCAGCACAAAATCACCTAGACCGAGTTTCTGCGTTACGAAATCACCTGAAACATGTTGCGCTACGAAAACACCTAAAACTAACTTATGCACTACGAAATCACCAAAAGAGCTTTGTAGCACATAATAACCTTTGAACAAAGCTGACACATGGAAATTGTGTGAATTATGAGACCAGTGGTGAATAAGGATGTAGTGGACTCCTAAGACTCAGACTCTAAGGCAAACAAAAACTCAAACCTAGACTAGCACCAAATTTTTACCATCAAACTAATGTGAGTGGTTTTGAAATTAGAATTCTTAAGTGATAACATGATGCAGAAAAAGGAGCAGTACAAGTAGCTGATAGTACCATGATATTCACCAAGGAGTAGATAACTGATGTTGGAAACAAGTCCCTAGTTGAGAGGGGGCTTGGTAAAGTCCCTTTTTAAAAGGGATCTTGGGAATATTCCTTTTATAGGAATGTGTAAATCCTCCCTAATTGAGAGGGAGAGATAGAACCATCATTCTTGTCTTCATGTTAGGAAGAAAGAATGGAGGATTTGGTAAGCATCTGAGATTGATTCTGATACTCTTTGAGGATGTGGTATGGAATCCAATAGGCAAGAGTAGAGAAAGAGGAAAGTTTTTGCGGACGTGTTATTCCAAGACAAGAATGGTCCTAAAAGGACATACCTTGTGAACATATGGATGGGGTATGTGCCTTGAGAGACATTGATGAAAGGTGTTTATTAGTCATTTTCTCGCTAGCATTGTGTTATGATCTTGTGGAGAGATAGAGTTGTTAGTCAAGGCCTTGCTATGTGACAATGTTGGTTGGTACGGCAAGATGAAATGAGATAAGTTGAAATGATATCTTATAAGATGGCTTACCAATCTTATTCTTCTTATGAGAATTATTTAGGATAATAATGTCCAAGTATTGTGTATGGATTATGAAGACCTCCCTAGTTAAGGGGGGGGGGGGGGTGTTGAAATGTGCAACTAGGTTCAGTATTCATAATGTCTATTGTAAACATGATTTTATATATTGGATATTAAAGAGAAAATAAATCTATTATTGTCATTCTTGATGCCGGGGTTTCATGCTCAAGGTAAATTTATTTCTAGGTCAAGCACCCATTGAGTGCTTCTAGGTTTTTCATAGAATTATGAATTCAAAAGGTTCATTGTCATATATGTAATACCCCTTTGGGCTTGTTGTATCTAGTAAATAATTTTTTTTTGTAAATTCAAAAGTGTCATAAATACCCTCCAAGACCTTGCCAAACAAGTCGGCCTACAAGAAGGATTAAGTCAGCCTCATGGGAAGAAATTCAACCTCCTAAGAAGCATATATATAATGGAACCTCAACATCAATTATAGACATTCATTTATGTAAAAAATATGTGATAGGTTAACTCGATAATGCAATATAAATCAAAGAGGAATATTATAACCTATTTCTACTATCAATTTGTGGAAGCTTAAAGATCGAGCTAAACAATTTAACCAGAAGTAGAAGAATCAATGGCACAATACACATGAAAATACTTTGGGGAAAGCCTCAGCTAAAAACCCCACACTATTGTATTATCATACATGGTGGAAATACATAGGAATTAGACAAAGCCCTAGCTCTCACACCTAGCCAGCTCTCAATACAATCCTCATAGATGCTCATAGGAAATCTTGGCTTCTCTCCAGCCTTCCTCTCTGCCCTCCAAGCTCCTATTTCCTTGCGATGTTCCTTGTGGATGATTAGCCTCTTACCAAGTGGAAAACCAAGCCTTCAAAACTGCGCAATCCTCAAGGATGAATCCTTGACTGCATGCATGAGTTTTCTCCATGAGAAAACACATGCAACTGATAGTACACTGTCCTTGAACATTAATCTCAACTGGGTCTTTCTCAGAATAGACATGCATGAGTTTCTGATGAGGGAATCTTCAGTTAACTGGAGTAGCACTAGTTGAGTGCATTAATGCATCAACTCACTGTTAGCTCATTATTAGTTCCTCAAACAGTTTGGAACTAATTTAACTAGACTTTACTCAATAAACTGAGTTAACTAATTACAACTCAAATATAACTCAATCTTATCTCCTTAATTTAAGGGATAACTCTTGCATGACTTCAGAAAGACTTCTAGCTTGAATTTCTCCTACTAATTAATTTAAAATCAATTAATTAATTATTTCCAAGTAGCTGTGAAGACTAAATTCGATTTTAATTCACAATTTAATTCAAGGACAAATTAAATTTGAATATTCTTGTTTCCATATTTCAACAATTTAAGTAGGAAAGCAAGTTGGAAAAGGACGAAGATCAAGAAAAAGAAGAAAGAAAAGAAAGATCGAAGTTTTGGACCTCTCACTCTCTCTCATGCTAAGGGTTTCTAAAGTAGATGCTAAATCGAAATTCTAGAAGTTGCGAGGGAAGTTGAAATTACAGAAGAAAATGTTGGGGAAGTTGAAGTTGCAGAAGAAGTTACTGAGGAAGTCAAAGTTGTTGCTAGGTCAAAATTGCTAGAAGGTCGAAGTTACTGGCATTAGGGGAGTTTTGAGGTCTAAAATGGGCCTCCCGAGAAAAATGTACAACCAAAATAAATTCTATAAGAACCCATAGGATTCAAGATGATGATGTCAACCATGCGGGATGATTCACCATTTTTGGAGTAAAAAGACAAAAATATTAAAAAATAATAAAACTACTTTTTCAGCTTGTATTTTCAACTTATATCCCTAAGGTTTTACTCAAATTTCGAGCGAGAGTACTCGTTGGATGCAAAATTTAATTCCTCATCCAAGGAGTACCCATGTTGTATACTTTTGATGGACCCTGCTACACAAAGCTAAGAAATACATGAAAACACATGATTGAAATCACGTTTTTCATGTATTCCTCATTTTTCGTGTAGTAGGGTTCATCTAAAGTATGTAACATGGGTACTCCTTGGATGAAGAATCAGATTTTTCATTCAACAAGTGTTTCCGCTTGAAATTTGAGCAAACCCATAGGGAGATAAGTTCAAAATATGAGTTGAAAAAATAGTTTTTTCTTTTTTCCCTCTAAAATTTGATGATGTAATCTAATCTTATTTTATTATTTCCACTATTATTTTATAATTTCCTTAGGAGGCCCACTTTAGACCTCAAAATTCCCCTAATGAAGTTGTTAGGTTGAAATTGCTAGGTCAAAGTAGCTGGAAGAGTTCATAAAGAAGGAGAAGTTTGACTTGGTCTTAGAGGAGTCTTTGACAATTGTCTTTGGTCTTGGAATTCACCATCTGAACATTCTATAAGAAGAGAAGAATTCTTGTGGGTTTTCCTCTCAAAAGGAGAGGTTTTGGACCTAACTTGCAACCAACATTTTGTGTCCTCTTGTCTATTTTGATCTTCATAGTTTGGTAGTTTTTTGATGTTAAGAATGTAACAATAATCAAGTGAAATAAGAAAATAATCAAGTTAGTTAAAAATACATCACAAGCAGTTATCAAAGTAAGAAAAATCACCTAATCTAGCAGACCCTTGATTTCTTAACATGGTATCAGAGTTAAGGTGACTACAATAAGAATAAGAGGCACCTTGAAGATCACATCATTAAAGAAGGATACATAAGGGCCAAGCACCAAGGCATAGTACTCATCTCAAGGATCACATCATCTTAAGGAGAAGAAGACCTCAAGGACCTTACCTCCACTCAAAGAAAGAAGGACTACACTTTTGAAGCATTTTGAAGTCTCCATATTCTACATTTCTACATCCAAAGAAAGCAAGAAGAAGCATTTACATCATCATCAAAGAAATCAAGGTGATCTCCCTCTCTTTGAATAAAGGATCAGATCTCAAGCATATCATCTAGAAAATAAGTATTGTCATCTTTAAAGAACGAAGACATCATCAAGGAAGAAATCATCTTTAAGAAGGCATATCCAGTTGTCATGATCATAAAAATAGCATCAAGTTTAAGATATCATATTTAAAGAAACATCTTCACTACAAGTAATTATATTTATATTTATGTTTGAATCTGCTATCAACGTGACTTCATTATGCAAGGAGAGCAACAAATTGGCTGGGTCATCAAATTTCCTTGCATGGAAAAAGAGGATGGATTTGATCCTCATAGAGAATAAAGTTATTGATTGTATTAAGGGTTCAATATCCAAACTATCTCAAGGGAAATCTCAAGCACTATCGAAGTAATCGAAAGATATCTCTGAAAAGTTGGTAGAATTATTTTCTGTAAGCACTACAAGAGAAGTCATATTATTGATAAATGAACTATATAAAATGAAGGTATCAAAGGAAGAAGGGGTAGCCTCATACCTTATGAGGGTATCTCAAATAAGAGATCAACTACAAGAACTAAGAGAAGTAATGATTGATAAAGAGATGACCACTTTTGTGCTCAATGCACTACCTAATGAATGGGGAAACTTTGTATCAAGTATTTATGGAAAGAAGGAAGCCAATCCATTCAGTTAACCTTGGTCATTATGTAAGATTGAAGAAACTATTTTGAAGGAAAAAAGTGATGTTGGATCAAATGAACAAGTTCAATCATATGCTGCCATGGCCAGAAGAAAAGGAAAGTTTGATTCTCTGAAAAAGAAGAAGATTGATATGTCAAAGATACAATTCTATGAGTGTAATGAATATGGGCACTTTAAAAGGAATTATTATGTATTAGCTATCCAAATGACACGTACACTGCAATATGGATCTTAGATGAATATAGTAACAAAAAATTGGAGCCTAGCCCAGATAATCCAAAGGATTAAGGACCAGTTGGGGGATTTGAAAACAAATGAATTTTCCTTAGTAAGATGCTTGACTAATGTGTTATAGAACGGAGTGGAAAACAAAGGGGTCAAGAGTGCCAGGTTGATCACCAAAATTTCCTGGGAGGACATGCTGGATGGAGAAATAAAGGATGATTGTCGAGCAATGGTGGAGTGATATCACTCCACATAAGAAGGATGAACTGGCACACACTAGGTGGGCCAGGATGAGGGCAATGACCCACCTAGTGAAATGAATGTTTAATAGTCACCATGAGTCTAAAAGTAGATATTGTTAGGGATGATCGAGGAGGTACGTGTCTTCAAGGTATGAAGGAAATGGCAGTCGTTGATGGGAAGGAGCGTAACCCAGTTTCACTTAATCATCAGTCGGGAGGTCGCATTAATAGGAAAGGATGGTTTAATAAGTGGAGAAGGACAACGCCTAGCGTGGAGACGTATTAGAACAAGAAAATGGCAATAATGAGCTTGGACAGACCATATGCAGAGGCGAATGAGAAGGAATATGGCCCCATCCTCGCACGAATGTACTGTAACACCATGGGTAAGCAAAAGTTACTAGAAATAGACAGGGAAGGTGCTCAAAGGATGAGCCATAATTACTTGTTCTAGATGTTTCCTTTATATGTTAAAGATGGAAGACACATTTTCTACATAGTGATAAGTGTAAAGGATACAAGGATGAATAATAGCGAGAGAGAATTTGATCATCAGATAATTGCAGCCTCTAAGATAGTTATGTCTAAGGGGAGAAATGTTAGTGGCAGGTCACGGGGGAGACCGAGAGCAGATGCTCATAGCTCCATGGGTAGTAAGAGGACCAGAATGGAGGATGTGAAGGGAGTGGTAGCACTAAAATGTTACGTGACTGTCCCGAAGAAAGGAAAAGAAATTGTCAAAATTTGGGGAAATGAAGTAAGGCGCCTACGAAGGAGCATACCAGAGAACAAAATTGAGGAAGAGGTAGACTGGATCATAGACATAGGGATATCCCAAACAAGGCATATGGTCTATCAAAGAACTTTGGATATGGTGTGGTACATTAAAACCATAGTGGGAAAGTTGCAGGCAGAGGCAACGGAAGAGAGAACCGGGTGTCAAATGGAACACCAGCTGCAACTAAAGGCGATTGAGCAACGAATGCAGTTTGTAAAGGAGGCCCTCCAAAGGGTGGAAAACATAGAGTTCCTGCAAGTTGATAGAATTAGAGATATGAACAAAATGTTCTCAAGTTTCCTAAAATACATCCACAGCCTGGATATCACACTGGAACAGGGATAGGGAGAACCGACCAAACTAGCAAAATATAGGGTTAGACAGGTAGCTGGAGCTAGCAACAAGCAACCAGTGACGCAGACAGCAGGGGAAATTGCAACTTCAACTCCATCATAGAAGATTACACCTACGTCTGGGTCAGGTGTGGTAGAAGCTCCATCAATCTCCTTGGATAAATGATCATGATTTTGTGTCTATTTTTGTTGTATTTTGTCGAGTGGATTTGTAGGTCAATTCATAGTAATATGATGATAGATAAGTTTGTAGGTGTAGAACAAAAAGATAGATTTATAGATAGATCGCCTTCAAGTGGTAAATGGCTAAGTAGCAATAGAAGAAAAGAAAATTTTGTAGATATGCCTAGGAGATACCATAGACAAAAAAGCCTTATGGCATGTCTTGCAAAATTTTTGTGCAAGACTATATTTTATTGTAGCTGGTCTAGTTTCCAATCTAGCAAACCATCAAGTTATGATGTATTATATTGTTCTATAGTAATATAAGGTTTTCTACTAACTTACAAAAAAAATATTTATATAAAATGATAAATTTTAAATAGACTATTTAAGCAATTTGTTGAATATCTTTGAAATGTTTATTTTAAATTTGATGAATGATGAATATATTTAGATAATATAAATAATAGAGAAGATATCATTTATTATTTTTTTTATTTAATTATAAACTAGTATAGATTTATTTTAACTAGAGATTTATTTATGATTAATTTTTTAAAATGGAAACTTATTTTTTAGTGTAAAATTTGAGGAAAATTTTACAACTCAAGATATTCGATTTCTCTTAGCATTTAATATATCTAGAGTTAAAATGGATATCTACTAGTTATTGATAATATTATTTATATTTATATAAATTTCACATATCTCTATACAAAAATATTCTTATTTTTTATTTTTTTAAATCCCTAATAATTTTCCTTAATAGTGGTGCTTATGAAGGAAAGGGGGACGAGGGAACATGTCATCATATTCAGCACCCTGGTTCCCTTAATTTTTAGTAGTAACACTCCAATCTAATGTCTACAACACTCTCACAGTTTTGGCAAGAAGTCTACATTTATGGAACATATTATCCTCCATGTTTTTCGGTGCTTACAACAAGTTATGCAAAAGCATGTCATGAACTCAACTTTTATGTTATCCATGCATGGTTTTGGACTAAACGCCTATGGCAAGAAGAAGACTAATATGTGTTGATGTACTTTTTTTTTTGTTGCTAATCAATAGGATTTCTTAGCTTAGAAGAACGTGCACACTTTTTTCTTTCACATGTTATATATATATATATAGAGAGAGAAAGAGAGAGAGATGTAAATTTTGAAATTTTAGATGTTTATTAATTTTATTTAATTCTAAAGTTCTAAAATATAATTGTTACTAATTTATGAATCATTACTTTAATTTATATGGTGTCTATTAAGTATAGACTAGTAGGTTTGAGTGAGATTTAGTCCCTTCCAGGTCTCAAGTACAAAAATTTCATAAATAGGAATTGAGGATGGAAGCAACTTTGGAAGAATTAAACTATATTCCAAGGAGCGTCCAAGTTCAACTAAACTTTACACAATAACTACATTACTATTAAAAATGTGATAATTATTTTACCTTTATTAACATAATTTTACAATATGAATCAAGTTAATTTATAAATTAAAAAAAAATTGAATAACACTATTACATTTCATTTTGATGAGTTATTATAATGTAATCCACAATGATAATTTCAAATACAAAAGAAAATAAGGAAAAATAATAATGGGCAACAAAAGTAATAATAATAATAATGTATTTTTTAATTAATATTTCATAATTATTAATATTTATAAATCATGGGTATTAGAAGTCAAGTGTGTTGATTTTATATTTGATATTTATTGCTATAAAAATTTTATGAGTTGATAGATTTGAATTTTTTACTTAGTGGAGACTAAACCCCACACAAATCAATTGGTCTACACCTCATGGGTCAAACAATAATTGATTTCATTAATCCCAAAACAAATAATAATTTGAGTATTAATTTTTACTCTATTTGGTCTCCTTATCAGATGAGTGAGTATGTGGCACAATGTGATGTTATTCCCTCCATCTAATTTCAAGTCTCCTTGTCAAATGAGTGAGTATTTGGCACAATGTGATATTATCCCCTCCACCTAATTTGAAATCCTAATAAAAACTAAACCCCACACAAACCACAAATAACAATTTAAATATTAATTTTAAAATATTTAACAAAACGCAACCACCGCCACGAGGAATCGGTAAAACATGGACTCAGATGCAGCAATGTCAGCGTCAACATCGAACTGATTTATGAAGGAAACTTGAAACCTCCTTACCGTGCTATATCTCATCACCGCCCAAAATGCAATACTATCGCTCATCTCTCTCTATTATTATACCTCAATTATTTTCACGGTTCCCATGTGGGATAAAGTACGCTACCCTTCGTGACTCCGTCTGATGACTCCCGAAATCTGAGTTTATCTTCGTTATTCCAATTCTTTTTCACCGAGGTTCACAATATAAATCATGACAAAACACGTGTAATTAATAAAATTCTTAGGAAATGGAGAGGGAGAAAATGAGTGTAATTATTAAATCTCCTAGAAAATGAAGAGGGAGAATGAATGACGGTTGTACCTCTTGAGTATTAAAGGCTGATAGATCAAATTTAGAGGACAAGGTTATATTTCAGTTTTATTGAAATAATTTAAGTGTAATTATTAAATTTTTTGAAAATGAAGAAAGAGAATTAAGGGTTCTACCCGTGAATATTAAAGGCCGATAGATAGAATTCATAGGGAAAGGTTATATTTTAATTTAATAGTTTATTATTAATATAATTTTAAGTGAAAATATATTATGTATTTTATTGGAAAAAGAAAGGCAAAATTTTAGTAATAATTATTTTATCTTATAAAATGTTATTAATTTTTTTAATTAGTTAAGATGTTGGTTTTTTTAGACATAAAGAAATATGTTAACAACTCATGACCTAGAGGCATCTCATATAAGCGAAAGTCTACTCTCTTATGAACCGCCAATAGGGTAATTCTAAGTGACATGAGTTTTCTTGAATAATAGTATAGAATAATACTAATGAGTCAACTTGCATTCAGGCTCACAGTAAGTGATGATTTTCCTCATTGTTGTGTTGACAACTAAATTATGATATATTTTCTCGCTGTGTAAAATAATGTGATATTGTATTATTCTTTTTAAAAAATCTTGAATTATAATTTTTAACTAATAATTTAACACTTCTATATCATATATTTATTTTATGGAATATATCGACATTACAAACATACCATTCATTAATACAATAAAATGATTTTCAACTAAAAAAAACAGAACTATCATATAAATCTTAGATAAATCAATTTAAAATGTGAGAAAACATAAATTCTTTAAAAATTTATTAAGAAACAATCAACAATTCTATGTATAAAAATCTTAAACGATGCCATAACTAAACTAAATATGGAAAAATATTCAATTTTGTTTTACCTATGTTTTAATAGACTTTTATTAATGCAATTACCCATGTGTAACTATCCAAAACACTATTCCAGATTCTTCATTAATCATTAGATGGAATTTTCATCATTACATAGAGTAAGCTATTAGCATAAACTTTTTGATGTAACTTTGCATCATTTTCATGATTACTTTAACCAAATTAGTTAATCACATACTTGATATTATTAATATCAATTCATGCAGGGAATCCACATCATAAAAGTAGCACAATATGAAACCACATCATTAGACACTGATTTATGCTGGAAACCCTGTAGGGTGAGAAAAAATAGACATTTAATTTTATTATTAAAATCTTGTGAGGGTGTTCATCCCTCACTCAGTGGTTTATAAGGGAGTCTATCCCTTAACCATTAACATAAAATCTTACAATGAAATATCATTTAAATACAAAATATCTAGCTAAAAGCTATTACAATCACCACGATATAATTTACCCACAAATTTCAATCTTTATATCGTTGTGGCCTGGTTGTTCCATCATTGGATCATCCTGCAGCTCATACTCATCTGCATGGACTATCAATTCTTTACTTGCCACAATGTTAAATATAATCTATCATTTGCACAAGTCACCATCATTTCCTGCCATTATTGTTGTTCGCAAACTTTGGTATCATGATTACATAAAGTATTAATCAATCAATAATCAATCTGTAATAGTAATTCTTCAACATCCATTTATAGGCATACATGAAACGTAAATAAAATATTGCAACATGCTTCTTCTAACAACACTACTCATGCATTAATTATAAACAAATAATTATCAAAGCATGTCAACATAAATACCACATTGCTATGATCCTTTTCGCATAAGTACACGTTCCTTTTCAAAGGAAAACCACTATAATCATTCATTTTCATTTAAAGGATACTAGCATCTTAGCTTTGATTTTTTGTGGATGTAATTAGATAAAACTTATTCAAAGAAAGTTAGCCCCTCAACTTTTCTTTGTGCATGTAACTAAGTAATCTTTCCAATACAATAGATATTATTATTATTATTATTATTACGCATGCAAATGCATGTCCTTTTTTTCGAAAGAATATTTCTCAAGATAGAGCTATTTACAAAGTATATTGTACACACACATACATGCTTTGTTCTAAAAGAAACTAATGTGTTAGTTATTATTTCTTGTGTGCAGACATATGTATTTTCCAAAGCAAAGTTAATGCATTAATTGAATGCAATTACTTGTTTATTTTCCAATGCCTAACATAATAATTATATTCTTTCCATACATATTTCTTTTCAAAGAATCCAACATCATAGTTGTACTTTTCATGCATGCAAAGATCATATTTGTTTTCAAGAGATCAAACACAATATTTCTATTTTTATGATAGAGGAGGAATGACTTGTTATAGAGTTTTGAGAACCCAATATTTCAGACTACTAAGTGAGTCCATCATCAGGGGATGCGTCAATAGATTTTAAGATATTAGTGATGTATCTAGGAGCTGTATTTTAGTGTATTAGTTTTGCCCTGGATAATCTTAATTTCTCAAATTCTGATGCGTTGTCCATCATGTCCATTCCATGGTAGGACTTGATATTATTAAATAATGAATCCATACAGGTGAGGGAAATTTTTATGATAGAGGAGGAATGACTTGTTATAAAGTTTTTAGAACCCAACATTTCGGACTACTAAGTGAGTCCATCATCAGGGGATGCGTCAATAGATTTTAAGATATTAGTGATGTATCCATGAGATGTGTATACATACACTAAAATACAGCTCTTGGATACATCACTAATATCTTAAAATCTATTGATGCATCCCTTGATGATGGACTCACTTAGTAGTCTGAAACATTGGGTCCTCAAAACTCTATAACAGGTCATTCCTCTTCTATCATAAAAATTGTCCTCACCTGTATGGATTCATTATTTAATAATATCAAGTCCTACCATGGAAGGGACATGATGTACAGCGCATCAGAATTCGAGAAATTAAGATTATCTAGGGAAAAACTAATTCCCATATATATACACTAAAATATAGCTCATTGATACATCACTAATATCTTAAAATCTATTGACGCATCCCCTGATGATGGACTCACTTAGTAGTCTGAAACGTTGGGTTCTCAAAACTTTATAACAGGTCATTCCTCCTCTATCATAAAAATTGTCCTCACCTGTATGGATTCATTATTTAATAATATCGGGTCCTGCCATGGAAGGGACATGATAGACAGCGCATCAGAATTCAAGAAATTAAGATTATCCAGGGAAAAACTAATTCCCATATATATACACTAAAATACAACTCCTGGATACATCACTAATATCTTAAAATCTATTGACGCATCCCCTGATGATGGACTCACTTAGTAGTCTTAAACGTTGGGTTGTCAAAACTCTATAACAGGTCATTCGTCCTCTATCATAAAAATTGTCCTCACCTGTATGGATTCATTATTTAATAATATTTCTATTTTTCATGCAAGCAAATAACATATTTTTTTTCAAGAAATATCAAACATAATATTTCTATCTTTTATGCATGCAAATAACATCTTCCTTATCAAGAAATCAAATAAATAATATTTCTCTTACCATGCAATTTTCTTTATATATCCTTGTATGCACCCTTTTTCAAGATAATGGTTTATTTCTTTTCTTTTAAATGTAAAAATATTCAAACACAAATTCTTCTTCTAAGAAGAAAGATAAGAACACTTGTCTCTTTATTGTAATCTCTATGGAAACGTTGACTCACAATTCAACATGATACCATGCATGTAAAATGCATTTCTTTCCAAGAGACTAACACAATAATTATTCTTTATCCTACATGCAATTATATATTTTATTTCTAAAAAAGTCTATCATTATTAATTGTTCTTTTATGCATGTAATACTTAACTTTTTCTCAAGAAGTATAAAATAAATAAATACATATTCCTTTCAAGAAATTTACCACCATTGACTTTTTCTCAAGAAATCTAAAATAAATAAATGCATATTCATTTTCAAGGAATTTAGTACCATCGCTATTATTCCTACATGCAAATAAATGATCTTATTCCAAAAAAACTAAGATAATAGCTATTAACTATTCTTGCATGCACAATATAATCATTTCCAAATGAAAACTATCATAATAGCAACTATTTGGGTGTGAGTATACAACATATATTCTTCTCCACGAAATTAATGTACTAACTAGTGTATGTGTGCATAAAAGTAATTTTTTTTTAAAGGAACTATTATGTTAGACTTTAGATTTTTGTGATCCATATGTAGTAAACATGTTTTTCGGAATAATCACATCAATATTATATCAAAATTTATCTTTTAAATATATATAAATTTATTTTCTTTTCCACAAATCTAATATATAAAAATAATGCAAATATTTAAAAATAATGCAAATATTAAAATCATAAGACTAGCTTTCCACATAAATGTGTGCACCCTTTTCCAATAAATATAACATGGTTTTTATTTTTATTGTGAATTTCACACACATTTCTTTTTCAACAACATAATATCATTAATTATCCTATGCACACACACCATATAAACGTTCTTTTCCTTTCTAAACAAAATAGTGTGGTAACTAATGTTTTCAGATGGCTAATTCCTCCTCGCAACTTGAGCTTCTCCTTTTTAATGCAGGTGCAATGATTCGAGAATATGGGGAGACAACGGTTCAACACTAACACGCCTTTCCCTCGGCTCAATTGAAAATGTTTCCCGCACCCGAAGGGGGAAACTTTTCCATAGTCATTAACGCGCTAGGAGATAGAAGCTTCCAAATCATTTAGGGCCATATTTGTCCAAAAAATCCTTCAACATTGAGCTCGTATTATCTAGAAGATTTTGAGCATATGCCGTGGGAAAGGCCTTTTAATCCCAACTTTTTGTTACCAAATGTAACTTCTTTTCCTTGAAAATGCGGGTTACAACTTGCAAGCGAGCATATGAGCTCACTTACATCGTTGTCCTTTCTCCTCATTTGCACTACAAGGTCACTTTCGGATTACCAGCTGGCAACAACTGACATCATTAAACCATTTATATTCTCTATGAATGCAACATGTGCACATGGATTAAATATATCACAAAATCCAGACTGCAATCTCTTAAATTTTCGGGTTTCTAATGCTTTTCTCTTTTATTAAGGCTCACTTCTCATGCAAAATGAAAACATAACATATCCTAACAACTAAGCACACACTCTTTACACCACATCTTTTTTCTTTTACTCACTAACAGTGGTATATTATAGTTTTGAAGTTTTGATATTATAGTTTTGAATTAGTGTTTTTTTTTATTATTATTATTATTATTTTTTAAATGGGTTTTTGATGGTATATATGGATTTAGCACCTTGAAAAACTAGTGGGACACTCAGATTATAGCTCAAACTTGTGATTCGAAGAATTTATTTATTTTTCTATATAATACTACCTAAGCACCCACGGGGGCTTTGAACTGGTGACCTGTCGCAAGAAGTGCCTTAACAGTGCACTCATTCACCATCAATCCAAAACCCCGTGGGCCTTGTGATTTGAAGAAATCCCTACCGAATTCTAGACAATTTAAACTAGAAAGAAAGTGAAAACACTTATCATGTCATCTTTAATTAATTAAAACCATCTCATGGTAGGAATCTGAATGTAGGCTTTACAGTAGGCCTTAAAACACAAATTGCAACCATATTTATAGACATCATCACTGGGGATCGAACCCAGGTCACCCATGTGACAAGTGGGAATACATACCACTATACTACAACGATTGAATACGAAAAACATCTACTCACTTAAGAAGAAAAGCCCAAATAGACAACCATGAAGAGAAAACAAGAGAAGAAAGGAAATAAGATTCCACAAAACTTTCCAAAACATGGGTTCAAGTTATTAGCAATTATGCTAGTAGGGAAGGAGAAACAAACATTTGGGTTGACAACATGCAAGATAGAGAAAGAAAGGAAAGAAAAAATAGAGCAACAAACATAATTATTAAAGGGGTGAAAAGACTATGGGAAAAATAAATGTACTCTTGACCTTGCAAGGGACTTCTTGAAAGACAAGTTGCTATGGAAAGGACAAATATGCCAAGCATGGAGGGTGGGTAAACTTAACAGTGAGAGAGTCAGACCCATAAAATTCATCATGCGTAGCTTGCATGGTAAATATATCATTCTAAGCAAGAAGCATCTCTTGATGGGTTCTCACTTTTTTCTAGAAGAATATTCAACTGTAAGACAACAGGAGGAAAGGAGGGAGGAAATTTCAAAGGTCAGGGCAGCAAGAGATGAAGTCAAGAGAGCATGCATTTATAAAGGTAGAGTTGTGATAGCGTGATTTGGACGTCCTTCCAAAATAGAGCAACAAGATGGTAATAAAGAAGAGGCAATAAACTCTTCAATAGGAAATCAGGAAGCAAGGTCAATATGGGAAAGTATGGAC
The DNA here is from genome assembly GCA_031772625.1 of Pinus tabuliformis. Taxonomy (NCBI): domain Eukaryota; kingdom Viridiplantae; phylum Streptophyta; class Pinopsida; order Pinales; family Pinaceae; genus Pinus; species Pinus tabuliformis. The sequence continues at coordinate 1,345,619,974 of CM062818.1, read as the reverse complement.
AAAGACTCAATTATGAGTCTTGCATGTCAAAATAAATAGAAATCAAGGAATAATCAGGTTTCCTTAAGATTAGTTTGTTGGAACTACAGAGGTTACCCATCCAAACGAGGACCTGGGTTAGTGCTTATTGTGGATCTTAGACACATAATTTGCCTCATAGAAACACATGAGAATGAAGGGTACAAGACACCTTTGTTTGAAGGATACTGGAAGATGGCAACGTGGAAGTAGGTAGCAGGGAACGGAAAAGGACACAGGGGTATCATGGTATTAGTGAGGGAAAGAGAAGGTCATCCCATTCAGTTAGAAAAATAAGACTCAAATAAACAATTAATTTGGTTTAAAATATCATAAAGTGGAAATCACATCAGAATTGCGGCATGTTGTTTTGCGCTGCAAGTTTTAAAAATCTACAAAAGTAGAGGGTGTGACCACAAATATCCCTTTCTAGCCTTAAAAGCAGATATTGCAACATATTCTCAGCTAGATGAAGTCCCTATAGTGGATGATTTCAATGCTAGGACTATAAGTGAGCAAGCTAGCATTCTTTGTTGTAAATAAGACTGCGACCATATTTGGCTTACAGAAGAGAGTAATCATCAGTGGGAAATAATTTCAAAGGACAAGGGCTACAATCCCTTTGGTGAACAATTGCTTACTCTCTATGGGGTCATCGATTTAGTAATTTGTAATGACTTGACTAGATGGGCAACTTCCAGTAATTTCACTTGCAATACTTACAATGGAGCAAGTGTAGTAGATTATGTAATTTGCTTGCATGGTTTGTGTGAGAAAATGGAGGAAGTTTTGATTCGAGATCAACTTTGGGACTTAAAATAAGATAACAAGCCAATTTATTTAAGTTTCTCTTGGACTAGGAAGAAGCAATTAGAGTAAAAAACTCAATGTGTTCAACAAAAATCTCCCAAAGGGCAAAATTCTTTTGATTCTAGAAAATTGTAATACCTTCAAAATGATGTTGTAGAGGCTCTTCGAGAAGGAGAAAATCCCAATTCACGGCCTTCATAGTCACGAATTAGCACATTTAATTCAAAGTGCACTCGCAGAGTGCAAAAGAGAAAAAATAAAAAATTCTGAAACAAATTTCTTTCTGGTTAATGATTGGTTTGACGAGGAATGCAAAAATGCAAGGAGAATGTGGAAAGAGTCAAACAAGAACAACATAAATCTCAAAGCTTACAAGCAACTATTAAGAAAGAAAAAGGCTGATTTCATGGTTTCAAGGAGGGAAGAACTAATCTTCCTTGGGAACAATAATCCCAAATTATTTTAGAAGGAGGTCCAACCGAGAAAGATGCAAACTGAAAGTAGTAATACAACTTCTAAATGGTTTGACTATGCAAGACAACTCTATGAGCAGGATCCCAAGGTTGACCCTCCCCCCTGGTCAACACTGATACTAAACTCTTCACGGTGCAAGAGGTAGAGATGGGTATCAAAAAGCTGGGTGTTGGAAAAGTAAAAGAATTCGTTGAACTCCAAGCAGAGTATCTAAAATGGGGCTCAAATATTCTTACACCTCACATTACAGATTTTTTCAACAACATCAAACTACAAGGTTTCCCCACAGATTGGACAACTAGTTTGGAAATACCTATTTTCAACAGTGGTGGCGTCAAGCATCCTTCCTATTATAGGACCATAATTATTAACCCCTTGTTTGCAAAGTTCTTTGGAAGCAATATGCTAGAAAATAAAATCAACAAGTGAGAAGAAGAAATAGATAAGCATGCTAAAGGGTAAGCAAGTTTTAGACCTAAACATTCCACAATTGATCATTGTATAACTTTAAGGCACATCATTGAAAAAGTTTGGGAGAAAAAGGAAGAAGTATTTTGTTGCTTTGTTGATTTCAGAAAAGTGTTCGACACGGTTCCTAGGGATAAGCTTTGGCACAGAATGGAGGAACTTGGGGTTCCTAAACATTTGAGAGCAGTTGTGCATATGCTCTATAAAGAGGTGAAATTCAAAATCAGAACTTCAATAGACATTTCTAAAAGTTTTAGAAGTGATATCAGGTTCAAGCAAGGTTGCACATTGCCTCCTACCCTTTTTGGTTTATATATTGACAAGCTTAAGAAGTGGTTAAATTCGCAAGGGGGTGATGGTATCCATTTGGGAAAGTTTGTTATAAGGCTTCTTTTGTATGTAGATGACCTTATTATGATTGCTAAATTTGTTATTGGTTTGTAAGAGCACTTACTATCCCTTGAGCATTTTTGTAGAAGGGTGGGGATACAAGTCAATATTAGAAAAAAGAGTAGTGGTTTTCTCTAAAAAAAGAAAACATAACCAGCATAAGTTATACTTTGAAGGCAACATTTTGGAAGAAGTTGTAGATTACAAATACCTCATAATTGACTTCATCAAAAATCTAAGTTGGGATGATTGTAGAAAGAAAATAACTTTGGGGGTTGGAAAGCATTTTATGCTTTTCAAAATAGGTGTAGAGAGACAGAGTTATGGGAATGGAAAACCACTTAAACTCTTTTTGGGCTTCTAGTGATTCCAGTGATTCTCTATGGTTGTGCACTGTGGGCCAATAATACATCCGACATGCAGTGGAAACAAATTGAGAAAATTCAGAAACATTTGATTACAAACAAATTCAAAATTAAAAGTGCAGTTCCTTACACTATCTTGTTAAGTGAAAGAAGGGTTGCTCCTATTAAAGCAATTTCTATAGTGCGAGCCATAAGGTATTTTAAGAAAATGAACAAATGGAAGAAGGCAGATGGCCTAAGGTTGTCTTTAATGACATATTGTGCAAAATAAAGAAGACTTGAATGCACCAAAATAACAAATGTTTTAGTAAATGAGGTATTTGCTTGAACACGTGTCCCATAAATAGTAAAGAGATAAAAGTTTTATTATGGATAAGTTCCACAAGCGTACTTGGGATAATGAGCTAGGGACAAAGAAAAATACTATATTGAAACTTGTTTAATCCCACTCATAATCATCAACAAAAAGTGTACATAGAGGCCAATATTTCTTGGAGAGCCGAAATTCTTATTGCTCATTTAAGGACTAATGCTCATCAACTTTGTTGTGAATCAAGAAGCTCGAAAAGGCCAAAAGAAGTGTGGGAGGAAAGAGTATGTATTTTTTGTCCTTCCGGAAAAATGGAAACATAAAAGCATTTCATTTTAGAATGTGAGGCCTTCAAAGACAAGAGGGAAAGTTATGCAAATATTCTGGTGGCTAGCTCTTGGGATAATCTATTTAGCAAGGGGTTTGTCGAGAAACTGGGAGCGTTTATTGTGAGGCTTCATAGGAAAAGGGTCGAATACATCAACCAGATGAAGAAACAATCTGTCCCATAGGCTATCTTTAGCCTCATAGAAGTTAAAATAATTTCTTTCTTTCTGAGGTTTACAATAATCTTGCCTGTGTAGACCTTAAAATGCAAATTACAACGAACAATCTGTACCATAGGCTATCTTTAGCCTCATAGAAGTTAAAATAATTTCTTTCTTTCCGAGGTTTACAATAATCTTGCCTGTGTAGACCTTAAAATGCAAATTACAACAAAACTTATAGACATCGTCATTGTCAGGATTGAACCAGAGCGAGAATACTTACCACCATACTACAATGACTGGAAAAAGAAATTGTCTACTCTCTTCAAAATTTACAAATATTAATTTAGTAACCCTTAAAATCATTATCATTGCCGAGAATCAAACCCAAATAATCACGTAACAAGCAGGAGTACTTCAGGGGAGGCAGGAGCAAGAGAGGTTATCATTCGCCCAATGATAAAATAGAGAATCAATATGCATAGGGTTTGGGAAGTGCTACCAACAATCAACCTGATTTTTTTCCTTTTGGCAAGGGTTAAAACTGGTTATTTCAAGGAGAATTCTACAACTAATGGTGTTGGGAGACTCGATGTTATTCATCCAACAAGTATGGAAACTTAATAAAAAATCTAATTTGGCTCAGTGATCAATTCTCCAAAGAATAAATTAACAAAATTTGAGAGTATCGAGTCCTATCATATCCATAGGCATCTCAATTCAAAAACAGATGCATTAACAAAAAAAGGGAGTATTGAACCAGCTATTTTGGCCCAAGATGAAAGAAGCTGTGAGTTTTAACATGTGACATGATAGTCTTAAATATAAATCAGTGTTCAAGAGTATACAAAACATTAAATGGTGTTAATGGCAGAATAAGTTGGTTGATGGTTCGATGGCCTTATGACAAACCACAAAATAATTTTTCGATCCTTAAATCTCTCTTTGGCGTTTCAGTGTCTCTTATCTTGTGCAGTATTCTCGGTCTGTTCACACACTTGGCCTCCCTATGCGATTACATTCAAGGCTTGGGGCAAATGGTTGGTTGAAAAAATACTTAATAAATGTGGGTGGATGCTAGGATCTATTATTTGCACATCCAAGAAGCTGAATTCACGCTCGGAGGAATGGCTTTAATGGAGAGGGAGACCAAGATTGCAGGTGAACCACGACATCCTAAATCTTCGCCTTGCCAGATTGAAGTCAACATAGATATCGGTTTCAATTCCTCCTCTGCTTTCAGGGCAGGGTGATACCTCTAGTTTTAAATTATGTTGTGTTACAAATATATATTTATATTGAGTAGAATATATAGGAAATTTCAGCTACAAGGGCGAGTATGGACTTATTTGCTCACTTTAAAATTAAGTGAATACTCTAAAACTACGAGCGAGAACCACGGACTCGGATGCAACCGTCTCAGTGGAAGTATCGAACTAATTCTGGAGGTAACTTGAAACCTCAATTTCGTGCTATATCTCATCACCGCGCATCTCATGCCAATACTGTTCATCTTTTTTAATGATTATCAGCGAAAAACTTTCACGGTTCCCATGTGGGATTAAGTACGCTATTCTTCCGCACTCACTCAAATGGTATCCCTATGCACATGAATGAATGGTACTTCTTGTTTTAGTTTATTTCTTACAGTGAGCTCACTCTAAAATTAAGTGAATAATCTAAAACTACGAGGTAGAACCATGGACTCAGAAGCAACCGTGTCAGTGAGAGTATCGAACTGAATTGTGAGGTAACTTGAAACCTCAATTTCCTGCTATATATCATCACCACCCATCTCATACCATTACTGGGTTCATCTATTTTAAGTGAACTACTTTCGCGGTTTCCATGTGGGATTAAATACGCTATTCTTCCGGACTCCCTCTCATGGTATGCCTATGCACATGAATGAATGAATTCATGGTACTCCTTGTTTTAGTTGGTTTCTTTTTGTGAGTTGAAAAACACCATCAAGTTGGAAGAAATGAGAGTGGGTTTTGATCTATTTAATTATGTTTGAACTTTAGTTACTTGCTTTGTATAAATATTAAGTTAACATATCATATGATAAATTTATGTTTCTATTGAATTATGTTTGAACTTTAGTTACTTGTTTTGTATAAATATTAAGTTATCAATATCATATGATCCATTTATGTTTGTAGGTGCACACACAAAAGGTGTATTATGTTTCTATTAACAACTCTGACGTGAGAATGAACGGTTGGAGGCATTGCTTGTTATCTCCAACATTGTTTATACTTACTTCATTGATGTATTGATAAACTTTAAGGTGGTCAGAATCTTTCAGATGTAAATTGTGTAGAAAATTTGCGAGACATCCCACCAGAAAGTAAGCGTAACTGGTTTTTAAAAAAATAAAATAAAACTATATAGATACCAATATAAATAACATAAAATAAAACTATATAGATACCAATATAAATAACATTATGATTATATTTTTTATATAGTATAGTTTGTTATAATGATTTTATTATTATTAAATAGATGAACTTCATTCAACATGATGCCAAACTTACTTTTGTAAAAGAGGTTGATAGGTTTGTGAGCAAAACTACTAAGAATAAGAATACCTACGAAAGTCTCTATGATATTTTTCAAGATATACATAATATTCGCTTATAGTTATATTTGTTATGGTATAATAAATACATTTTTTAATATATAGAAGTAATTTGTTTATTAAATGTATTTTTATAAAATATTTTTATTGATTGGTAAAGTTATATATTTAATTTGGAATAATGTTTTTTTAATTTTTTTTTTTTACATGGAAATATTTAAAGTAATGGTTAAGATTGGTATTAGAGTATGTGATAGATTTTTTTGTAGTGATAATTTGGATAAGTTTATTGAGGAAATATTACTTATCTCAACAAGTAAATTGAGGGATATTTTTGTTCTTTGTAAGAAAAGGGAAAGTAATAAAAAGACATTTTTTATTATCACTATGAAGAAGCACTTTGGGTTTAAGAAAAGAGCAACCAATACTTAGTGGCATCTAGCAATTAAGAGTTTTATCATCTTATATCAAAACAAATTTTTTTATATGAAAATATAAAAAAATATATACAACATAATAATAAGGAACACTCATAATTTTTTTATATTTTAAATAACTAAAATTTCAATAATATTTTTTTTTTCTAAAATATTTAAATAAAAACATATATCTTTTTATATATTATCAATATTTAATATTATAACTTATATTTAATATATATATATATATATATATATATAATAATGTAAAACATGTTCATAGTAGTTTCAAGAAATATTAAGGATTTGATTTTTCCCCAAAAAAATTATGTCATCAAAGAATTATTAAAGTATTTTATTAAAATTATTTTAAAAGAATCTCCGATGGGGGTGGACGCATAAAGGTTGAGGGGGGAGCGCCCACCACCCCATTGACTCTGCAGGCGACTAAATGAGCGGGTAGTATGGCCTATCGCCCCCATGTAGGAAGAGTGTGGTTACAAGTCTAATTTACTCACGAGAGTTCTCATGAAGTTTCCAAGTTGAGGAGAGAGATTTTGAATCTAGAGAATGTAAGCACCCTGATGCTGGTGGGACCATTATAGACCTTGCAATGTATACCATGCCAGCAAGGCGAAGTGTGGAAGTCGATGAAATTGGGAGCGGGTTGGAAATATCTAGAACAAGGAAGCAAATTGGAATTCACAACGAGTCTAAGGTTTTTTGCATTCATATTTCCTTGTTTCTATGGAACGAAAGAGAAGGTGGCAAGCACAAGGATGCGAAGGCAATTGATGCTCTCGTTAGGTTGAAGGCTGCATGTGGAGACAAGTTGGTTCTTCCATTTGGAGGGAAAGGCATCTGCAAGACCTTGTCACGGGGTGATGTCCCAACCCAGTCATTGTTAGCCTTCCTCGATAGCTTTTATCATGTAGAATTCATCCCCTTGCTGCATGTGGCTAATTTTGTGGCTTGTGGGTGTGTCTAGTCTAATATAGGCTCTATGATAATAAATTGGTGGCGACTGGTGCCTGTTTAGTTCCAGCTGAGCTCAGTGAACATTTTATTTTGAGACTTGAAGATTTACATTGGCCTGGTTGGCCCCCAGTTAGACGACCATAATGTAGGACATAATTTATCCAGGTGGGGACCCATAAGTCCTCCTACATCCTTGTTCAGCTTAGTTATTGGTATATCTCAGTGGATTTTAATGTTTGGAAATTTTTAATTTCCGGGGAAGCAATTTAAAATTTGAAAAAACATAAACTCTTTAAAAACTTGTTTAAAAACAATCAACAATTCTACATATTAAAAATTCCAAAAGATCTTATTACTAAATTAAATATGGAGCCCTGATGGTTAGCTCAATTGGTCAGGTCCCCATTGCTAAAAGCACCTTACTAATGGGAGGTCATAAGGTTAATTATTCTCAACGTCGTCGAGGTTATGCTATGCTAATAAGCTAGCAGGAAGTGATCCCTTCAAGTGGATCTGCCTGGATATTTCCTAAAAAAGAGAAATGGAAAAATATTTATTATTGTTTTACCTATGTTTTAATATAGTTTTGTTAAGGCATTGCCTAAACATCTATATTTTGAATTTTTAGCTAGAATCTGGTGAATTTGTTTTGGCCAAATCTTATTTTTTGTTGTTCAAAATGGGTTTTTGATTGCATATATGGATTTAGCACCCTAAAAAACCCCGAGGTACTCAAATTATGGAGAGTTTACAACTCAAACTTGTGATTCAAAGAAATTCCTACAAGATTCTAGATAATTTAAACTCGAAGGAAACTATAACAGAAAACCTTCCAAAACTACAAATAGACTGCAACGTTTTGTGATAATATCCAATAGCAACCACTTAAAAATTATATATGATTGTACGATACTTTTTTATTACAAAATATAAAATTACAAATCATCTTTTAATGATAAAAATTATATTATAATAACAATAATATCTTAAAAAATTAAATAGGGCGGACAAACATCACCATCATAGGGGATCAAAGTTGGGTCACCCACATGATAGGTGGGAATACTTACCACTATACTATGACTAAGAACATAAAACATCTACTCAAACACTTCAAAATATGAGGTTTACAATAATTTTGCTTGCATAGACCTTAAAACACAAATTACGACAAAACTTACAGACACTGCCATTATCAGGGATCAAACTCAGGTCACCCACATGACAGGCACGAATTCTTACCACCATAATATAATGGCTAGAAAGAGAAATTTCCTACTCCAAAATTTAGAAATATTAATTTTAGTAGCCCCAAAAACATTGTCATTGTTGAGAATCAAGCCCAAATAATCGCATAATAGGCAAGGATATTTTAAGGGAGGCAAGAGCCAAATGCTTATCATTTGCTTTGATGAAAAAATAGAGAATCAATATGCATGGGGTTTGGGAAATGCTATGAACAATCAAGATGAATGTTTTACCTTATGGCAGGGGTTAGAATTGGTTATTTCAAGGAGAATTCGTCAACTAATGGTGTTTGGAGACTCGATGATAGTCATCGACCAGGTAAGGAAGATCAAAGAGAATTATAATCTGGCTCAATCAACAATTCTGCAAAGAATAAATTTGCAATTAAAAAAATTCAAAGTATCAAGTTCTATCATATCAAGAAACATCTCAATTCAAAGGCATATGCATTAGCAAATAACGAAGTATTCTTAAAACAAGGGATTTTGACCCAAGATGAAAGAAGCATTGAGTTCAAATCTTTGCCATGATAGTCTTAAACATAAATCAATGTTCAAGAGTATTCAAAGTATTAAATGGTGTTAAAGGTAGAATAAGTTGTTTGATGGTCTGACGGCCTTATGACAAACCACAACATAGTTTTTCAACCCCTTAATCTCTCTCTTTGGCATTTGTCGGCTCCTATTTTCTGCAGTACTCTCGGTCCATGTACACACTTGGCCTCCCCATGTGATTACATTCAAGAAATTGGACATATGGTTGCTTGAATAAACACTTAATAAATGTGGGTGTATGTTGGGATTTGTTACTTACACATATGAGAAGAAAAATTCATGCCCAGAGGACCTAACTTGCAACCTACATTTTGTTTCCTCTTGTCTATTTTGATCTTCATAGTTTGGTAGTTGTTTGATGATAATAACGTAACAATAATCAAGTGAAATAAGAAACTAATCAAGTTAATTAAAAATACATCACAAGCAGATATCAAAGTAAGAGAAATCACATAATCTAGCAGACCCTTGATTTCTCAACATGGTATCAGAGTTAAGGTGACTACAATAAGAATAAGAGGCAACTTGAAGATCACATCATTAAAGAAGGATACATAAGGTCCAAGCACCAAGGCGTAGTACTCATCTCAACGATCACATCATCATAAGGAGAAGAAGACCTCAAGGACCTTACCTCCACTCAAAGAAAGAAGGACTACACTTTTGAAGCATTTTGAAGTCTCCATATTCTACATCCAAAGAAAGCAAGAAGAAGCATTTACATCATCATCAAAGAAATGAAGGTGATCTCCTTCTCTTTGAAGAAAGGATCACATCTCAAGCATATCATCTAGAAAATAAGTATTTTCATCTTTAAAGAAGGAAGACATCATCAAGGAAGAAATCATCTTTAAGAAGGCATCTTCAGTTGTCATGATCATAAAAATGGCATCAAGTTTAAGATATCATATTTAAAAAAACATCTTCACTTCAAGTAATTATATTTATATTTATGTTTGAATTTTCTATCAACATGACTTCATTATGCAGAGAGAGCAACAAACTGGCCGGGTCATCAAATTTCCTTGCATGGAAAAAGAGGATGGATTTAATCCTCATAGAGAATAAAGTTATTGAATGTATTAAGGGTTCAATATCCAAAATATCTCAAGAGAAATCTCAAGCACTGTCGAAGTATATGAAAGGGAAAATAAGGGCTCAAAGTATCCTCATAGAATCAATTAAGGATCCCCTCATCCCTTGTGTATCAAAGTTGGATAAATCGAATGATATCTATGAAAAGTTGGTAGAATTGTTTTGTGTAAGCACTGCAAGAGAAGTCATATCATTGAGAAATGAACTATATAAAATGAAGGTATCAAAGGAAGAAGGGTAGCCTCATATCTTTTGAGGGTATCTCAAATAAGATGTCAACTACAAGAACTAGGAGAAATAATGATTGATAAAGAGATGACCACTTTTGTGCTCAATGCACTACCTAATGAATGGGGAAACTTTGTATCAAGTATTTATGGAAAGAAGGAAGCCAATCCATTCAGTTAACTTTGGTCATTATGTAAGATTGAAGAAACTATTTTGAAGGAAAAAATGATGTTGGATCAAATGAACAAGTTCAATCATATGTTGCCATGGCCAGAAGAAAAGGAAAGTTTGATCCTCAGAAAAAGAAGAAGATTGATATGTCAAAGATACAATTCTATGAGTGTAATGAATATGGGCACTTTAAAAGGAATTATTCTGCATTAGCTATCCAAGTGACACGTACACTACAATATGGATCTTAGATGAATAAAGTAACAAAAAATTGGTGCCTAGCCCAGATAATCCAAAGGATTAAGGACCACTTGGGGGATTTGAAAACGGATGAGTTTTCCTTAGTAAGATGCTCGATTAATGTGTTGGAGAACATAGTGCAAAATGAAGGGGTTTAGACTGCCAAGTTGACCACCGAAATGGCCTGGGAGGACATGGTGGATGGACAACTAAAGGATGACTGTCGAGCAATGGTGGAGCGAGATCACTCCACACAAGAAGGATGAAGCGACATACACTAGGTGGGCCAAGATGAGGGCAGTGACCCACCTAGTGAAATGAATGTTTAATAATCACCATGAGTCTAAAAGTAGAGATTGTTAGGGATGATCGAGGAGGTACGTGTCTTAAAGGTATGAAGGACATGACAATCGTTGATGGGAAGGAGCAGAACCTAGTTTCACTCAATCATCAGTCGGGGGGTCCCATTAATAGTAAAGGATGGTTTAAGGAGTGGAGAAGGAAAATGCATAGCACAGAGATGTATTAGAATATGACAATGGCAATAATGAGATTGGACAGACCGTATGCAGAGGCAAATGAGGAGGAAGATGGCCCCATCCTCGCACGAATGTAACACCATTGGTAAGCAGAAGTTACCAGAAATAGACAGGGAAGGTGCTCAAAGGACGAGCCATAATTACTTGTTTTGGATGTTTGATTTATCTGTTAAAGATGGAAGACACATTGTCTACATAGTGATAAGTGTAAAGGATACAAGGACGAACAATAGCGAGAGAGAATATGTTCATCAGAGAATTGCAGCCTCCAAGATAGTTATGGATAAGGGGAGAAATGTTAGTGGCAAGTCACAGGGGAGGCCGAGAGTGGATGCTCAGATCTCCATGGATAGTAAGAGGACCAGAATGGAAGATGTGAAGAGGGAGGTAGCACTAAACTATCACGTGACTGTCCCGGAGAAAGGCAAAGAAATTGTCAAAATTTGGGAAAATGAAGTATGGCGCCTACGAAGGATCATACCAGAGAACAAAATTGAAGAAGAGGTAGAGTGAATCATAGAAACGGGGATATCCTGAACGAGGCAGCTGGTCTATCATATAACTTTGGAGATGGCGTGGTACGTTAAAACCTTAGTGGGAAAATTGCAGGCAGAGGCAACATAAGAGAGAACCTTGTGTCAAATGGAACACCAGTTGCAACTAAAGGAAATTGAGCAGCGACTGTAGGTTGCAAATGAGGCCCTCCAAAGGGTGGAAAACATAGAGTGCCTGCAAGTTGATAGAACTGGAGATATGAACAAAATGTTCTCAATTTACCTACAATGCATCCATAGCCTGGATATCGCACTGGAACAGGGATAGGGAGAACTAGCCAGACTAACAAAATATAGGGCCAGATAGGTAACTGGAGCTAGTAGCAAGCAACTAGTGACACAGACAGCTGGGGCAACTGCAACATCAACTCCATCAGAGAATATTACACCTACGTCTGGGTCAAGTGTGGCGGAAGCTCCATTAATCTCCCTAGATAAATGATCATGATTTTGTGTCTATTTTTGTTGTATTTTATCGAGTGGCTTTGTAGGTCAATTCATAGTAATATGATGATAGGTAGGTTTGTAGGTGTAGAACAAAAAGATAGATTCACAGACAAACTGCCTTCAAGAGGAAAATGGCCAAGTAGTAATAGAAGAAAAGAAACTTTTGCAGATATGCTTAGGAGATACCATAGACCAAAAAGCCTTATGGCATGTCTTGCCAAAATTTTTTTCACATGTTGTATACATTTTATCATTTAATTATATATATCTATATAGATATATATATATATATATATATATATATATATATATATATATATATATATATAATTGTAAATATTGAAATTTTAGATGTTTATTAATTTTATTTAATTCTAAAGTTCTAAAATATAATTGTTACTAATTTATGAATCATTATTTTAATTTATATGGTGTTTATTAAGTATACACTAGTAGGTTTGAGTGAGATTTAGTCCCTACCAGGTCTCGGGTACAAAAATTTCATAAATAGGGGTTGAGGATGGAAGCAACTTTGGAAGAATTAAACTATATTCTAAGGGGCATCCAAGTTCAACTAAACTTTACACAATATCTATATTACTTTATTAGATATCATTTTGGGATTCCACTGCATTAAATATGTCATTCACATATGACCATTTCCATGAGAGGCAGTCATGACTGACTAATTTCTCATGATTTTTTAACAGTTCAATTAGCACTCATTGCATCGGGTGATGCTCACAGGGGTGAAGAAGTGGGATTGAAACTAGTGAAATGAATCACATAGCGTCAATCATCACTTCCGGGGCTTGCACTCGGTAACCAGGACTTCCCGGGAGGTCACCCATCCCAGATCGCCTCTGGCTCAAGCGCGCTTAACTGTGGAGTTTTCCCCACAATCAACCCCACTTAGCTTGCTACCCCATTTGCAAAACCTTAGCAAGTATTGTGCCTCATGAACCATTCATTTAGAGATCCCTTCACTCTTTCTGAATTTAAGTATGGGGGTTTTACGCAGTGCATTATATTAGATATCATTTTGGGATTCAACTGCGTTAAGTATGTCATTCACGTATGACCATTTCCATGAGAGGTAGTCGTGACTGACTAATTTCTCATGATTTTTGAACAGTTCACTTAGCACTCATTGCATCGGGTGATGTTCACAGGGGTGAAGAAGTGGGATTGAAACTAGTGAAATGAATCACATAGCGTCAATCATCACTTCCGGGGCTTGCACTGAGTGCTAAGTAAACTATTCAAAAATCATGAGAAATTAATCAGTCACAACTACCTCTCATGGAAATGGTCATACGTGAATGACATACTTAACGCAGTTGAATCCCAAAATGATATCTAATATAATGCACTGCGTAAAACCCCCATACTTAAATTCAGAAAGAGTGAAGGGATCTCTAAATGAATGGTCATGAGGCATAATACTTGCTAAGGTTTTGCAAATGGGGTAGCAAGCTAAGTGGGGTTGATTGTGGGGAAAACTCCACAGTTAAGCGCGCTTGAGCCAGAGGCGATCTGGGATGGGTGACCTCCCGGGAAGTCCTGGTTACCGGGTGCAAGCCCCGGAAGTGATGATTGACGCTATGTGATTCATTTCACTAGTTTCAATCCCACTTCTTCACCCCTGTGAGCATCACCCGATGCAATGAGTGCTAAGTGAACTGTTCAAAAATCATGAGAAATTAGTCAGTCACGACTACCTCTCATGGAAATGGTCATACGTGAATGACATACTTAACGCAGTTGAATCCCAAAATGATATCTAATATAATGCACTGCGTAAAACCCCCATACTTAAATTCAGAAAGAGTGAAGGGATCACTAAATGAATGGTCATGAGGCACAATACTTGCTAAGGTTTTGCAAATGGGGTAGCAAGCTAAGTGAGGTTGATTGTGGGGAAAACTCCACAGTTAAGCGCGCTTGAGCTAGAGGCGATCTGGGATGGGTGACCTCCCGGGAAGTCCTGGTTACCGGGTGCAAGCTCTGGAAGTGATGATTGACGCTATGTGATTCATTTCACTAGTTTCAATCCCCCTTCTTCACCCCTGTGAGTATCACCCGATGCAATGAGTGCTAAGTGAATTGTTCAAAAATCATGAGAAATTAGTCAGTCACGACTACCTCTCATGGAAATGGTCATACGTGAATGACATACTTAACGCAGTTGAATCCCAAAATGATATCTAATATAATGCACTGCGTAAAACCCCCATACTTAAAATCTATATTACTATTAAAAATGTGATAATTATTTTACCTTTATTAGCATAATTCTACAATATAAATCAAGTTAACTTATAAATTAAAAAATTGAATAACACTATCACATTTCATTTTGATGAGTTATTACAATGTAATCCACAATGATAATGTAAAATACAAAATAAAATAAAGAAAAATAATAATGGGCAACAAAAATAATAATAATAATGTATTTTTTAATTAATATTTCATAATTATTAATATTTATAAATCATATTAGAAGTCAAGTGTGTTGATTTTATATTTGATATTTATTGCTATAAAAAATTTATGGGTTGATAGATTTGAACTTATTTAGTGGAGACTAAACCCCACACAAATCAATTGGTCTACACCTTATGGGTCAAACAATGATTGATTTCATTAATCCCAAAACAAATAACAATTTGAGTATTAATATTAATTTTTACTCCATTCGGTCTCTTTGTAAGATGAGTGAGTATTTGGCACAATGTGATGTTATTCCCTCCACCTAATTTCAAGTCTCCTTGTAAAATGAGTGAGTATTTGGAACAATGTGATGTTATCCCCTCCACCTAATTTCAGATCCTAGTAAAAACTAAACCCCACACAAACCACAAATAACAATTTGAATATTAATTTTCAAATAATTGAGTGAGTATTTGGTACAATGTGATGTTATTCCCTCCACCTAATTTCAAGTCTTCTTGTGTATTTGGAACAATGTGATGTTATCCCCTCCACCTAATTTCAAATCCTAGTAAAAACTAAACCCCACATAAACCACAAATTACAATTTGAATATTAATTTTCAAATAATTAACAAAATAAAAACTAAACCCCACATAAACCACAAATTACAATTTGAATATTAATTTTCAAATAATTAACAAAATGCAAATAACACAACCACCACGGCGACGGGGAATTGGTTGCTCACTTTAAAAGAGAATGGAAATTTCTTGTTGACGAACCGTAACCATGAACTCAGATGCAGCAATGTCAGCGTTTACATCGAACTGAGTTATGAAGGAAACTTGAAACCTTCTTAACGCGCTATATCTCATCACTGCCCATCCTGTAATCCCATCGCTCATCTCTCTCTATTATTATAATTTAATTCCTTTCACGGTTCCCATGTGGGATAAAGTACGCTACTCTTCGTGACTCCGTCTGATGATTCTTGAAATCTGAGTTTATCTTCGTTATTCCAATTCTTTTTCACCGAGGTTCACAATATAAATGAAGACAAAACACGTGTAATTAATAAAATTCTTAGGAAATGGAGAGGGAGAAAATAAGTGTAATTATTAAATCTTTTAGAAAATGAAGAGGGAGAATTAATGACGGTTGTACCTCTTGAGTATTAAAGGCTGATAGATCAAATTTAGAGGACAAGGTTATATTTCAGTTTTATTGATATAATTTAAGTGTAATTATTAAATCTTTTTGAAAATGAAGAAGGAGAATTAAGGGTTGTACCCGTGAATATTAAAGGCCGATGGATAGAATTTACTAGATAGAATTTAGAGGGAAAGGTTATATTTCAATTTAATAGTTTATTATATTATGTTTTTTATTTGAAAAAGAAAGAAAAAATATTAATAATAATTATTTTACCTTATAAAATGTTATTGATTTTTTTTTAATTGGTTAAGATGTTGTTTTTTTCAAACAGAAAAATATGTTAACAACTCATGACCTAGAGGCACCTCATATGAGTGAAAGTTTGCCTTCTTACGAACCACTAGTAGGGTAATTCTAAGTGACATGAGTTTTGTTGAATAATAGTATTGAATAATACTAGTGAGTCAACTTGCATTCAGTAAGTGAGTGATGATTTTCCTCATTGTTGTTTTAACAACTAAATTATGATATATTTTCTCATTGTGCAAAATAATGTGATATTGTATTATTCTTTTTTTTTAATCTTGAATTATAATTTTTAACTAATATTCTAACACTTCTATATCATATATTTATTTTTCTAGAATATATCGACATTACAAACATACCATTCATTAATACAATAAAATGATTTTCAACTAAGAAAAGAACAGAACTATCATATAAATCTTAGATGAATCAATTTAAAATTTGAGAAAAAATAAATTCTTTAAAAATTTATTAAGAAACAATCAACAATTCTATGTATAAAAATCATAAACAATATCATAACTAAACTAAATATGGAAAAATATTCAATTTTGTTTTACCTATGTTTTAATATACTTTTATTAATGTAATTACCCATGAGTAACTATCCAAAACACTCCAGATTCTCCATTAACCATTAGATGGAATTTTCATCATTACATAAAGTAAGTTACATAACTATTAGCATAAACTTTTTGACGTAACTTTGCATCATTCTCATGATTACTTTAACCAAGTTAGTTAATCACATACTTGATATTATTAACATCGATTCATGCATGGAATCCACATCATAAAAGTAGCACAATATGAAACCACATCATTAGACAGTGATATACGCTGGAAACCTCCTAGGGTGAAAACAAACAAACGTTTAATTTTATTATTAAACTCTTGTGAGGGTGTTCATCCCTCACTCAGTGGTTTATAAGGGAGTTCATCCCTTAACCATTAACATAAAATCTATATCATTTAAATACAACATATCTAGCTAAAAGCTATTACAATCATCATGATATCATTTATCCACAAATTTCAATCTTTATATCTTTGTGGCCTGATTGTTTCATCATTGGATCATCCTGCAGCTCATACTCATCTGCATGGACCATCAGTTCTTTACCTGCCACAATGTTAAACATAATCTATCATTTGCACAAGTCACCATCCTTTCCTGCCATTACTGTCGTCCACAAACTTTGATATCGCGATTACATAAAGTATTAATCAACCAATAATCAATATTTAATATTAATTCTTCAACATCCATTTATGGGCATACATGAAATGTAAATAAAATATTGCAACATGCTTCTTCTGACAACACTACTCATGCATTAATTATAAACAAATAATTATCAAAGCATGTCAAAATAAATACCACATTGCTATGATCCTTTTCGCATAAGCACATGTTCCTTTTCAAAGGAAAACCACTATAATCATTCATTTTCATTTAAAGGATACTAGCATCTTTGCTTTGATTTTCGTGGATGTAATTAGATAAAACTTATTCAAAGAAAGTTAGCCCCTCAACTTTTCTTTGTGCATGCAACTAAGTAATCTTTCAATACAATAGATATTATTATTATTATTATTATTATTATTATTATTATTATTGCGCATGCAAATGCATGTCCTTTTTTCAAAAGAATCTTTCTCAAGATAGAGCTATTTACAAAGTATATTGTACACACACATACATGCTTTGTTCTAAAAGAAACTAATGTGTTAGTTATTATTTCTTGTGTGCAGATATATGTATTTTCCAAAGCAAAGTTAATGCATTCATTGCATACAATTACTTGTTTATTTTCCAATGCCTAACATAATAATTATATTATTTCCATGCATATTTCTTTTCAAAGAATCCAACATCATAGTTGTATTTTTCATGCATGCAAAGATCATATTTGTTTTCAAGAGATCAAACACAATATTTCTATTTTTCATGCAAGCAAATAACATATTTCTTTTCAAGAAATATCAAACATAATATTTCTATCTTTCATGCATGCAAATAACATCTTCTTTATCAAGAAATCAAATAAATAATATTTCTCTTACCATGCAATTTTCTTTATGTATCCTTATATGCACCCTTTTTCAAGATAATGGATAGTTTCTTTTTTTTTTTTAATGTAAAATTATTCAAACACATATTCTTCTTCTAAGAAGAAAGATAAGAACACTTGTCTCTTTAGCGTAATCTCATGGAAATGTTGACTCACAATTCAACATGATACCATGATACCATGCAAGTAAAATGCATTTCTTTCCAAGACACTAACACAATAATTATTCTTTATCCTACCTGCAATTATATATTTTATTTCTAAGAAAGTATATCATTATTAATTGTTTTTTTATGCATGTAATACTTAAATTTTTCTTAAGAAGTATAAAATAACTAAAAACATATTCCTTTCAAGAAATTTAACACCATCAAATGTTTCTCAAGAAATCTAAAATAAATAAATGCATATTCCTTTTCAAGGAATTTAGTACCATTGCTATTATTCTTGCATGCAAATAAATGATCTTATTCCAAAAAAACTAACATAATAACTATTAACTATTCTTGCATGCACAATATAATCATTTCCAAATAAAAACTATCATAATAACAACTATTTGGGTGTGATTATACAACATATACTCTTCTTCAGGAAATTAGTGTACTAACTAGTGTATGTGTGCATATAAGCACTTTTTTTAAAGGAACTATTATGTTAGACCTTAGGTTTTTGTGATCCATAATGGAGTAAGCATGTTTTTCGGATTAGTCACATCAATATTATATCAAAATTTATCTTTTAAGTATATATAAACTAGTTTTCTTTTCCACGAATCTAGTTTATAGAAATAATGCAAATATTTAGAAATAATGCAAATATTAAAATCATAAGACTAGCTTTCCACATAAATTTGTGCACTCATTTCCAATAAATATAACATGGTTTTTATTTTTATTGTGAATTTCACACACATTTCTTTTTCAACAACATAATATCATTAATTATCCTATGCACAGACACCATACAAACGTTCTTTTCCTTTCTAAACAAAATAGTGTGGTAACTTATGTTTTCAGATGGCTAATTCCTCCTCACAACTTGAGCTTCTCCTTTTTAATGCAGGGGAAACGATTCGGCAATGGGGAGACCACGGTTCAACACTAACACGCCTTTCCCTGGGCTCAATTGAAAATGTTTCCTGCACCAAAAGGGGGGGACTTTTCCATATTCATTAACACGCTAGGACAGAGAAGCTCCCAAATAATTTAGGGCCATATTTGTCTGAAAAATCCTTCAACATTGAGCTTGCATTATTTGGGAAGAAAGGGTGTGCACATTTTGCACATCTGGGGCTGTGGAATCGGAAAAACATTTCAGTTTGGAATGTGGCATTCAAAGACAGCAGAGAAAGTTATGAGAACATGTTAGCATTAGTTTCTTGGCATTGTATTTTTAGCGAGGAGATTATTGGAAGGTTGGTTCAACCCATCATCAATTTGAATCGGAAAAGGATTGAATTGCAAAGAGCGAAAAACAGGGAACTAATGGTCTCATAGACTATTTTTAGTCTCGCAGACCTTAAAATATCATTTCATTATCTAAAAGATTTTGAGCATATGACGTGGGAAAGGCCTGTGAATCCCAACTTTTGCTTACTAAATGTAACTTCTTTTCCTTGAAAATGCGGGTTACAACTTGCAAGCGAGCATATGAGCTCAGTTACATCGTTGTCCTTTCTCCTCATTTACACTACAACTCGATGGTCACTTTTAGATTACCACATTGGCCACAACTGACATCATTAAACCATTTATATTCTGGATGAATGCAACATGTGCACGTGGAGTAAATATATCACAAAATCCATACTGAAATCTCTTAAATTTTCGGGTTTCTAATGCTTTTCTCTTTTATTAAGGCTCAGTTCTCATGTAAAATGAAAACCTAATATATCCTAACAACTAAGCACACGCTCTTTACACCACCTCTTTTTTTTTTACTCACTATCATTACCGTGTGGTAATTTTTGGTCATTCCACAACGAATTTTTGATTCATAACCGATAATTGGTAGTTCAAAACTATTTCCAAAACCCTAACAGGTTCTTGACATGAATCAATTAGAAGTATGTTAATAATTTACTTTATGTTAATTAGATATATCATGTAGGATGGATGATTATATTATAGTTTTGAAGTTTTGACATAAATCCAGTGATTTTTTTTTGTTTAAAATGGGTTTTTGACGACATATATGGATTTAGCACCTTGAAAAACTAGTGGGGCACTTAGATTGTAGAGAGTTTACAACTCAAACTTGTGATTCGAAGAAATCCCTACCGAATTCTAGACAATTTAAACTGGAAAGAAAATATGCCAGGAAACTTTCCAAAACTAGGGTTTATAAGGAGGCCTTAAAACATAAATTATAACAACTTCAATATTAATTTTTACTCCATTATCCATGCTACATTGAAAACACTTATCATGCCATCTTTAATTAATTAAAACCATCTCATGGTAGTAATCTAAATCTAGGCTTTACAGCAGGCCTTAAAACACAAATTGCAACCATATTTGTAGACATCATCATCACTGGGGATTGAACCCAGGTCACCTGTGTGACAAGTGGGAATACATACCACTATACTACAACGATTGAATACAAAAAACATATACTCACTTAAGAAGAAAAGCCCAAATATACAACCATGAAGAGAAAACAAGAGAAGAAAGGAAATAAGATTCCAAAAAACTTTCCAAAACTTGGGCTCAAGTTATTAGCAATTATGCTAGTAGGGAAGGAGAAACAAATATTTGGGTTGACAACATGAAAGATAGAGAAAGCAAGGAAAAACAAAATAGAGCAGCAAACATAATTATTAAATGGGTGAAAAGACTATGGGAAAAATGAATGTACTCTTGACCTTGCAAGGGGCTTCTTGAAAGACAAGTTGCTATGGAAAGGACAAATATGCCAAGCATGGAGGGTGGGTAAGCTTAACGGTGACAAAGTCAGGCCCATAAATTCATTATGCCTAGCTTGCATGGTAAATATATCATTCTAAGAAAGAAGCATCTCTTGATGGGTTCTCACTTTTTTCTAGAAGAATATTTAACCGTAAGACAACATGAGGAAAGGAGGGAGGAAATTTCAAAGGTTAGGGTAGTAAGAGATGAAGGCAAGAGAGCATGGATTTATAAAAGTAAAGCTGTGATAGCGCAATTTAGACATCCTTCCAAAATATAGCAACAAGATGGTAATAAAGAAGAGGCAACAAACTCTTCAATAGGAAATCAGGAAGCAAGGTCAATATGGGAAAGTATGGACAAAGACTCAATTATGAGTCTTGCATGTCAAAATAAATAGCAATCAAGGAATAACCAGGTTTCCTTAAGATTAGTTTGTTGGAACTGCAGGGGTTACCCATGCAAACGAGGACCTGGGTTAGTGCCTATTGTGGAAGATAGACACATAATTTGCCTCATAGAAACACATGAGAATGAAGGGTACAAGACACCTTTGTTTGAAGGATACTAGAAGATGGCAGTGTGAAACTACGCATTAGGGAATGGCAAAGGACATAGGGGTATCATGGTATTAGTGATGGAAAGAGAAGGTCATCTCATTTAGTTAGAAAAATAAGACTCAAATAAACAATTCATTTGGTTTAAAATATCATAAAATGGAAATCACATCAGAATTGCGGCATATTGTTTTGCGCCGCAAGTTTAAAAAATCTACAAATGTAGAGGGCGTGACCACAAATATCCCTTTGCAGCCTTAAAATCAGATATTGCAACATATTCTCAGCTAGGTGAAGTCCTTATAGTGGGTGATTTCAATGCTAGGACTACAAGTGAGCAAGCTAGCATTCTTTGTTGTAAATAAGACTGCGACCATATTTGGCTTACAAAAGAGAGTAATCATCAGTGGGAAAGAATTTCAGAGGACAAGGGCTACAATATCTTTGGTGAACAATTGCTTACTCTATGTGGGGTCATCGATTTAGTCATTTGTAATGGCTTTACTAGATGGGCAACTTCTGGTAATTTCACTTGCAATACAATGGAGCAAGTGTAGTAGATTATGTAATTTGCTTGCATGGTTTGTGTGAGAAAATGGAGGAAGTTTTGATTGGAGATCAACTTTGGGACTTAAAATAAGATCACAAGCCAATTTATTTAAGTTTCTCTTGGACTAGAAAGAAGCAATTAGAGTAAAAAAACTCAGTGTGTTCAACAAAAATCTCCCAAAGGGAAAAATTCTTTTGATTCCAGAAAATTGTAATACCTTCAAAATGATGCTAGAGAGGCTCTTCGAGAAGGAGAAAATCCCAATTCACGGCCTTCATAGTCACGAATTAGCACATTTAATTCAAAGCGCACTCGCATAGTGCAAAAGAGAAAAAATAAAAAATTATGAAACAAATTTCTTTCTGGCTAATGCTTGGTTTGACGAGGAATGTAAAAATTCAAGGAGAATGTGGAAAGAGTCAAACAAGGACAACATAAAGCTCAAAGCTTACAAGCAAATATTAAGAAAGAAAAAGGTTGATTTCATGGTTTCAAGGAGGGAAGAACTAATCTTCCTTGGGAACAATACTCCCAAATTATTTTTGAAGGAGGTCCAACCGAGAAAGATGCAAACTGAAAATAGCATTACAACTTCTAAATGGTTTGACTATGCAAGACAAATCTACGAGCAGGATCCCAAGGTTGACCCTCCCCCCTCGTCAACACTGATATTGAACTCTTCACGGTGCAAGAGGTAGAGATGGGTATCAAGAAGTTGGGTGTTGGAAAAGCAAACGAATTAGATGAACTCAAAGCAGAGTATCTAAAATGGGGCTCAAATATTCTTGCACCTCACATTACAAATTTTTTCAACAACATCATACTAGAGGGTTTCCCCACAAATTGGACAACTAGTTTGGAAATACCTATTTTCAAGAGTGGTGGCGTCAATAATCTTTCCTGTTATAGGACCATAATGATTAACCCTTGTTTGCAAAGTTATTTGGAAGAAATATGCTAGAAAATAAAATCAGCAAGTGAGAAGAAGAAATAGATAAGTGTGCTAAAGGGTAAGTAGGTTTTAGACCTAAACATTCCACAGTTGATCATTGTATAACTTTAAGGCACATCATTGAAAAATTTTGGGAGAAATAGGAAGAAGTATTTTGTTGCATTGTTGATTGCAGAAATGCATTCAACACAATTCCTAGGGATAAGCTTTGGCACAAAATAGAGGAACTTGGGGTTCCTAAACATTTGAGAGAAGTTGTGCATATGTTGTATGAAGAGGTGAATTCAAAATTAGAACTTCAACAGACATTTCTGGAAGTTATAGAAGTGATATCGGGTTCAAGCAAGGTTTCCCATTACCTCCTACCCTTTTTGGTTTATATATTGACAAGCTTAAGGAGTGGTTAAATTCACAAGGGGGTGATGGTATCCATTTGGGAAAGTTTGTTATAAGGCTTCTTTTATATGTAGATGACCTTATTCTGATTGCTAAATTTGTTCTTGGTTTGTAAGAGCACTTACTATCCCTTGAGCATTTTTGTAGAAGGGTGGCGATACAAGTCAATATTAGAAAAAAGAGTAGTGGCTTTCTCTAAAAAAAGAAAACATAACTAGCATAAGTTATACTTTGAAGGCAACATTTTGGAAGAAGTCAGATTACAAATACCTCATAATTGACTTCAACAAAAAATCTAAGTTGGGGTGATTGTAGAAAGAAAAGAACTTTGGGGGGTTGGAAAGCATTTTATGCTTTTCAAAATAGGTGTAGAGAGACAGAGTTATGGGACTGGAAAACCACTCAAACTATTTTTGGGCTTCTAGTGATTCCAATGATTCTCTATGGTTGTGAACTGTGGGCCAATAATATGTTAGGTCCCTATAATATTAATGATCACCCCATTACTATTCTCGTTGTATCCCTTATTGTTATTATTGTGCCCCTATTGTCCCCGTATTGTTATTATTGTGCCCCATAGAATCCCTCTATTGTTATTTTTGTGCCTTTATATTGTTATTGTTAGGTCGGCTTGGTTATATTGTGACCCGGTAGACTCCTATATGTAGAAAGGAGGTTTTTTCATTTGAATCATCTAAGAATGGTTCATTTGTGTAATGTAAAGGAGGTTTCCCCCTCGAAGAGGCTTTTTTTCTAAGGAGTTGATCTATCTTTTCTATCTTTTTGTGAGTTGGTTTCATAACATTTGGTATCAGAGCTTTGGATTCTAGGGTTTCGCTGCTCCAAACAGGTCATTGTGCCATTTTCGCTATAACTTTTTTTCTGCGACATTTCAGAAGCTAAAGAAAAACCCATTTGGGCTGAAATAGTTATGAACTTCGGGTCCAAATTTTAGAGCTTTTCTCACTATATTGCGGAGATATCATCTAAGGAATTTGGCATTTTTGCAAACTCCTGAATTACATTCCAAACAGGTGACCTGGGGAAAATCGTCATAACTTTTGTTTTGAGCATCAGATTGAAATCTCGTAAGAAGTTTCAGAAAGAGGATGGCCTCTAACTTTCTGTGTATCAGTTTCATGTTAGAAACAGTGACATGTGGCTTGTCGTACAAGTTCGCTCTACTGAACTAGTCTATAATCAGGTCACCGTGGGAGATTTGGCATAACTCTTCCTTGGAGAATCCAATTTTGATTAGACTAGTGGCATTGGAAAGAGGACGCAAAGGGCTACTACAAGCCACGATTTCAGAACTGAGAGATCCAAAATTACATAGGTACATCAGATTCAATATCGATCTCCTACAAGTGAAAAAAGGTGTGTATGTTTTAAATTTTTGCATAAGCTTGGTTTGAAAAATTAGCTTGAAGGAATTCAAAGGGCATAGTGAAGCATTATTTTCGGTAATTGATGCCTCGAAGAAAGAAAATGGAAACACCTAGTAAGCAACCTGAAAGCTCTAGCATGACTCATGAAGAAGAGGAAGAAATGCAACATGATATATCAATATTGTGAAACCAAGTGCAACAAATTTCACTCATACAAAAGGTAACTGAAAATAAGATGGATGGTTTAAAGAAAGACGTAGAAGCTAAGATGGATGGTTTAAAGAAAGGTGTAGAAGCTAAGATGAATGACTTGGAAGCTAAGATGGATGGCGTGGAAACTAAGATGGATGGCGTGGAAGCTAATATGGATGGCATGGATGCTAAGATGGAAGCTAAGATGAATGGCATGGACGATAAGATGGAAGAATTGAAGATAAATTTGAATAAGTTGCTACAAGAAATGGTCACTAATGGTGAAAGGGTAGTAAATGAAACTCATGATGAGAACAAAATAAATGTTAATCATGATTTCATAGACTCTAATGTTGGATTGAAGACCCACCATGTTCCAAAAATTGATATGAGGAAGTTTGATGGCAAGGATCCCAGAACATGGATACTACAAAGGGAGCAATTTTTCTATCTCCATAATGTGAAAAACACACAAAAGGTATGTATTGCAACTTTATATTTGGAACCAAATCAGTTTGTATGGTATCGATGGCTTTGCTCTCGTAAACAAATTGTCACTTGGAAAATTTTTACGAAAGAAATGATAGCACATTATGAGGATACAAAAAGCAACACCTTTTTTAGCCAATTGATAAATCTCAAACAAAAGGGTTCAATGATGGAGCACATTGAGAACTTCCAAAAATTGAACATAAGGGTAAAATATATTCCAGAGGAGCATAGGATTGATGTGTTCGTGGGGACTTTAAAGGATAATATCCAACATGAGGTTCGCCTTTGGGAACCTAATTCATTGGAAAAGGCATTCAGGTTAGCAAGAAAAATGGAAAGCAAAATTTTGGCAACCAGGAAGCCTACCACTCGCAACTATAAAGATAGAAGTGTTGCTGGCCCTAGCCTTCCACAAGCTAAAAGGTTGACACCAAAACAATTGGAAGAAAAAAGAGCAAAAGGGCTTTGTTACAGTTGTGATAGAAAATACACTAAAGGTCATAAGTGTGCTGAGAAGAAATTATTCTACATAGATTGTGAAGAGGAAGAAGAAAATGAACAAGAAATGTCAAAAGAAGAGGATATACTCCAGGAACAAACCCTAGATAAAGAAGAAATGAATCCGACCATATTTTGTAATGCATTGGCTGGAATTACCACTCCTCAAACTATCAAGATAGAAAGACATATCAAGAAGAAAAAGGTAATAGTGTTGATTGATTCGGGAAGTACCCATAATTTTATTCATTGTAAGATAGCAAAGGAATTGAATTGCTTCCTATATCCAGCACCAGAGTGTTAAGTGATGGTTGCAAGTGGAGGAACCATAAATTGCTCTGTAAAGTGCCATAATATCAAGTTATCCATGGGAGAATATGTATTGAATAGCCCAATGCTTTCCATTCCAATGGGTGGTGCTAATGTTGTACTAGGAGTCCAATGGCTATAATCCTTGGGTACAATAACTTTTAATTTTCTAGAACATTTCATGAAATTTTCTGCGGAAGGAAAGGAAGTTGAATTAAGGGGTATTGCAGGGAAACCGGGAAAGATAATCAGCTCTAACGGTATGACAAAGCTTCTAAAGAAGGAACAACGAGGTGTAATTGCACAATTATGTTCGCTAGAGGTTCCCACATCGAAATCATCTATTTCTCCAAATCTCCAAAAAGTCTTGGACAATCATTCCAAGGTATTTGAGACTCCCAAAGGTCTCCCACCTATTCGTGATCATGATCATGCTATTCATTTGATTCCAGGAAGTGTTCCTCCAAACATCAGGCCGTATAGATATCCCTACGCCCAAAAGAGTGAAATTGAACGTATGGTTGCAAAAATGCTAGAGGTTGGTATAGTTCAACCTAGACAAAGTTCTTTCTCTGCTCCAGTAGTATTAGTTCACGAGAAGGATGGATCATGGCGCATGTGTCCAGATTATAGGGAGTTCAACAAGCTTACTATTAAAGATAAATTTCTCATTCCTGTCATTGATGAATTATTGGATGAATTGCATGGATCAATTTACTTCACCAAGTTGGATCTTCATTCAGGATATCATAAAATCAGAATGAAGATTGAAGACATTCCAAAAACAACATTTACAACTCATGAGGGTCATTATGAATTTTTGGTCATGCCTTTTGGCCTTACTAATGCACCTTCTACATTTCAAGTTTTGATGAATTCCATTTTCAAACCCTTCCTTAGAAAATTTGTGTTAGTATTTTTTTATGATATATTAATCTATAGAAAGTCTTGGAAGGATCATGTCCAACATGTTGACATGGTGCTCAAACTATTGGAGGAGAAACATTTATATGAAAAAATCTCCAAATGTTTCTTTGGGGTACAAGAGGTGGAATATCTGGGTCATACTGTATCTCATGAAGGTGTTAAGTTAGATCCTAGAAAAATTTAAACCATTAAGGAATGGAAAATCCCCACATCCATAAAGCATCTACGAGGATTTCTCGGGTTGACAGGGTATTATCGCAAGTTTGCTAAGAATTATGGGAGAATAGCAGCATCTCTAACAACATTATTGAAGAAAGATGTGTTTTCATGGACTCCAGAAGCAGCGAAGGCCTTTGAACATCTTAAAGAGGCAATGTGCCAAGCACCAGTGTTAGCTACATCGGACTTCACAAAAACCTTTATTGTGGAATGTGATGCCTCAGGAAATGGAATCAGTGTTGTTTTAATGCAAGAAGAAAGACCCATTGCTTTTGAAAGTCGTCCAATCAAAGGAAAGTATTTACACAAATCTATTTATGAGAAGGAAATGTTGGCAATACTACATGCACTTAATCAATGGTGACCCTACCTAATGGGAAGATACTTCAAGGTAAAAACAGATCATGATAGTCTTAAATACTTTTTAGAACAAAGATTATCTTCAAAAGAGCAGCAAAAATGGGTCACAAAGATGTTGGGTTATGACTTTGAAATCATCTACAAAAGAGGGAAGCAAAATGTTGTGGCAGATGCACTCTCAAGAAAGGATGAGGACGTGGAAGCATTTATTTGTGCCATCTCTATTATCCAACCAGATTGGATAAACAAAGTAAGGGATGAATGGAAGAATAATGAGGAAATGTGGGCACTCATCCAAAAGATACAACAAGATCCCAGTACATCTGATACATTTTTCTGGAAAAATTATTTGTTATGGTACAAGGATCGGGTTTAAATATGTAAGAATTCCCAACTCAAACAAAAGATTCTTAGGGAATCGCACACCTCTCCCTTAGGAGGGCACTCAGGATTTCTAAAAACCTACCACAGGATTAAGAAGGATATTTTTTTCAATGGCCTTAAATTGAATATTCAAAAGTTTGTGGCGGAATGTTTGGTTTGCCAACAAAATAAAGTTGAAACAATTAAGACTCCAGGACTATTACAACCTTTATCCATTCCAAGTCAACGACGGGAGGAGGTTTCAATGGATTTTTATCACGGGTTTACCCAAGTCCGAAGGAAAGAGTCTTATCATGGTGGTAGTGGACATACTTACCAAGTATGCACACTTTTGTGCATTATCTCATCCATTTAAAGCAAGTACAGTTTCTACTCCATTTATGGAAACAATTCAAAAGCTACATGGAAAGCCAAAGATTATTGTAAGTGACAGAGATCCCATTTTCACTGGAAATTTTTGGACATAATAATTTTCTTGTCTTCGTACTCAGTTAGCTCATAGCTCATCTTATCATCCTCAATATGATGGGCAAACTGAGATAGTAAACAAATGTTTGTAAGGATATCTTCGTTGCTTTGTATCTGATAAACAGACACAATGGGTCAAATGGTTGCTTCTGGCTGAATGGTGGTATAACACTTCCTTCCATACTGCAAAAAAAATGAACCCATTTATGGCACTTTATGGATATCATCCACCATCCATCACATCATATTTAAGAGAAAATTCTAAGGTTCAAGCAGTGAAAGATCACATCGAGCATCAACAACAAGTTCTCCAACTCTTAAAGAATAACCTCACCTTGGCACATAATAGAATGAAATAGTAGGCAGATCAACATCGCAGCGAAAGAAATTTTGATGTAAGTGATTGGGTATTCCTATGGCTATAGCCATATAAACAAATGTCCCTCAAGCAAGCTAAGAAGGATAACAAATTATCACCAAAGTATTATGGTACGTACAAGGTGTTGCAAAAGATAGGTACAATGGCATACAAATTGGAGCTTCCTGCAGCTTCTCGAGTGCACCCAGTTTTCCATGTTTCATGCTTAAAGAAGGTTATAGGTGACAAGCTTTTAGTTCAGACAATATTACCAGAACTTGATGAGGAAGGAAAAATCATATTTAAACTTGAAGCAGCCAACGAAACAAGAACTCGACAGCTACAAAATAGATCAATTTCAGAGTATCTCATCAAGTGGAAGAACTTCCCTGTTGAAGATTCCATATGGGAGGATGAGAATTTTATACAGAAGCATCCAGAACTACTAAAGCGTTGAGGACAAGACTTTTTTGAAGGAGAGGGGCATGTTAGGTCCCTATAATATTAGTGATCCCCCCATTACTATTGTCGTTGTATCTCTTATTGTTATTAGTGTGCTCGTATTGTCCCCATATTGTTATTATTGTGCCCCATAGAATCCCTCTATTGTTATTTTTGTGCCTTTATATTATTATTGACCCCATAGACTCCTATATATAGAAAGGAGGTTTTTTCATTTGAATCATCTAAGAATGGTTCATTTGTGTAATGTAAAGGAGGTTTCCCCCTCGAAGAGGCTTATTTCTAAAGCGTTGATCTATCTTTTCTATCTTTTTGTGAGCTGGTTTCATAACATAATACATCCAACATGCAGTGGAAACAAATTGAGAAAATTCAGAAACATTTGATTACAAACAAATTCAAAATTAAAAGTGCAATTCCTTACGTTATCTTGTTAAGTGAAAGAAGGGTTGCTCCTATTAAAGCAATTTCTATGGTGCGAGTTATAAGGTATTTTAAAAAAATGAGCAAATGGAAGAAGGCAAATGGCCTGAGGTTGTCTTTAATGACATATTGTGCAAAATAAAGAAGACTTGAATGCACTAAAATAACAAATGGTTTAGTAAATGAGGTATTTTCTTGAGCATGTGTCCCATAAACAGTAAAGAGATAAAAGTTTTATTATGGATAAGTTCCACAAGCGTACTTGAGATAAGGAGCTAGGGAGAAAGAAAAATACCATATTGAAACTTGTTTAATCCCACTCATAATCATTAACAAAAAGTGTACATAGAGGCCAATATTTCTTGGAGAGCCAAAATTCTTATTGCTCAGTTAAGGACATGCTCATCAACTCTGTTGTGAATCAGGGAGCTTAAAAAGGCCAAAAGAAGTGTGGGAGGAAAGAGTATATTTTTTGTCCTTCCGGAAAAATGGAAACATAAAAGCATTTCATTTTCGAATGTGAAGCCTTCAAAGACAACAGGGAAAGTCATGCAGATATTCTGGCGGCTAGCTCTTGGGATAATCTATTTAGCGAGGGGTTTGTCAAGAAACTAGGAGCGTTTATTGTGATGTTTCATAGGAAAAGGGTCAAATACATCAACCAGATGAAGAAGCAATCTGTCCCATAGGCTATCTTTAGCGTCATGGAAGTTAAAATAATTTCTTTCTTTCTAAGGTTTACAATAAGCTTGCCTATGTAGACCTTAAAATGCAAATTACAACGAAACTTATAGACATTGTCATTGTTAGGATTGAACCAGAGCGAGAATACTTACCACCATACTACAATAACTGGGAAGAAAAATTGTCTAATCTCTTCAAAATTTATAAATATTAATTTAGTAATCCCTTAAAACCATTATCGTTGCCAAGAATCAAACCGAAATAATCATGTAACAGGTAGGAATACTTCAGGGGAGGCAAGAGAGGTTATCATTCACCCCAATGACAAAATAGAGAATCAATATGCATAGGGTTTGGGAAGTGCTACCAACAATCAAGCACCAAAAAGGTTAAAACTAGTTATTTCAAAGAGAATTCTACAACTAATGGCGTTGGGAGACTCGATGTTATTCATCCGACAGTCACCGACAGTTATGGAGCTCAATAAGAATTCCAATTTGGCTCAGTGATCAATTCTACAAAGAATAAATTAGCAAAATTAGCGAAATTTGAGAGTATTAAGTGAATATCTAAAACTACGAGCAAGAACCACGGACTCAGATGCAACCGTCTCCCTGGTAGTACTGAACTGAATCCACGACGTAAATTGAAACCTCAATTTCGCGCTATATCTCATCACGCCCCATCTTATTCATGGTACTTCTTGTTTTATTAAGTGAAAGACCCACTCTGATGGTATCCCTATGCACATGACTGAATGAAATCATGGTACTTCTTGTTTTAGTTTATTTCTTACAGTGAGATCACTTTAAAATTAAGTGAATAAGCTAAAACTACGAGGTAGAAGCATGGACTCAGAAGCAACCGTGTCAGCGAAAGTATCGAACTGAATTCTGAAGTAACTTGAAACCTCAATTTCCTGCTATATCTCATCACCGCCCATCTCATACTATTGCTGTTCATCTATTTTAAATATTATGAGTGAACTACTTTCGCGGTTTCCATGTGGGATTAAATACGCTATTCTTCCGGACTCCCTCTCATGGTATGCCTATGCACATGAATGAATGAATTCATGGTACTTCTTGTTTTAGTTGATTTCTTACAGTGAGTTGAAAAACACCATCAAGTTGGAAGAAATGAGAGTGGGTTCTGATCTATTGAATTATGTTTGAACTTTAGTTAGTTGCTTTGTATAAATATTAAGTTAACATATCATATGATAAATTTATGTTTCTATTGAATTATGTTTGAACTTTAGTTACTTGTTATGTATAAATATTAAGTTATCAATATCATATGATCCATTTATGTTTGTAGGTGCACACACAAAAGGTGTATTATGTTTCTATTAACAACTCTGACGTGAGAATGAACGGTTGGAGGCATTGCTTGTTATCTCCAACATTGTTTATACTTACTTCATTGATGTATTGATAAACTTTAAGGTGGTCAGAATCTTCCAGATGTAAATTGTGTAGAAAATTTGCGAGACATCCCACCAGAAAGTAAGCGTAACTAGTTAAAAAAAAAATAAACTATATAGATACCCATATAAATAACATTATGATTATATTTTTTAAATAGTATAGTGTGTTATAATGATTTATTTTATTTTATTTATTAAATAGATGAACTTCATTCAACATGATGCCCAACTTACTTTTTGTAAAAGAGGTTGATAGGTTTGTGAGCAAAACTATTAAGAATAAGAATACCTACAAAAGTCTATGATATTTATCAAGATATACATAATATTCGCTTATAGTTATATTTGTTATGGTATAATAAATACATTTTTGAATATATTCATATATATATATAATTATATGTAGAAATAATTTGTTTATTAGATGTATTTTTATAAAATATTTTTATTGATTGGTAAAGTTATATATTTAATTTGGAATAATGTTTTTTTTTTTACATGGAAATATTTAAAGTAATGGTTAAGATTGGTATTAGCTAATGGGTAAGATTGGTGTTAGAGAGATATTTTTGTTTTTTTTTTTTTTAAGAAAAGAGAAAGTAATAAAAAGACATTTTTTATTATCACAATGAAGAAGCATTTTGGGTTTAAGAATAGAGCAACCAATACTTAGTGGCATTCACCAACTAAGAGTTTATCATCTTATATCAAAACAATTTTTTTATATGAAAATATAAAAAAATATATACAACATAATAATAAGTAACACTCATAATTTTTTTATAATTTTAAATAACTAAAATTTCAATAATATTTTTTTTCTAAAAAT
The DNA here is from genome assembly GCA_031772625.1 of Pinus tabuliformis. NCBI lineage: Eukaryota > Viridiplantae > Streptophyta > Pinopsida > Pinales > Pinaceae > Pinus > Pinus tabuliformis. The sequence continues at coordinate 1,345,586,824 of CM062818.1, read as the reverse complement.
ATTTAAATAAAAACATATATTTTTTAATATATTATCAATATTTAATATTATAACTTATATTTAAAAATATATATATTATAAATAATAATGTAAAACATGTTCATAGTAGTTTCAAGAAATATTAAGGATTTGATTTTTCCCCCAAAAAATTATGTCATCAAAGAATTATTAAAGTATTTTATTAAAATTATTTTAAAAGAATCTCCGATGGGGGTGGACACACAAAGGTTGAGGGGGGAGCGCCCACCACCCCATTGACTCTGCAGGCGACTAAATGAGGGGGTAGTATGGCCTATCGCCCCCATGTAGGAAGAGTGTGGTTACAAGTCTAATTTACTCACGAGAGTTATCATGAAGTTTCAAAGTTGAGGAGAGAGATTTTGAATCTAGAGAATGTAAGCACCCTGATGCTGGTGGGATCATTGTAGACCTTGCAATGTATACCATGCCAGCAAGGAAAAGTGTGGAAGTCGATGAAATTGGGAGCGGGTTGGAAATATCTAGAACAAGGAAAGCAAATTGGAATTCACAACGAGTCTAAGGTTTTTTGCATTCATATTTCCTTGTTTCTATGGAACGAAAGAGAAGGTGGCAAGCACAAGGATGCAAAGGCAATTGATGCTCTCGTTAGGTTGAAGGCTGCATGTGGAGACAAGTTGGTTCTTCCATTTGGAGGGAAAGGCATCTGCAAGACCTTGTCACACGGTGATGTCCCAACCCAGTCATTGTTAGCCTTCCTCGATAGCTTTTATCATGTAGAATTCATCCCCTTACTACATGTGGTTAATTTTGTGGCTTGTGGGTGTGTCTAGTCTAGTCTAGGCTCTATGATAATAAATTGGTGGCGATTGGTGCCTGTTTAGTTCCACCTGAGCTTGGTGAACCTTTTATTTTGAGACTTGAAGATTTACATTGGTCTGGTTGGCCCCCAGTTAGACGACCATTTTGTAGGACATACTCTATCCAGGTGGGGCCCCATAAGTCCTCCTACATCCTTGTTCAGCTTAGTTATTGGTATATCTCAATGGATTTTATTTTTTGGAAATTTTTAATTACCGAGGAAGCAATTTAAAATTTGAGAAAACATAAACTCTTTAAAAACTTATTTAAAAACAATCAACAATTCTACATATTAAAAATTCCAAAAGATCTTATTGCTAAATTAAATATGGAGCCCCAACGGTTAGCTCAATTGGTTAGGTTCCCATTGCTAAAAGCACCTTACTAATGGGAGGCCACAAGGTTAATTATTCTCAACATCATCAAGGTTATGCTATGCTAATAAGCTAGCAGGAAGTGATCCCTTTGGGTGGATCTACCTAGATATTTCGTAAAAAAAAGAAATGGAAAAATATTTATTATTGTTTTACCTATGTTTTAATATAATTTTGTTAAGGCATTGCCTAAAGATCTATGTTTTGAATTTTTAGCTAGAATCTGGTGAATTTGTTTTGGCCAAATCTTATTTTTTGTTGTTCAAAATGGGTTTTTGATTGCATATATGGATTTAGCACCCTGGAAAACCCCGAGGTACTCAAATTATGGAGAGTTTACAACTCAAACTTGTGATTCGAAGAAATTCCTACAGGATTCTAGATAATTTAAACTCGAAGGAAACTATAACAGAAAACCTTCCAAGCCCACGTGGCTTTGGATTGACGGTGAATGGGTGCGCTGTTAAGGCACTCCTTGCGATAGGTCACCGGTTCAAATCCCCCATGAGTACTTAGGTTAGTCTTAACTAGAGAAAAAAAAAACAGAAAACCTTCCAAAACTGCAAATAGACTGCAACGTTTTGTGTTAATATCCAAAATCAACCACTTAAAAATTATATATGATTGTACGATACTTTTTTATTACAAAATATAAAATTACAAATTATTTATTAATGATAAAAATTATATTATAATAACAATAATATCTTAAAAAATTAAATAGGGAGGACAAACATCACCATCATAGGGGATCAAAGTTGGGTCACCCACATGATAGGTGGGAATACTTACCACTATACTATGACTAAGAATATAAAAAATCTACTCAAACACTTCAAAATATGAGGTTTACAATAATCTTGCTTGCGTAGACCTTAAAACACAAATTACAACAAAACTTACAGACACTGCCATTATCAGGGATCAAACTCAGGTCACCCACATGACAGGCACGAATTCTTACCACCATAATATAATGACTAGAAAGAGAAATTTCCTACTCCAAAATTTAGAAGTATTAATTTTAGTAGCCCCAAAAACATTGTCATTGTTGAGAATCAAACCCAAATAATCGCATAATAGGCAAGGATATTTTAAGGGAGGCAAGAGCCAAATGCTTATCATTTGCTTGGATGAAAAAATAGAGAATCAATATGCATGGGGTTTGGGAAATGCTATGAATAATCAAGATGAATGTTTTACCTTGTGGCAGGGGTTAGAATTAGTTATTTCAAGGAGAATTCGACCACTAATGGTGTTTGGAGACTCGATGATAGTCATCGACTAGGTAAGGAAGATCAAAGAGAATTATAATCTGGCTCAATCAACAATTCTATAGAGAATAAATTTGCAATAAAAAAAATTTAAAGTACCAAGTTCTATCATATCAAGAAACATCTCAATTCAAAGGCATATGCATTAGCAAATAAAGAAGTATTCTTAAAACAAGGGATTTTGACCCAAGATGAAAGAAGCATTGAGTACAAATCTTTGCCATGATAGTCTTAAACATAAATCAATGTTCAAAAGTATCCAAAGTATTAAATGGTGTTAAAGGTAGAATAAGTTGTTTGATGGTCTGACGGCCTTATGACAAACCACAACATGTTTTTCAACCCTTTAATCTCTCTCTTTGGCATTTGTCGGCTCCTATTTTCTGCAGTACTCTCGGTCCATTAACACACTTGGCCTCCCCATATGATTACATTCAAGCAATGGGATATATGGTTGCTTGAATAAACACTTAATAAATGTGAGTGTATGTTGGGATTTGTTACTCGCACATATGAGAAGAAAAATTCATGCCCAGAGGACATAGCTTTAATGGCAAGGGAGACCAAGATAGACAGATTGAAAGTGAACTATGACATCCTGAAACAACCTTGTGTTAAAAGTTCATGTAAGTAATAAAGAAAAAGCATGACCAGGGTCATGGGACACACATTCCAAGATGAATGTTGGGAAAATCACTATAGTGGGCATCACTTTCGGTTTATTTATGGCTAAGGAAATTAGCAAAGGCATTGGAAAAGGAAAAGAGGCATTAATTGCCATGTATTCATGAAAATAAATGAAAATAGAAGAAAAGGAAGACGAAGAGACACAAATTTGCATGAGAAGGAAATTAGAGGAAAAATGAAGAAAATAAAGGTCTCAATGATCAAAAGGCTTCTGAGGATCAATTCACAGTTTTTGTCAGTTTAGATTTGGAATTAGTTTTAGAGAGAGAGAGAGAGCACCAAGAGGAGACCCCTTTTGTTTGATATTTATCAATTGGCTAACGAAGGTGTTACTCATTGTGTTGGGCATATGATCCCCCCAAGGCAAGTTTTGGGGCTTAAAACCCAAGTTTTGACTAAGTCTGATGTAAAGACTCCACGATTTGTTAGCATGGAGCGCAAAGTTGTAATTAAGTCATAGGGTTGTCTGCGCTAACTTTTGTAATGTAATGTCGGCTTGGGAGTTCTACCCATGTTCCGTGGACCATGGGATTGTATAAATAAAGTGAGGCTCTAAGTGTAAAGAGACATCTAAGGAATCGAAGATAGAAGACCTAATGATGAAGCATTGATTAAAAGTGTAAAGTCATGTCTTTGGGTCATAGAGTAGGAGAAGGCTCTGCATCTGAGTGCGCAGAGGCCTAGTAGTCCACAGCTGAGTGCGCAGGGCAAGTTGAGTCTGTAACCAATTGAAGCATTAATAAAGAGAAGCTTTACATTATTTCTGTGTACCTTTTCCTGTTTTATGCACTGAAGTATATTGAGTATGAATTGCAAGTTTACTGTTTATTTGTTGCACGAACTTATATGAACGTGTTGAATAAATGAATATAATATAAAGTATCTATTTATGCAAAGATAACTAACTGTTATAAGAAGATAAGTAATATCCATGGTGTAACTTGGGGAGATAGCACAGATCGCTACTTTAGCAGCGCGAAGGCTCCTCAGCCCCTGGTTAGGGCTGCACGAAGGCGAGTATAACAGATTGCAAAGGCCTCGCAGGTCAGGAAAGTGTGCGAAGTGACCTGCACAAAGGTATTCCCAGTTGGACTAAATCGACCCCTCAGACATCTCAAGGGTGCGGAAACTTGGTTCCAACATCCCCCCATACTGCTTCGAGTGAGTCCTCAATCTGCGCTCCGTGGACTGTTTCCGAAAGAGCCCGTACTAAAGGGATTTTTTTGGCTAAATAACTTTGAACCTGGGTCAGACCCCCTCAAGCCAACAAATGGTTCCGTTGTCGGGACCAAAATCTACATAGAGATGTCCGATGTCGTATCATTAGAATCCAACTAAGAAAGAAATTGAAGGTTGGTTGGATAGGAGAATTCACGAGTTCATGGCGCAGGAAAATAGGAATCTGTGACTATCAAAGGAGGAGTGGTTAGGCTACTACTTGTACACAAAGATCCACGAAAATTTCTTTGCATCTTTCCCTACTGAGCTGTATGAGTGGATTGTTAAGCTAGTAGATAGCCAAGGAAGGTGGAAGCTCGATAATCCTATTATGTGGACCCTAGAGTTGGTGCGCAGGTTGGAAGCACCAGAGGATAAGATCGCACGCGTTGTTGACCACTGGCTCGATCTTATTATAGGAGGATTTATTACTGAGTTTGCGGTAGATACTTCAGTCAACTATAGCAAGGCAGAGCGACACTTTCTCAAAGGACCGTGAGGTAAGTACGTAAAATCTCTGAATACTTGGATTAAAATGCTATTGTGTGAAAAGAGGGTTATGTAATTACCTTGATGTCTAGAGCCACGTGAAGTGGAAAAACCTATAGAAATGAAGGAAGTAAGGAACCAGAGAATATCCCTCTGATTTCACCACCGCAAGGGGACGAGGAAGAGCTCGCGAAGGTCTCGTTGCGAAGTGCGATCAATTTGATAAGGCAGAGGATTCCACACATACCACCCCCACCCACACCACCACTAGCTTCACCACCTTCACCTCCATCTTCACCCGTACCACCTTCGCCACCACCGCGAGTTAATATGGTAAGCGCGATAAAGTTGTTTGTGTTCAAGGGAGTAGGAAATGAAGATCTAAACCAGTTTTGGTTCATGATAAGAGCCATATGGGAAGCGCAGGGAGTTACAAATGATAATATAAAGAAAGCGACGCTGGTTAGTGCTCTGCAGGATCGTGCACTGACTTGGTATATTAAGCATTCTAGTGACAATCTGAATGTGGGGATCGTGGATATTCAAATTGCGTTGAACAAAGAATTTAGTAGGTCAAAGTTAGAGGTGTAGTCGATCATTGGATTCAAAGAGATCACAATGCTACCAGGTGAGACTCCTTGGGAGTTGGATTATAAATTGAAGTGCACAATTCGCGAAGCTAATATGACTTTGATGGATGGACAACACCGCGAATGGTTTGTAGCATCGCTAATGCCGCATTTGAGGAACACGTCACAACAGACGTTAACGACTCAGGTAGAGGCCTTGGAGATCGCGATGAGGCTGCATGAGACCCCAATATAGGATCCTACCTTGGGAGTTCAGCAGATCCACACATAGTTGGAAAACTTATGCCTTAAGATGCAAAGTCTGAAACATGACAGGACAACCCGACCAGAAGTGCACGAAGAGGTATGGTGTGTTAAATGTAAGGGTCAGGATCTTGACAAGGACCACTACACGGTGTTTGTGAATTACCTCACAGGAGGAGGACCGATGCCGTTAAGACTGGAGGCACAAGCAGGACCTAGCGCAGTGCCTACTTTATGGTGTGCGGTTTGTCAAATAGGAGGAAAGCATGCTATAAACAACTGCCATTTGTTATAGAAGTACACACAAAATTCACAGCAATTTTTCTATAATTTTTGTAGATCGGTGGGACATGATAAGCGCACTTGTATAAGCTATGAGCTAATGATGGATAGAACTCCCACCTATAGGGTACAGGCTGAAATGTGGCCCCTTGACCAAAACGCAGGAGTGGTGCGAACCAGATTTCAGGGGCGCAAACGAGGCCCAGGTGGAGAAGGACCTGGAAGAGGTCGCAGACAGCTGATATGCTACAATTACAGAGGGCTAGGACATTACGCCCATGATTGTATGAATCTAGCGCGTCCATCATGTTTGTATTGTACCTTTTTTTATCAAAAAACAAAGGATTTTCCTACGCTGATAGCTAGGCTGTGCGACAAGGGAGCGCTACAACCTCCACCGTCTCAAAACCTGCAGATGATGAGGTCTGAGCCATGCGAGGAAGATCCAAATGTGATCTTTGTGCTCCGAAGTGGAATTATGATAGGAGATGATAAAGGAAAACAACCCGAAGATAGTACTTGGGTTCACAAGGCTCTGACGAAAGAACCAGAGTTTGATTTGGAGTGCACTAAGGAAACCTTCATGGAAGCTAAGAAGAGCTTCACTGATGCCTCCACTTCAAGAAGAAAAGATAGATCAGAGCTGGAAATGGACCCATCTATGCTTACAACATTCCTAGAAACATGCATGAAGCTACTACGCAATAGTAGGGCTGTAAAGGGACTACAGGAACTCATTAATAGACTCATTGGGACCATGCCAAGAGAGCTGTGCGTAGTCCTGAATATTGGAAAGCATGCGACAAGGACGGGAAGACAGATGAGGTTGACCGTGCAGATTGGAGAATATGAGATGGACTAGGTGATTCTGGATTTAGGATTGGATGTGAACATTTTGTCGAAGCAAACATGTGAGCGCATGGGAAGGCCTACTTTGAAGTGATAGAGATTTTTGATGACAACAATCCCTACCCCGCGCTCTTAGGAATCGATTGGGCCACTAACATGAACAGGGTGATTAATCTGAAGAAGCACAAGATGACTTTTGAGAAAATATCTTTGCGTGTAGTCGTACCTTTGGACCCTGTAGAAGGATCTTGCTACACAGAGCCGGTGCACGACTATGAAAGCGACGACGAATTGGACTGCATCAACAAGATAACCGCGTGAAAGAAAGACTAGGTAAATCCCACTGTGGATGGACAGATATCATGGGATTGTGAAAGCTCCTGTACGTTAGATTCGAATGAAGAGATAGAGCGATGGCAGAACTAGTTACATGAGGTAACCATGTTGAACTGTAACATGATGACAAGATCACTATGTTGCGTATCAACAGAAGTGATGGATTTGCCTACTTATGATGGATTAGGTGAGGTAGATGCTTTCTTGGACAGATTTGAAAGGGAGGTGCCAGAAAAGCAGCGTTTTGAAGCTTTGAAGTGGGTACTATGCACTATGCCCGTGTGTTGGTGGGGTATGCACAAAGGAAGCTTTGAGGACTGGCACAAATGTCGGACAATGATGCACGTGTGGTTTGGGAAGCCTTAGATGCGACTAACAGAAAAGTATTATAGACGGGATGATCTGCACGCGCACCTGGCCAAATGCAAAAAGGTATATGGAGAAGAGACACAATCTGAGTGGGTGCACCTGTTCTTTCATACCCTAGATTTTATACCCATGAACTGGTATATAAAGATGGAGCTCCACCACTGGATGGGTGAATGGGATATCCTACCTGAAGGGTTCATGTTAACCTTCAATTTTGAGGATCATTGGTGGGACTTCGTTGATGACGCGCTACAAGCGATAAAAGCAATTATCTTTAGGATACCATAGGAGACGATAGAATCGATTAAGCCTGAATGGGCTACTAAGTTGAGCTGCGCGTTGGAATGTTATAATGTAAATGTTGAAGAAGACAACAAGGACCCATGGAAAATTAACATTCCAGAAACAGAATGCCATCGCGAGGTTCAAGGGCCACTGATTGAAGACCCTGACATAACCGTGCCAATAAACATAAAGTAGGTGAACATTGGTACGGAGGCTGAACCTAAGTATGCAATGCTCGGGGACCACTGGGATGACATGATGGTGGACAAGGGCACAGAGTTACTCTGCGAGTACCAAGACTTATTCCCGACCAAGATCATAGGCTTAAAAGGAATCATCGAAGATTTAGGAATGATGAGGATCACATTAAAGCTTGACGCGAAGCCAGTTAAGCAGAGGCTTTACCGCTTGAATTCGAATACAAGGAGAAGGTCTGTGTAGAACTAGACAAAATGCTCGTAGTAGGAATCATTGAGCCGATGGAAGAATCTGATTGGGTAAGCCCTATGGTGGTGCAGGAAAAGAAGTAGAAGGGCAAGATAAGAATATGCATGGATCTCAGAAAATTAAATGACGCATGTGTGCATGACCCATTCCCAACTCCTTTCACAGATGAAGTATTTGAAAATGTCGGTGGGTAGGGAGCATATTCTTTCACTAACAGGTTTTCACGGTACCACCAGATCAAAATCACGCTAGAAGATAGGAGCAAGATAACCTTTGTGACTAAGTGGGGTTGCTTTCAATACACTGTTATGTCGTTTGGGTTTAAGAACACGTCGCCCGTATTTTCACACATAGTTATTTCAGCATTCAAGGAATATATCCACAAGTTCCTGGAGGTTTATTTTGATGATTGGACTGTATTTGGGCTGGTTAAGCAACATGTAGCGAGCTTATGCTTGATGTTGGATACTTGTCGAAGGCACCAAATCGCACTGAACCTCAAGAAGTGTATGTTCCTCATTCCTTTTGGGAACCTGTTGGGACATGTGTTTTGCAGGGAGGGACTGATGGTAGACCCCGTGAAGATTGTGGTGATTCTAAATTTGGAAGCATCATGAAGTGTGAAACATTTGCGCGCTACCTTGGGACATACGGGGTACTACAGGAAATTCATCAAAAGCTATGCCCAGATCACCATGCCGATGGAGAAGCTATTGAAAAAAGATGTCACATTCTATTAGAACGATGACGGTAAGAAAATCCTGGATGTACTAAAAGAAAATATGGCCTCTGCACCGATCCTGATCTTCCCGAAATGGGACGAGGAGTTTCATGTCCAGTTGACGCATCGTGTATAACACCGGGAGTGGTACTAACACAGGATGGGGGAGAGGGATTGGATCACCCTATCGCATTCGCGAGTCGCAGATTGTTTAAAGCAAAAAAGAACTATTCCACTACTGAATACGAGGGATTGGCTATGGTGTACACGCTCCAGAAATATCAGCACTATTTGCTAGGGGGACACTTCAAGATGTATACAGATCATTCTACACTAAAATAATTGGTCAATATGATTGTGTTGGAGGGCGCATATGCAGGTGGCTTTTATTGTTCCAAGAATATGATTTTGAGGTCATTGTGAAGCCTAGGCGACTGAACGTGGGACCAGATCACCGGTCACGCATTGAGACAGGAGAGGAACCTACTAGTTTGGAAGAAGGATTACTTGATGCACAACTATTTGTTGTGCACATAGCAGATGGACACTTTTAAGATATAATCCACTTTCTCACGATTGGAACTGCACCAAAAGAGTACTCCGATCAACAAAAGAAGGAACTAGTGGTGTGCGCAGTAGATTTTTCTGTCATTGCGGGGAACCTATATAAGATGGGTATTGATGAGATACTAGGAAGGTATGTACATGAATTCAAATGAAGCCATATCCTCGCAGACGCGCATGGGGGCACTGCAGGAGGACACTATGCAAGGAGAGCAGTTGCGCACATTGCAAGGCCTGTGATGTATGTAAAAGAACAGGTAAACCATTGCGGAGGGACTATATGCCTTTCAATATGCAAATGATGCTGCAACCCTTTGAAAAATGGGCGATCGACTTCGTAGGACCTATCAAACCTCAAGGAAAAATGGGCACAAGATAAATTATCACTGCGACAGAGTACATGACTCGTTGGGCAGAAGTGCAACCAGTAAAATATTGCACGGCCGCCATGGCCACGAAGTTTCTATTTAAACACGTATTGACACGATTTGGATGTTCGAAGATCATGATAAGCGATCATGGTACACATTTCCTGAATGAAACAATTAGTGCGCTGACAGAAGAGTTTCAGGTGTATCATTAGAAAATCACACTATATCACCCACAAGCCAACGGGACAGTAGAAGCATTTAACAAAATACTGGAGACTACATTGACCAAAGTGTGCAATGCACAACGAAGTGATTGGGACCTGCGTGTACCTGTAGTATTATGGGCTTATAGGACAACTTGCAAGAAACTAACAGGATAGACACCTTTCCAGTTGATCTATGGAGTAGAAGCCGTAATGCCAATGGAGTATATCGTGCCTAGTCTATGCATAATAGTGCTCACAGGTATGATGGACCATGGAGCCCTGGAGGAGAGGCTCGTGCAGTTGGAGGAACTCAAAGAGGAACGGTTTTTGGCTGGATTCCATCAGCAGGTACAAAATCAGCATGAAAATGCCTAGCACGATCGACATATTAAGTTGCGCACCTTCAAGGTGAACGATTTGGTGTTACTATATGATAGTAAGTTTGATAAATTCTTGGGAAAGTTTAGAATGCATTGGCTGGGACCATATGTTATTAAGGAGGTCACAGACGGAGGCGTAGTGCAGTTGGTAAAGCTAAATGGAGAACCTTTCCCAGGAAAAATGAATTGCAGTCGGTTGAAGCCATACACGGGTGGCCCAGCTATTTGACTAGCAGCACAGCCTTAGCACTCTAGGTAGCTGAAAGGGGCTGCTGGACTATAAATAGATGCAGGGAACACAGGAGCATATATAGGAACGCAGTTCTGACATTGTTATCTCTGAACAACACATGCAAGAGATACAACAGGTAGCCGCTCAGTGCGATGCTGACCTTACAGCAGTCCGAGCAGAGTTGGGAGGTCTCCGTGCGAAGATCTCCGCACCGACAGAGTGACTCGAAGGCTATTCACAATATTTGTGTTGGGGGCCTGTTGGGCACGTGATCCCCCCAAGGCAAGTTTTGGGGCTTAAAGCCCAAGTTTTGACTAAGTCCAATCTAAAGACTCCGCGATTTGTGGATGCGGAGTGCAAAGTTGTAATTAAGTCATAGAGTTGTCGGCCCTTACTTTTGTAATGTAATGTCGGCTTGAGAGTTCTACCCATGGTCCGCAGACCATGGGATTGTATAAATAGAGCGAGGATCTAAGTGTAAAGAGACATCTAAGTAATTGAAGATAAAAAACATAATGATGAAGCATTGAGTAAAAGTGTAAAGTCGTGTCTTTGGTTCGTAGAGTAGGAGAAGGCTTTGCAACTGAGTGCGTAGAGGCCTAGTAGTCCGCAGCTGAGTTCGCAGACCCCTGGAGCTCAGCACGTAGGGCATGTTGAGTCTGTAACCAATTCAAGCATTAATAAAGAGAAGATTTACATTATTTTTGTGTATCTTTTACTGTTTTATGCATTGAGGTATATTGTCTATGAATTGAGGGTTTATTGTTTATTTTTTGCGCGAACTTATATGAACGTGTTGAATAAGTGAATTTAAGATAAAGTATCTGTTTACGCGAAGATAACTAACTGTTATAAGAAGATAAGTAAGATCCACGGTGTAACTTGGGGAGATAGCACAGATCGCTGCTTTAGCAGCACAAAGGCTACTTAGCCCCTGGTTAGGGCTGCGTGAAGGCGAGTATAATAGAGCATGAAGGCCTTGTAGGTCAGGAAAGTGCGAGAAGTGACATGCGCAAAGGTATTCCCAGTTGGACTAAATCGATCCCTCAAACATCTCAAGGGTGCAGAAACTTGGTTCCAACATCCCCCCATACTGCTTCGGGTGAGACCTCAGTCCGTGCTTCGTAGGTTGTTGCCAAAAGGCCAGTAGTACAGGGATTTGTTTGGTTAAATAACTCTGAACCTGGGTCAGGCCCCCTCAAGCTGACACTTTGTATCCTCATAATGTGCTATCATTTACTTCGTGAGAATTGACCAGGTGATAAGTGGTTTACGAAAACAAAGCCCTCTATACCATATAAACTGATTTGGTTCTAAATATAGAGATGCAATATGTACCTTTTGTAACAGTTGTACGTCATGGGATCCTTGCCATCAAAATTCCTTATATCGATATTTGGAATATGGTGGGTCTTAAATCCAATGTTAGATTCTATGAAATCATGATTAATATTTGTTTTTTTCTCATCATGAGTTTCCTCTACTACCTTTTCATCATTAGGAGGCCTTTCTTGTAGCAGCTTTGTCCCACCTTCCTTCAAACCTTCCATGTATTTCTTAAAATCTTCCATGCCTTTCTTCAAATATTCTTCCCTACCATAGATATTAGCTTCCATGGAAAATATAAAATTATTTATCTTATCTTTGATTGCATTCTTCAAATCCTCCATCAAATTTTGCTTACTAGGTGTTTCTATTTTCTTGATTCGAGACATTCTTTTTCCTGCTTTTAGAAGTTCTATATTGAATCTGTTGTATCTCTGAAATTTCGGATCTCCAAGGTCTGAAATTAGGAGCTGTAGTAGCCCTCTACGTTCTCTTTCCAATGCCACTAGTATGATCGAAATTGGATTCTCCAAGAAAGAGTCATGCCCTATCTCCTAAGATGATCTGCTTATATACTTTTTCAATAGAGAGAATTTGTACAAAGTGCCATATGTTACTATTTTGACCTTCAGACATCAAAACAAATCACAAAAAAGTATATTTTGTTCTCTTTCTATAACTTCTTACGAAATTTCAATCTGATTCTCCGAGAGAAAGTTATGACAATTTTCCCCAAGTCACCTGCTTGGGATGTAATTCAAGAGCCTATCGAAACCCTAAATGTATTGGACCGTAACTCTTAAAATATAGCGAAACAATATCTGAAATTCGGGCTCGCGCTTCGCCACAATTTCAGCTCAAATGGGTTTTAATTTTAGAGTTTGAACCTTTGTATAAAACAAAATATAGCTAAAATTCCATGATGACCTATTTGCGATGGAATTCTAGAGCTTGCAAAAACGCTAACTTACTAAGATCGTATCTCCAAAAATGTAGTGAAAAAAGATCTGAAATTCAGACCCGAGCTTCAGAATGATTTTAGCTAAAATGTGTTTTTTTTAGCTTTTGGAACTTCATAGAAAAAAGTTATATTGAAAATTTGATGATGACCTGTTTAGAGCAGCAAAACCCTAGAATCCAAAGCTCTGATACCAAATGTTATGAAACCAACTCACAAAAAGATAGAAAAGAAAGATCAACGCCTTAGAAATTAGCCTCTTCGAGGGGGAAACCTCCTTTACATTACACAAATGAACAATTCTTGGATGATACAAATGACAAGACCTCCTTTCTATATATAGGAGTCTAAGGGGTCCCAATACCATCAAAGCCTACATAACAATAATATTGCAGGGGCACAACAATAACAATAGTGGGCTTCTATGGGGCATAATAATAACAACATGGGGAATATATGGGAACAATAATACAATCAGAGGGTTGCACTAATAAAAATAAGGGGTTACACTAGTAGTATAGGGACCTAACAGTCTAGTGTCAAACCCTTGCTTATTAGTTCTGCAATGATGCCCTTCCAGTCCAAGTGTTGAACCTAGAATCTTTGATACCAATTTTTAACATACCACCTACTAACCCTAGTCCTAACTAAGGTCAAAAGGAGGAAGTTACTATGTTGACCCAATCCCCAAGGTCCAATTATGGAAATGGGGTCTAAATTTTTTGACATTTTCTTACTTCCTCAAATATTAAAATGGATAATGCCATTATGTCCGTCTTCTCTAGACCTTTCCAACGAGATAAAATTTTCTTTGATCTAACTCTTAGATCCAAAGATATGGCCATTCAAATATTAGTCATTCAGATTATGCCACATCATCAAATCTGCCCTGTGGTGCCCACGTAGTTGTCCATGTCATAGGTCGCATGGCATCTGTCGATCCACTCATATTCCCTACCCTTACAAACCAATGAACAATTACACATAGGCATAGGTAGGCTAATTAGGTGCGGGCCCTCCATGGCTACATCACCTCAAGAGTTAAATCCTAACGGGTCATGGCACTGCTCCTGGCTAAAACCTCCTCCCTCCTGGGATACATGGCATTATACACCTCACATTGAGGGTTTCCACCTCCTTTTTACCCATACACCAACACATTCACACCCTACAACACTAATTCCACTAAACAGGTCCACGTGTCACGTCATCTCAAGAAACACATATTTCATTAAATTTGGAAGTTTTTTATTACAAGGCCTTCAACAACATTCATTCTGTTGTAAATTGCCATATTAACTTGATTCAACATTAAAATAATTTTAGTAATCTCAAACCAATTAGAAATCGTGAATGGGTCAAACATGGGGTTGTTATGTGCAATAATATCAATACACAATAGGAGTGTGAAATCAAAAATAAATTACATTTATAAACTTATATGAATACAAATAACTAAATGAAATTCAATAAATAACTTCCCATTCATGTCCAGTATCAGCAGTGATTTTGTCTTCAAGTCATATTGGATTCTAATAATGAAATTATTTAAACCACAAATAAACTATTTAAGAATTGAAAATGACAAAACGCTAATATGGATTGGAAAATCAATGTCCTATGGTGCAAAAAGTTTAAATACAACCATTTTTTACCCATCTCTTTAATGAGTCTAGATGGTCCACTTAACACATAATTTGTTAATTAATTATTCCATGTTTTATTAAGAAGAGAATTTTGTTTTGCATAGAGTTTTGTTTCAAAACAATACAATATGAGATTAATACAGTCTTAATAAATTACGTGATAGACAAATAAAAGTCAATAAATGGATTCCTTATTAAATTAAATGAGATGAGATGATTGCATATACAAATAGTTGATTTAAGAATATATGAAAAAAAAAACTATGCGTTAAAAATTGAATACCCTACAACTTAACGAGTAGTATTCACTTATGAGCCATCACCCACTAGCCTAAATAGTCAACTTAATACTTATTATCAAGAAATTAAAAGACTTATTTTTCGAAAAAAAAAATGCATCATAATATATGGATATTATAAATCACATTTATATACTCATATTAATGGACATAACTAAGTACAAGTCAATAATATAATTCTAGCTCAAGTGATGATTTCAGTTTATTTAAAATACGAATTTACAAAAAAATGACTTTAAATAATGAAATTAGATGCCTTACAATTCAAAAAGTCCAATGACATAATTCATCCATGATTGTGTCTAATCAAACCTTGATAATCCACTTATCAATTATTATCATCATATATATGTTTTTTTAAGAAATGCAAAATTATTTAGAATACATTTTTATCTCAAAAATTACATATCACATTTATGCGCTCATATTAGTGCATTTTATATGTAAACAATGAATAACTCACTTTGTACCTTGTTGATTTTCAATATGATATGATTGCAGTTACAACCATTAATTGATTCAAGCATATAAATTTATGAAAACTATCGATTGAGAAATCACATATCTTATGCTTCAAAAATATCAAATCATTTACCTATGACACATTTCTCATTAGCCTTACTAGTGAATTATGCATTGTGAATAGTGAATATTGCACATAACATTTATCAAGTAAATTATTATAATTTCTTTAGTAAGAATAGCACCTTTGTTTGCAAGTATTTTATTACAAGGCCTTCAACAACATTCATTCTTTTGTAAATCGCCATATTAACTTGATTCAACATTAAAATAATTTGCAAGTAATTTCAAACCAATTAGAGATCATGAATAGGTCAAACATGGGGTTGTTATGTACAATAGTATCAATACACAATAGAGTGTGAAATCAAACTCTTAGAAGAAATTGATTTAAGATAAATCATATTAGTATGTCAAACATAAAATAAAGATATTATAGTTATGGATAACATGCTAGATTCCTCGATGTTTAAATTTTATGTTTGGCAACTCTAACCCCCTTTCCCCCAACCTACGAGGGATTTGTTGATGGAATGACGGTGATGTGAGGATGTTATTGTAAATGACAAGGATAGGTGTCCCTTGCATTTAGACTAGTCTACTAAAACCTTAGTAAAATGTTCTTGTGCTCAATTTCCTATGGTCCCTTTGTGCCTTTATGAAGCACTAATGAGGGGGTCATCATTCATCTTCATAGCATGCAGGCATCCACTATAAAAGTTATACATTGTTGATCTAGGTATTTCAAGAAGGTTAGTTACCATTGATCTATCTCCACTCAAATCCAAGTACATTTAATGGTATTTCTTAAATGGGTATTCAAGTCATTCCATTATGATGGACAAAGTCACAAATTGAAGTAAACAAGAAACTTTAGTGGTGAATTCTTGTAAGTAGTGGAGGCAAGGGTTTTCAAATATTAGCACAGTTGATGGTAGTGTGGATATTTATCTCTCCTTGTAAACATTGTCAAAACCAATAACAGTCTCGATGTAAATTTAGTGTCAACCAATTGTACGGAAAATCATGATTGACCATTACTTTCACTAAGAAGAGAAAATGATAAGCATTTTTAATGGGGAAGAAATAAATGTGAAACATAACTCATGTATTTTAGTTGAAATTTATATAAGTCCCTGTGTTCTTTAATTATTAAATACTTAATGTAAATACAAATAAATTATCATTAAGATATTGATTTTGAAGATTAAATATGTATTAAAAGGCATTCATCTATGACACTTGATTTTTCATGTAGCCTGAATAAACCACTTAAAGCTGATTATCAATTAATCTTAAATAGTTTTATATAAGATAAATCTTTACTTGCATTAATAGCTTTATTTCAAAAATAAATTACATTTATAAACTTATATGAATACATATAACTAAATGAAATTCAATAAATAACTTTTGAGTCTTGTTGGATTCTATGAGATTATTTTAAGTACAAATAATTTATTTAAGAATTCAAATTTACAAAATGTTAATATTGATGGGAAAAGCATGTCATATGGTGTAAAAAGTTTAAAGGCATCCATTTATGGCCCATCTCTTGAATGAGCTTAAACAGTCTACTTAATGCTCGTGGTGAATTTATTAATCCATGTTTTATTAGAAAATTCATTTTCTTTACATGGTTTTTTATTCTAGAAATAACAATTTCACATTTATACATTCATATTAAACCACATGATAGTTAAATAAAAATCAATTAATGCTTTCTTGACTTATTGAATTATATGACATGATTACATATATGAACAATTGATTTAATAATGCATAGTTAGAAAAAGTTGTCAATTCAAAATAGAATAAACTAGTTAGAACTCATAAATAATTGATTTTAAATTATTAATTTTCTAAAAAATATTTTTTTACTTACTTTGAGATCTTTATTTCAAAAACAAATTCCATTTATACATACATACATTCTAAACATAATTTAAGACATACTTTTCTTGTTGGTTTCTATGAGATTATTTCAATTACAAATAATTTATTTAAGAATTGAAATTTACCAAATGTTAATAAAGGTGGGAAAATCAAATGTCATATGTTACATAAAGTTTAAGTACACTTATTTATGACCCATACCTTGAAATAACTTTAGCAATCTACTTAACATTCATTACCAATTAATTATTCCATGTGTTGTTAGGAAAAACATTTCATATTACATGGAGTTTTTTTTTTTTTTTTTTAAGTGCCACATTTACACACTTAGATTTAACTTCATGATATGAAAATAAAAGTCGATAAATGGATTTATATAGACCACTTAAAACTCATTATCAATTAATTATAATGTGTTTTGTAAAATATATATATTTACTTACATTAAGGGTTACATTTAAAAATTGCATCACATTTATGAACTTCTATCAATGCATATAACCAAATAAAATTCTTCAAGTCATATTGAATTCTATGAAATTATTTAAATCACAAATAAACTATTTAGGAATTGAAAATGACAAAATGCTAATATGGATTGGAAAATCAATGTCTTGTGGTGCAAAAAGTTTAAATACAACCATTTTTTACCCATCTCTTTAATGAGTCTAGATGGTCCACTTAACACATTGTTAATTAATTATTCCATGTTTTATTAAGAAAAGAATTTTGTTTTTCATGTAGTTTTGTTTCAAAACAATACAATATGAGATTAATACACTCTTAATAGATTATGTAATAGACAAATAAAAGTCAATAAATGGATTCCTTATTAAATTAAATGAGATGAGATGATTACATATACAAATAGTTGATTCAAGAATATATGGAAAAAAAATATGGGTTAAAAATTGAATGCCCTACAATTTAACGAGTAGTATTCACTTATGAGCCATCACCTGTTAGCCTAAATAGTCCACTTAATACTTATTATCAAGAAATTAAAAGACTTATTTTTTGAAAAAATGCATCATAGTATATGGCTCTTATAAATCACTTTTATACACTCATATTAATGGACATAACTAAGTACAAGTCAATAATATAATTATAGCTCAAGTCATATGATTTCAGTGTATTTAAAATATAAATTTACAAAAAAACAACTTTAAATAATGAAATTAGATGCCTTACGATTCAAAAAGTTCAATGACATAATTCATCCATGATAGTATGTAACCAAACCTTGATAATCCACTTATCAATCATTATCATCATATATATGTTTTTTTAAGAAATGCAAAATTATTTACAATATATTTTTATCTAAAAAATTACATATCTCATTTATGCATTCATATTAGTGCATTTTATATGTAAACAATGAATAACTAACTTTGTGCCTTGTTGATTTTCAATATGATATGATTGCAGTTACAACCATTAATTGATTTTAGCATATAAATTTATGAAAACTATAAATTGAGAAATCACATATCTTATGCTTCAAAAAGATCAAATCATTTACCTATGACACATTTATCATTAGCCTTAATAGTGAATAATGCATTGTGAATAGTGAATAATGCACATAACATTTATCAAGTAAATTATTATAATTTCTTTAGTAAGAATAGCACCTTTGTTTGCAAGAGTTCTATTTCAAAACTTATATTTCACATTTATATATGATTACTGATACATATAAATAAATATAATTCATTAAAAATAACACGCCTCGATGGTTCATGTAAGATAATTTGAATGGCAAACAATTCATTTAAGAACACGTGCGCGCGCACACATATCTTAGAAAAAAAATCGATACAACAAAATCATTGCAAAAACATTTATAAATAATAAGAAATATACATATTAATATAATTGGCAATTCCCATATATTTCAATCAATATTAAATCATACAAATTGATTCAACAAAAACTATGTCCAAAATGTATTGAAAAAATAGAATGTACTTTTCAACAAATTTATAAAAGAACTTATCTCCATGAACTACAATGAAATACATGTTCTATTGAACATTCAAATTTACTCATGTTTTTGTTTGATACGATGAAGTGTCTTAAGAAAGGGGAATAAAACTTGCATAAGCCACGTATCTTGCTCTTTTCCTGTATATGATTTTATCAAGATGTGGTTTGATCGATGTCTAATGAAATGAGAAGTATGTTTATTGTATCTATTAGCAATACATTTGATTCTTCATAATTATTTCCATATTGGGACCACACATCAATCAACATGTTCTCGTAAAATTATCTTGCTTTCCCTACTTCCAATTTTGTTTGCAAATGACAATGAGACCCGTCCCATGCAAATTTAAAGTCCTCTATATCAATATTTGATTTTTCAAGTACTTTTCAAATGTACTTTTCAATGACATTTAATGTCCATATTGCGACATCATAATTTCTTAAGCAATATTTTAATACTTCTTACTGAAAAGGCCTTAAAAAATATGACCTATCACCAATCTACCAATCTGGTTCTCTTTGAATATGAAAATTTTGTTCATCTTTTGTGTATGATTGGAAGAATACTCTTCCACTTCAAATATCAACAACATCTTTTGACTTGTAGTAATTCCCAACTGCAACCACATGTATGAGATTAATATATCTTTACTTCAACACTTCATTGTTTAAGGACATAAAAACCTATCATTTTAAAATGATGTTAATATTTATTATGAACTATTTCCATTTGTACGCAAACATAATTTTACAATGAGTTCAAAGTATCACAAAATACAAATACAATTGCCACATTAAAATGAACAAACAAATAATATGTTTACTTTATACATAGAGCCTAATACCTTTATTTATTTTGTATGGAATAAAAGTCTTATAAGATGCATTGACCCACCATTTAAATCATTGATTTTAAGACCTGTAACGATTTATTTAATTGCAACTGAAAAATATAATTACAATGGTCTAGTGCAAGTAAACAAACTAATTATATATTAATTTTCACATACAATATAATACAATTTTTAAATTTCAAACCTAATTAATTATATGTTAATTTATAGAGTTTCTACCTTAGTTTTTTTTGTTGCTTCTTTTAGTACAAATTGTATGTTTATTGTTGGTGCTACATACAACTTAATATAATTTTTCAACTTATATGGAATAAAAAGGGTTATAAAAATGCAATGGGTCATCCTTCACATTACTAATTTCTAAGAGGTATAACGATAACTTAAACCACATTTAAAGCAAATAATTGTAATGATCTAATTAAAACAAATAGACCAGTTATCTATTAATTTTACATATAATGTAATCTATTGTAAAATATATATATAGCATGGGAAATTTTGATATGAAAACATTAAATGACCATTCATCTCACCAAAAATAAAGAAAATCAAAATATTTTATTTTCAGTAATGACAAACCAAATCAACAATTCTTTTATTAGTGTTGTTAAATAAAAGTAATAATTCATGATGTCATACATATAATAGCATGATATAAACATCGGTAATCTTAAGGTACTTCTAAATGTAATTGAACATCCTTCAAAATAACTCGCACATCCATAGCCTTTTGAGTTTATGCAATATTCTCCATAGCTCATTGATCAACCAATTATCCCCTTGATTTGCTCCAATGAATGGAGGGGCAAGAATCACATTTTCTTTTGGATTCTCTTTCACTCTCTCAATTAAACAAACAACTATAATAGTATTGGTTGCATCATATTGGGTATGCATTTCCCACACATTTTTCAATGATATAATGTGTATAACTTTCATTGGATTATCAATGACCTTATGTCCCTTTTGTGGCTTACAGTCTGAAGCAATCCACTTAAACACAAGTTTCTTGTAATGTCTCTGAAACCAATTTTTTTAGAAATCTTGTTGTGCTTTGTTTCAAAGCTGTCGTCCAAATTGCAATGTCAAGAGATTCATTTTTGAAACACATTTCAAAAAATGATTTTGCATGTGGACAAATCCAAAATATTTTTTTCTCTATTGTGTAATCAGCATCAGCTCCCATTTCTCAATATGCTCGTTGTTTGTTGCTTCATCATCGATGCTATGATAAAAAAATGTCCTTTAGTTCAAAAATAACTAGTTTCTTTTCAGTTATTTTGCCTGCAACACAATGGAAAATAATATAGTCAAACCATTTTATTCATGTTACAAAAATTACTAAAATAATTGTTGAAACGATACATTTACCTTGAGTGGTTTTTGCACTATTTAAAAATGAAACAATAATTTCTTTTATCATCTTGATAGGACCTAGAGTAAACATATTAAACCTTCAATCAAATACCAATACCAAGAAAAACATTACCTTTAAAAAGAAACACACACACACACACACACCTTTAACATTACTTTGATTGTTAATTTTATCCTTTTTATTTGTTCCTATAATAAAAATATACAAAGTTATTGTAGTTACAAGCATTTGAGTTTGAAGAATAATATGATAAACAAGAAGACAAGTTATAAGTATCTGATATGACATTATCTTCATCTTTGTGTAGTTGCACCTCATCATCATCTTAGTTACTTTTATTTGTTTCCAAATTAAACATATAAAATATTTTGAATTGTGAAAATGAATAAAATCATTAAATAACAAGGAAAACAAGTGGACAAATTATAAGTACCTGATGTTATATTTTGTTCTGGATTAAAGTTTTGTTTAACTTTCATTTGATCAATGTCTTGGTTCTCTTTGCTTGTCACTATAATAAACATAAAAAAAATGTTATAAATTGTGACAATGAACAAAATTCATTAAACAACTATACAAAAAAAGAATCATCTATAATCATCCATAGTAATATTTTGGTCTTGATTGTAGTTTTGTGGTACAGTACCCTGGTCATTATATGCATTCTCTTTATTTCCAACTATAATCAACATATGAAATGATATGAATCACAATAATTTAAAAGAATAATAAAATAAAATAAAAAAAGATAGAGTCACAACGATTAATACCCATTTCTATCTCCATCGTTCCATGGTCATTGTCTTGATTAATTTCATTCATCTCATAATTCCCTATAATAGTCATCCAAAAATGTTATGAATATGGAAATTAAATAACTTGAAAAATTATCAAGAGAAAAAACCAAACAAATTATGTACCTGGTATGATAACTTCTTCCTCTCCTCCTATTTCTATCTCCATACTTTTTTCAACAACATGAGCACTATGTTGATTAATTTTTTTCTTCCCACTTTCATCATTCTCTATTTTAGAATCTCTATCATTAGTCATTTTAGTGAACTCTTTGACAATTAAGAAATATGAAAAAAATAGTATCCAAAGTATTATAAGAAGAAAAAAATGAATTATAGTACCCGAATTTTCCAAGAAGTTAATGGATACCAGAATTGATAGTTGAAAAGATTTGTAATTATTTAACATGATTGTCCTTTGTGACTCTGTTTGCACAACACATGAAATTCTTCTTCCATATGTACAACAAGCCTTGATTAAATTTTTCCCCGCATAAAGAAAACTGACCACTTTTGCATCACTACATTGTTGGTGTTTCTCCACTAAATCCATCAAGAAATCATAATCTCTTTCATTTTCATCAAATGTGTCTTCAAATGTGTGAGAGTGTTTTATAGCCTTCAAAAATTTTAATTCTAAAGTATAGAAATGTATAATAAGAACTATATCATAACTATAATTGTTTTGGGACTTATATTCATAAATGCCACTAGTCATTTTATAGTTGAACTTGGATTTCTTTATGGAAATTTCCAAAGACTGGCATAAATCATTACAAAACCAAAGTTCTACTAAGAGAACTATAGTAAAGTCATTCAACTCATTTTTTTCGATAAGAAATCGAAAAATTTCAATGTAATATCGCTTGTGGAATTGTTTTTTTCAAAGCAAGTGTATCCAAAACAACAAGGTCATATGTAAAATTGGTTGCAACTGACATGGAAAAGAGTGCAAAAGTGATGACAAAAGATGAGGGCCCCCAAAATGACAACCAAATTCAAAATTGTTATCAACCTGTTGAACACTTGTTGATCTATTTATCATTCTATCAAGGACTCCACATGCTTGCTGAGAAAGGGACTCTATCTTTGTATTACGTGTTCCTTTGACATAAGTAGACCCCTCCACCGTGTTGCAAAAATTGGTAAATATGATATCATTAATTTCACAATGCTCAAGAATGTTGAATGTAGTAAGAGTCATCTCATTCAAATTTTGATCATGACTTTGACAATATGTAACGATTGCATCCAATATTTTTTTGTTGGTTTTCAATTTAGAACAATAATATTTTAATTTTATGGCATTTGATGGATGATTAATTGGAATAGAAAACCAAATGGTTCCATCCAATAGCTTATATGCTACTAAAGCAATTTCTTCCATGGTTAATCCCTGAATGGGCCGAAGAGTCGCTGGTGTCAAACTATATAAACTATTTCTCTTGTAGTTCTCAAAATCAAGTTGGCTTGGAGAACACTTTAATGTGCCTAGTTGGTAACTGTTAAAAACAGTGTCCCATTTATCCCAAATAGGTTCATCAAAATATAAGAGAATTTTTCTATCAGAAAAATTTGTAACTGGAGAGACAAAGAATGAGCACAACATTTCATCATCAACATGATAAAATAATAAATATAAACTAATAAAAATTCAATGTAAAAATGAAACTAAATAATGTGTTATAATCTAATGAGAAATCATTATAAATATAAAAAAATATGACTTATATTATCAGCTTTAGTCATTTATCTACAACAAAATAGATACAATAATAAAATGTTAAATGTAAAAATAATTAAAATTACATACCTTCTCTTCAGCTGTCTCAGAACATCCAATCCTCCTTTTCTTTAATTTGTCATTGGCAATTAAGAAATGTCTTGCCGAGCGCACACAATCAATAAATGGAGTTTTGAAGAATACCTTATTTGCATAATTAATTGACAACAAATGCGGATCACCCCAGTGGGTTCAACTAATGGATGCAACAATCAAGCATTACATTTTTTATATTTTTTTTCGCTTCTCTCAATACATTATACTTGGGATTTGTTAAAATTTCTTTCATTGCTTAAATGGTATGTTGACCATCAACTATCCAAAAATTGATATTCTTAGAATTTAGATCTGTCTCATTTATAATTTTGATAGAGTTTACCAATGGATCAGGCTCATTGATGTCAAATGGAATCAAAAGAGCATCGGGTAATGAGGTTTGAATTTTTTCTAGGAATGATTTCACTAATACTTGAACATTTAAATTATCTTGTGATCTTAATTTGAACACTTTGGGGGCTTTCTTACATCTTTCGACAACCACTTTTGTATTAAAGGAGTTTGAAAATAGATAGCAATGCTTGAAGGCTTCATAAATCTCATCACATTGGTTTGCAAGGTTATAGTTGTTTCAAATTTAACTTTCCTAGTTTTTTGAAATTCTATAGTGAGCTTGAAATCACTTTTTGTTATATTCTCCTCCAAATCAAATAAATATACTCTTCTCAAAGCAAGTAATTGAGAATCAATTTTATCAAGAAATTTACTTTTTTGTTGTAAATGAAGTACAGATGATGTTTTTTTACTTCTTACATAGCGATATCTCAGAACAGTGGCGATGCATTTTAAAAGATCTGCACAACTATTTAGTCCAGATTTAGAGAAGCTCTCAAAGTTATCCAACTTGAACATTGAAATCTTTATTGTATTTGTTGAATCAATACTTGAAGCTTCAATCAAATCTGGTTTAAAATTTGTATACTCCAATTGACATGAAATTAATTTTACCTCATTTTATTTAATCATTTCCACTTGAAAGTCAATGTCATTTTCATTGTAAGCATAGCAATTAATTATTATTCCTAATATCTCTGGTGCGTTTCCATCTATTGATCCAAATAGATACATATCATGAAACATATTCATCGGAGCTTCTATATGGATGTACCAATCTTGCACAAACTCATTATATGTATTGTATTTTTTAATCATTTCAAAAGTAGAAGTAGAAGGTGTTATTAATACTACCTTTTCAGTTGAATAACTTTTCTTTTTCTTAAGTGATGGTTGTAACATTTCATTTGCTTTTGGGCCAACCAATTCTGCAAATAACAACAACAAAAAATATTTGCATTAATCAAAATGAAAATATAATTTCAAATATTGTCACATAATGTTCTTATAAATACTAAAAAACCACCTAATCTAACCATTTCTAAGAGAGTGTACATAAAATATAAAACCACCATACGAGTTGAAGGAAGCAATGTTTGTATATCACTTTTTTTTGTTTCTTCTTGACTACTTTACTTTGAATTTCAAGCACACCAGATTCCGCAGTTTCTAGAAAAAAATTATGGAATACATGAAATACCAAATATTATTAAACAACCTTATCATACATGATTTCCATTTACATGGACAATAATAAATGAGTACATATGCTATGCAAGTTTTACTATATGACACCAAAAGTTATCACGTAGGTAAAATTGCTAAGAAAAGAAACCACCTAATCCAACCATTTCTAAAAGAGTACATAAAATATAAAACCACCATATCAGTTGAAGGGGGCATCATTTGTATATCATTTGTTTTTCTTTTTCTCTTTGCTACTTTACTTCAAATTTCACGCCTAGCAGTTTCCATGGTTTCTAGAAAGAAAAATATTATGGAAGACATGAAATAACAAATAGTATTAAACAACCTTATAATACACGATTTCCATTTACACGCACAATAATAAATGAGTACATATGTTATGCAAGTTTAGTATATGACACTAAAAGTTATCACATAGTTAAAATTTCTTGGAAAAAAAATACCCATGTTAGTATGGGTTGTCCTCATTAAAACCCCACTCCTAAGGCTATTTCCATAGGTTTTATTAATCAACAACGAGTTATTAACACAATGTCTAACGATTGTAACAAAGTATAAACTAAAATTGTCATACCATTTAAAGAATTTGGTGTTGTGTTTCTTGAACTTCTTTTTTCCTTGGATGCTTCCTTTGAATTCTCACTAGCTTCATAGTCCATGGTATCTGAAAATAAAGTAAAAAATTGTTATCATAGTTTCAAATTATTGATGAAAATATGAATTTATAAATACTATAACTACTCACATCATTATATGTGTAACAAACTAAACAAGAACAATAACAAGTGTAGAACTCACAATAATAGCTACTCAAGGTTAGAAAAAGGGCACCCCCAAATAATTTATTATGTTCTTTTAATCGTGAATATAGGAAAGCAAACATCTACTAGGTTTCCTTCTAGCACGAGCATAAGAACATTTCCAAAAGACATTACATTGGGAATAAATAAAAACAATTGTAGAAACTACAACATCATATGTACACAAATTTTATCTCTTCTAGTCATGTACATTCTTAGTTTGCTTTAGAAAAAATAAAAGCAAAACACAATGAAAGAACATTAACTATGGCAATTGTTAGATTTTCTTCTAGATCTTCGTCTAGCACAAAGAAAAACACATAGCAACTTTGCAAGGTGAAAGAAATATAAAATGTGATATAATTACTTCTAACACGAACAAAATCATATTGCCAACAAGAATCTTAAAAAGCAAAAGAAATATTTGCATCCTAGATTTATTTATATTACAAACGCATGGATATTGTCAAAAAAAACATTGTAAGGTGAAATAAATATAGCACGTGCTAGAATTATTTTTAGTACGAACACATTCATATTTCCAAGAAAAACATTGCAAAACAAAATAAATATAGCACAAGCTAGATTTCCTTCTACCACAAACACAAACACATTATCATTAAAAATATTGCAAGGCAAAGGAAATGTAACCCATGCTAGACTATATTCTATTGCATACAGGAAGATTTCCAACAACAACATTGTATTGTAAAGCAAATCTAGTGGATGCTAAATTTCCTTCTAGCAAAAACATAAACACAATGTCAATAAAAACACTGTAATAATAATATTTCTTGGGACATTTTACCTTGCCTTTTAGAGACTATGAGGTTTTAGTCCATGCCTACATAGACTGTTGTTATAATATAAAAAATGTTAAACCCCAAAATGATTAGAAGGCCCTTCATATGGAATATGTAGTCTAAGAATGGGATAGTGTACAAAGATTTCCTCCTATAAAAAACACAAGAAAGTTGCAAATAACAACATTACAAGGTGAAAGAAATATAATGCATACTATATTTCCTTCTAATGGAAATATAATCACATAACAACATTGTAGGGTGAGAAAAATTTAGTCTGTGTTACATTTACTTATAACACAAACATATAAAAATTTCCAATGGCAACATTACACGACAAAAAAAATCTAGCACAAGCTAGATTTCCTTTTAGCCTAAACAGAAACATGTAAGCATTCACAACATTCCAACGTAAAATAAAATCTAACATGTGTTAGATTTCCTTTTAGCGCAAACTTGAGCACATAGAAACATTGTAGAGTGAGAAGTCTATCAAGTGCTAGATTTATGTCTACCACAAATACAAGCATGTTGCTAACAACAACATTGTAGAGTATAAGAATTCTAGATTGTGTTAAATTTTCTTCCAACACAAACGCAAGCACATTTTAATTTGAAAGAAATTTAACACGTGTGTTATATTTCCTTTGAGCACAAACACAAGAACATAACAACATTGTAGGACTAAATAAGTTTAATGTGTGCTAGATTAACAACATTGCAATTTAAAATAAAATCTAACATGTGTTAGGTTTCCTTTTAGCGCAAACTCGAGCACATAGAAACATTGTAGAGTGAGAAATCTAGGAAGTGTTAGATTTATGTCTACCACAAATACAAGCACGTTGCCAACAACAACATTGTAGAGTATAAGAAATCTAGCTTGTGTTAAATTTTCTTTCAACAGAAACACAAGCACATTTAAATTTGAAAGAAATCTAACACATGTTATATTTCCTTCTAACACAATCACAACATAACAACATTTTAGGACTAAATAAGTCTAATGTGTACTAGATTAACAACATTGGAATGTAAAAGAAAATCTAACATGTGTTAGATTTACTTTTAGTGCAAACTCAAGCACATAGAAACATTGTAGAGTGAGAAATCTAGGAAGTGCTAGATTTATGTCTACCACAAATACAAGCACGTTGCCAATAACAACATTGTAGAGTATAAGAAATCTGGCTTGTGTTAAATTTTCTTCCCACACAAACAAGCAAAATTAAATTTGAAAGAAATATAACACATGGTATATTTCCTTTTAGCACAAACACAAGAACATAACAACATTTTAGGACTAAATAAGTCTAATGTGTGCTAGATTAACAACATTGCAATGTAAAAGAAAATCTAACATGTGTTAAATTTCCTTTTAGCGCAAACTCAAGCACATAGAAACATTCAAGAGTGAGAAGTCTAGCAACTGCTAGATTTATGTCTACCACCAATACAAGCACGTTGCCAAAAACAACATTGTACAGTATAAGAATTCTAGATTGTGTTAATTTTCTTCCAACACAAACACAAGCACATTTAAATTTGAAAGAAATCTAACACATGCTATATTTCCTTCTAGCACAAACACAAGAATATAACAACATTGTAGTACTAAATAAGTCTAATGTGTGCTAGATTAACAACACTACAATGTAAAAAAAAATCTAACATGTGTTAGATTTCCTTTTAGCTCAAAGTCAAGCACATAGAAACATTGTAGATTGAGAATTCTAGCAAGTGCTAGATTTATGTCTACCACAAATATAACAACACTACAATGCAAAAGAAAATCTAACATGTGTTAGATTTCCTTTTAGCTAAAAGTCAAGCACATAGAAACATTGTAGATTGAGAATTCTAGCAAGTGCTAGATTTATGTCTACCACAAATACAACATATTGCCAACAACAACATTATAGAGTATAAGAAATCATATCGTGTTAAATTTTCTTCCAACACAAAAACAAGCACATTTAAATTTGAAAGAAATCTAACACATGCTATATTTCCTTCTAGCACAAACACAAGAACATAACAACATTTTAGGACTAAATAAGTCTAATTTGTGCTAGTTTAACAACATTGCAATGTAAAAGAAAATCTAACATGTGTTAGATTTCCTTTTAGCGCAAATTCAAGCACATAGAAACATTGTAGGTTGAGAAATCTAGGAAGTGCTAGATTTTTGTCTACCACAAATACAAGCACGTTGCCAACAACAACATTGTAGAGTATAAGAAATCTCGCTTGTGTTAAATTTTCT
Source organism: Pinus tabuliformis (assembly GCA_031772625.1). Taxonomy (NCBI): domain Eukaryota; kingdom Viridiplantae; phylum Streptophyta; class Pinopsida; order Pinales; family Pinaceae; genus Pinus; species Pinus tabuliformis. Next base: position 1,345,557,148 of record CM062818.1, on the reverse strand, counting down.
TCCAACACAAACCCAAGAAAATTTAAATTTGAAAGAAATTTAACACATGTTATATTTCCTTCTAGCACAAACACAAGAACATAACAACATTTTAGGACTAAATAAGTCTAACGTGTGCTATATTAACAACATTGTAATGTAAAAGAAAATCTAACATGTGTTAGATTTCCTTTTAGCACAAACTCGAGCACATAGAAACATTGTAGAGTGAGAAATCTAGTAAGTGCTAGATTTATGTCTACCACAAATACAAGCACGCTGCCAACAACAACATTGTAGAGTATAAGAAATCTAGCTTGTGTTAAATTTACTTCCAACCCAAACACAAGCACATTTAAATTTGAAATAAATCTAACACATGTTTTATTTTCTTCGATCACAAACACAAGAACATAACAACATTGTAGTACCAAATAGGTCTAATGTGTGTTAGATTAACAACATTACAATATAAAATAAAATATAACATGTGTTAGATTTCCTTTTAGCACAAACTCCAGCACATAGAAACATTATAGAGTGAGAAATCTAACAAGTACTAGATTTATGTGTACCACAAATACATAGACATTGCCAACAACAACATTGTAGAGTATAAGAAATCTAGCTTGTGTTAAAAAAAATTCAACACAAACACAAGCATATTCAAATTTGAAATAAATCTAACACATGCTATATTTCCTTCTAGCACAAACACAAGAAAATAACAACATTTTAAGACTAAATAAGTCTAATGTGTTCTAGATTAAGAACATTGCAATGTAAAAGAAAATCTAACATGTGTTAGATTTCCTTTTAGCACAAACTCAAGCACATAGAAACATTGTAGAGTGAAAAATCTAACAAGTTATGATGGATTTCTCACACAAAACAATCTCATACTCACCTCCATATCCGTCCACATGCTCCTCCCCATCTAGGAGACGCATATACATGTTTATAAACCACATCAAGTAAATTGTCTCTCTCACTCATGTGGAATCCTGGGTCTTTGTAATATTTCCCAAACTATGCAAATAGAACAAACTCTTAAGATGGATATAAAGGAAAAGCTTGTACATTGAGAAATTTGATCCCTTTGTAGGTTATCTAAATCTAGAGTTAAGATGAATCTAAAATGGTTTAATGATTAATAATTATAATTCTTATTTTATTTTATTTTCTTTTATATTTATATAATTTAACTAAATTAACAAGTTTAAATAACATTACATAACCTTAGAACATCTCATTCACTTTGGGCTAAAGTCTCCCATGTAATCATTCATGTTGGACTAAAGTCTCTCCATGCAATTATTTAAATCTATAGATATTTATTTTTATCTTAATCAATAATATTTAATATAAAGTAGAAAACATAAACTTGGAAAAGCCCATAAATATTATAAATATCAAGTGAATTACAATGAAATTTGAACCATTTAAAATTATAATTTTATATTTTTATTTTGGAAAATTTCAAACCATAAAATTGATAATAATAAAAATTTTATTAAATATATGGTTATTTTATTTAATTTTATAAATATTATATACAATAATACATGAAAAATGTAATATAATTTCAAAAATTGTAATTTATAATTTTAAAATATATGGTTATTTTATTTAATTTTATAAATATTATATACAATAATACATGAAAAATGTAATATAATTTCAAAATTGTAATTTATAATTTTAAAATTACTAATAAAAAAATATTAACATGCCAAATTCTTTATTATTATTAAAATTTGTAGATATTTATTTTCATTTTAATGGATAATATTTAATATATAATGGAAAGTATAAATTTGGAAAGGGCTACCCATATTATAAATATTAAGTGCATTATAATGTAATTTGAACCATTTAAATTTATGATTTTATATTTTTAATTTAAAAATAAAATTTAAAACATATAATTAATTAAATTTATGATTTTACATTTCTAATTAAAAAAATTTCAAAACATAGAATTGAAAACATATTGAAAAGAGGGTCCTCTACATGGAGCTGGTAGAAATGTTCACTGCAAATGAGATAAGGTGTCATTGAAATCACATTATACACTTGTCTGATTCATCACTGTAATGAGCCAAGGTATACGAATTTTAGGGATACCCAAAGAGCAGCCAGTAGCTAAAATTCTTTATGCCAACACTATGGAACTAGAGGGAATGGATTCAATGGAGATCAAGACCTTGCTTTGTGCTTTGCTAAGTGAAAGAGGTCCCTATAAATTAAAATTTTCCTGGAGATAGGGACAAGCAACTAATAACAAGCAAAAGCACTAACAATGTATCAAGGAGTCAAGTTCCTCAAGGGCATTGTGCAAATGGATGTAGTTATTGTTGAGGACTCCAACATAATCACAAGATTAATTTAAGGGAAATACCATTGTACTATGAGGAGCATACAAGAGTATGCTTATGTATTACTACTATATTCAATGCTAACCTTAAAATTCATGAATGGTATATGTTGAACCAGTGTTATGATTTATTATCTATGTTGTTTATAATCAAAGTAATAATGAGAACCAACACCTTGCAAAAAAAGAACAATTATCATGAAGTATATGGAAAGTGAACCAAATGGTAGCATACCCTCCTAGTGGAATTATGTCTTTCATAGTTGAATATTACCTTGTTATTGAGTCACAAGTGTAATCACTCAATGAAATGTTGTAAACATACCATTGTCATTTTGGAACTAGATTGGTAAGCCTGATAATAAATGTTATGTTAATTTATAAATAAGATTAAATACTTGTTGAGTAGCAATGACATGGTACACTAATTAGAACCAGTGTAGATCCATCTTAATTCTGAATTTATTAAATGCTAAGAGGGATCAAATTTTTTGGCATGCAAACATTTCTTCAGGTTTTGCACTAAAAAAAGAGGTTTTCGCTTCAAAAAATTTGACCTCTCTCAATAATTGATAAATGATTTAGGCTAATATATCAAATGATTTAAATAGCTGAAATTCATTGTATTAATATAAAAAGTTATTAAATCATTTATAATTCAACTTTATATTTCTTTTAATTTAAAATATATTGATAAATTATACTTGTTAAATAATTGATAATTAAATATATCATTTATATTATATTTTAAATCTATTTTTTCTAGATTTAATGATAATTTTGTCTCACTTATATTAATTTCATTATTTTTATTAAATATTAAAATTTTATTATTTTTAAAAAAAATTACTAAAATCACTATTGAAATTTCAAAATTTTAAAGATATTAACATTTATACACAATTCAATTAAAAGGCTCAAACTTACATAACTTAGAAGGCTCTCTTATATATAATTTATTTAGTTAAAATGCATTTAATTTAAACAATTTGTTAAACTATCTATCATTAATACCAATCTAGATCCATTTTAACTCTTTATCTACTAAAAAGAGATTTAAATCCCATGGACAATACCATGGGTTCTCATAAACTCAGAGCTCAAAAACTAACTTGACCAAGTCAAATTTACCATAACTACCCAATAAAAATTAATTAAAAAAATAATAACTTTTTATTTTAATATAGGGTTATTTTTATTTTTATTTCAAATTTACCTTAACTACCCAACAAAAATTGATAAAATAAATAATAACTTAGAATTTTTATTTTAATAATGTTATTTTTATTTTATTTTAAGTAACCAAAATTATAATATAATATATCAAACATTTCACCCAAAAATAATGAAAAAAATGTAATTAAATTAATTACATTTTACACCATTAATATTATTAAACATTTACCTAATTACATTATACACCATTGAACATTTGAAAAAAACTAAGGAGAAAGAAGAGTATCAACATGAACATTAAAGACCAACACCAACTTTGAAAGAATTTCTTCGCTATCAAGAGCCAACTCTAAATAAAGCCACTCCAGATTTAGTGACATATGTACAAGTGTGTCATAGCTTTTATTACTCTGCCATATAGTGCATACATCTCGCTCAATGTTGGGAATTGATATGTAATTTGCAACCACCTTGTCTCTTTCATGATAAGCTCCAGTGCAAATATTGTCACAATAGTACAATTTCAGGGACAGGAAAATATTAAAAGACTCGTTGTAAAAAAAAAAAAAAATTCTAAGTTATTTTATACTGGTTATTTTTATTTTAATTAGATTTCGAAACTATTTTAAAATTTGACGAAAAAAATGTTAAATAATTGACATCGTTTTTATCAATCAAATTCAAAAATATTCTATATGCAAAAAAATGTACAATCACATTAAATTCAACTACTGTAAATACTTTGCAAGAGAAGTTTCGTTATATGTTTAAACACTTATATTGGACTTTGACGGAAGAAACGAGAACATAAGGAGTCAAGACACGTTCTATGGTGGATGTGCAATAACCATCAAAGTTGGCATCCTTTTCATTGTGCAATTTGTTTATCGAAAATCTAAGTAAGATGTTGTAGAGCTTGATATCCACTGTTTAGGCATTGAACCATACCGCTTTCTATTTGATTTCTATTGTTGATTTTTTTAATAAACAGTTAGTTAATACAACATTAACTACTCGAACAAAAATAAGGAGTGGTGAGATTTTTTTATCAAATGAGTGAAAAAAGTACCTAGCCTCTTTCTTGTTATTATCCCTGCCCACTGTTAGGCATGCTAGGTATATAGCAATCGATAAATTGCTGAAAGCTTATTATTTTCTTTAGATTTTTTTCATATGGGTTGATTTAAGCCAATGTTTTCTAGAAATTTTTATTTTAAATTATTTTAATTTTATTTTAAATTTTTTTTATTGGACAAGCAGTCAACTCAACTGATATTTGGAAAAAGCAGTCACACTTCAAATCAATGGTTAAAAGTGTGTCACCTGATCCAACAGAGCAGAGCAAAACTTCAAAGCAGTTAAAAGTGTTGACGATTGTTGATCCATACCCTTAAAAACTGATATCCATTGCCATGCATTGATAACATAATAGATAAACTTCAAGGAACTAAAAAATTTGGTAAGATTAATTCAAATTCACTTGTAAATAACGTGATTAGGGAAATTAGTTGTACAACAAATAACCAAGGAGATCTGCCTCATTGTATGCAATGGCCCCATTTGATATAAATATCATATTTTACATCTCCCATGCATTGTGTATTTGGTCTTTCATATTGACAAACAATACCAAGAAGAAAGAGAAGAACAAAAGATCATCCTAAATCGGTTAAAAACAATTATTGGTATGTTAACAAAAATGATGACCCATCGAATGACAAAGAAAGAGAAATGCTCAGTAAATTTCAAGAAAGAAGGAAATTCTCATCAAGAGGATACTAAGGTTAAACAGCCTGAAACCTTCTGAATTTGAGGACTTCCTCGTTATCTTCCACCATGCTTTAAGGTGAGACAGCTATATGCAATCTTTGAAGCAGCAAAGGAGACCCTCGATAGTATCATGGGAGACATTCAAAATGTTGTTGAAGGATCAGTTCTACGATATTGGATATCAAGAAGATCCATTTAATTGTGATATTTTCACAAACACAAGAAAAATTGTTCAAGACTACACCACTGAATATAAGAAATCAGCAAGCTTGCTAAATCTCAAAGTAGAAATTCCTCAAACGTTGATAAAAAATTGAGAACTACATGGCTACAACAAAAAGGAATTTACCCCATTTGAAGTAAAGAACCTTAATGATGCTGGTAAGAAGGCTCTATTTATTGAGTACAAGAACAGAAAACCAGCAGTGGGGAAATGGAAAACCAAGGAAAGGTACCTAACATCAAAAATATCCTAAGCAAACGAACAGAAATAGGACTTTCACCACTGCTCAGTGACTCAAAAGACAACACCAGGAATCACTGCAATCATTGCAGTGTTGATTTATGGGCACACTGAGAAATAATGTTGGAAATTACATCTGAATTATATCCTACAATTTGGAAGAAAACATCTACGAGAATGTTGAGTGACAAAACTGGAAAGTTTCCAAAAGAGAAGAATATAGCTTATATGAGTGCAGACCACCAACTAAAGAGGACACATTATTTAATCCATTGTCACATATTTAAAGGCATATGTCCATCTGCGTGCAATTTTGACTGGTCTAGCAGGGTATAACTCATGAGGTACTCACCGATGAAGCTTGATATGCATTATCCAAAACAAGCAGCAAACTTCACTTTTCCAGCAAACAATTAGTAAAATTTTCATTTTCCAATCTTCTTAGGCAAAGGATCGATTCAGCAACCCCCAAAACCCTCAGCACACTCTGTTTAAAAAAATAGCAATTAGTTTTAGGCTGGGACTATAATCCCTCATCAAATTTTCGACCGCAAGTCCACTGGAGGGGCATCAGATAAAAAGGTGTGTTTTGCTTAATTTTTGTGAAATGCGCTCACCAATCAGGTTCCAACCCACAAGTGCTCACAGAGATGACTTAATAATGGCAAGTTTAAGTTGTCAGCAGAGAGTCAGACTCGTGACCTAGTTAACTAAGGTCAGCAGCAGAGCCCAGCTGGGTTTCACCGAGGAGAACCCTGAAAACTCTGTTTTTTTCAACAAAGCTGGTTGGTAACATAGCAATAAAGAAGATTAAGAGCTCAAGCCCAACCCTATGTTCTTATTAAGATCTACGACCTCGTTCTAATCAAAAAAATGGGAGCTAATGTTAAAAAGAGAAGCCCAGCCCATGTTCTCCTTAAGGCCTGCGACCCCACTCAACTCAAAAAATGGGGAGATTCCGTATAAAAAAAAGGCCCACGACTATGTTCTTAAGGCCTGGGGCTGCCCACCTCTCTTCCTCGCAAATAGTTGGCCTCCATCTAGACCTTCTCATGTTTAGACGCCCTCCATCTAGACTTCTAATCTTTAGAGCCTTTTGGGTTCCACCTGTGTCTAACCAAAGGAGGGTGCAACGAAGTAATTTTGGTACTCAAAAATCTCAAGCAGAGAACCGCTTATCCAATTGGCTAGTGAATGTCATTTGCCAAAAAGTACCCTTGGGTTCAATGTGATTGGACTGAGCAACTGATTATATAATATGGGCCCCATTGTCTATGGCACAGATGGGATTGTAGGTCGTGGAAGAGGAAGAGGCCGTGATTTTCGATCAGATGAACAAATGCATGGAGTGCCTGCGGTAGCCTGATTGTCTGATACAGTTAGCCTTAGAACATATGGATGCCTGCTCTTGGAAGCTTAGAATTTTAACGAGTATATGAATTTTGTGTATTCTCACATCTTTGACGAATGAATCGATTTGATTGAGTTAAGCATAAGAGTAGTCAATTCATGCTAGTATTTTCCAATTTCTCTCCCAACAATCTAAGTTTAAATTGATCATGCGGATTCCCCCTGGGATAGGCAGTCTCCTTGGTCGGGCAAGGCCATCAAGGTGATAGTGAGTGGCTTGCCTATTATGCGTCTAGGCTGTCCCATTGAGGTTAGGACTTTTCCTCCTAGGTGATAATTTGAGTGGTAACAGTGAGTTTGGGTGATATTTATGAGTTAAACTTTAAAGAATAAGTCGGGATTGATTCAGATTCAGCTGATTAGACTCTATTTCCTCTTAAAACATAGTCAAACTCGCGACTCCACTTGGACTGCGAAGAGTCTGATAACACTGCCAAGAAGCTTCGTATGGCATATGGCATTAATTGCAGAGCAGTAAAAGCATTAGTGGACTGAAAAGAAAATGTCATACAGATCAACTTGGTTAATAATTTACTCAGTCCATCTATATTTAAGAAGCACATCTATAATAATTGAAAAGCCACTGGCCTTGAAGAAGAGGGGATGGTTGAGGTTCTGTTCCTCCATCTGTTTGAGGACTGCAAGCCAATCTACTCTTTTGGGCTTCATTATTCTCACCCACTTCATGATTAATTCAGATGGATCATCCTCTTCTGATAAACAAATTATATGTTTCATCAAGCCATTGCTCCTTCCAGACAACTTTGGAGGCAGAGCTTCTATGAGCCTTTTTTGCACCTTATCCAATCCATTGTCGTCTACATCAGCCCACCTCAATCCCTTGCCCTTCACTTGCTGGTTGTCTTTATCTCCCCCAACATCAGAATCTGATTCGTCCTCTGCATTTTCAACCTCAACTTCATAATACTTTTCTTCTTCGGTTGTTGCTGTTGCTGTCGTTAATGGGTGTCCGTGGCAACAAGGTCGGAGTGCAGAGAATCGAGAATGTAATATTCTGGGAGGCACGGAAATTGCAAAGCACGTGGAGCATAAACTGCAATGTACAGAACCCTAGAATTGCATTGCACACATAAATCCTAAGATAAGTCAGCTGGCATCAAAATCAGAAAAAGCATAGCACTTGGAGTGCATTAAATTTTGATGTGTGGAACCTTAAATTTGCATTTGTGCACAACATAAATCCTATTCAGCATGGGAAACCTTTCAGGGAAACATCCTATTACATATAACAGAAAGCGCAGCACCTGTAGTAAATTCCAGGGAAGAATAAAGATGACCCTTGCAATTATGTTCAGCTTAAATTACACAGGCACACACAAAATACAAAATAGTTACATTTTAACCCTCAGTAGATTCAAAGTAGCTTTGTGAATTTGAATGATGAACCTTGGGGTCCACAAAAGAAGTGAGTTAAATTTTGAAGGAAAATAATGCTAGAAACAAGATGTGACCTGATCATGATTTCTATTCTGTTATGATACCATTGTCAGGCCAGTGCTTTAAATTAAATTTAGATGATATGATTGCAGGGTTAAATTTTTCTTTTCTCATTACCATAACACCCCTTATTTTTTGGCCAAGTCAGGGACTGATTTCCCCAATCTGCTGCTAAAATCTATTCATATCAGAACTGCACTTCTGGGTATATGGCTGAGAATTCTCTTATTTTTCCTGGGAGCCCAACTTGGGCCAGCAATAGTAAACTCCCACATTTTTACAGTGAGACTACAGCTCAGCTGACATGGCACTAAAGTTGGTACCAACTTATTATCAGATGCATCTCATGGAAAGTGAGTAATTGGAAAATAAATATGGTACATATGACCATAACCATGTACACAGGATAGTCCTTCCCATTAATATATACACTCCTAAATAAATAAAAGATGAACACTTCTATTTGAATCTGGAAAAATGACTTCTAAATCAAAGTTTTATTGCATCAGATCATTGCTATAGCTAAGAAACAAAATGACAAATTCTTTTATTTGTCAGATCACCACACAATGCAGAGAGCCTGGGCCTATATCCGTAGGCATTATTTTTTCATCGTAAGTAGTATTATGATTTGGAAAGTGCCAAGGGCCACTCTGATTGCAATGAGCAAAATGTTAGGAGACAATGATTTGAAAAGTAACTAGGGTTATCTGAATGATTATGGGCAAAATCTTGAGTAACTGAATTGGGATAATAACAGAATCAGGGTGAAAATGTTGATGTTTAATACATCATGGGAACTCTGGCTTCTGATTACCGCCCTCAAAATCAAAATCTTCTAGAAAGTTTGGCTAACAATTTGTATCAACGTTTTATGGACACAGGGATCCCGATCTGGTTAAAAGAATTAGAGCTGCCATAGCTCTGGAAGTTCGATCTACTGGCATTCAATACACATTTTCTCCATGTGTTGCTGTAAGACTCTGGCATGGAAGTCATGGAACGCACCTAAAGTGTTGAAAAATAGAAGAAATGGAAATGAAGAAAATGACATTTCTGCATTATTTTTTGGCAGAATGTCTGGGAAATGTTTCCCAAAAGTTTCCTAGCTGTATCCTTATTGTGTCAGGATCATAAACTTTCCTGCATGGAAACAGATGCAAGCTGTTGTATTTTTGTTACATGAGATGTATTTGAGGTTGAAGAAAGCAGAATGTAAGATGGAGCCTTATTTCCCTCTACCATAAGATGTGTGTTGGGGTTACGTGTCAATGAATCGACAGAGTGGTTTATAGAAAGAAATCACACTTCTCAGATTTAGGGAAGAATGCCATTCTGATAACAGCAATATGAATTATGTGTTGATCTGGAAGAACCTTAATCAAAAGTGGGGTAAATTTATATATAATCCAAAAACGGTAGTTCTCTCAAGGATAAGGAATAAGGCAAATTAGATGTTCACATATAGAGAGGATCAATCAGATGAGGTTTCTATGGCATATATATATATATATAGAGAGAGAGAGAGAGAGAGACAGAGAGTAACATAAGATGGAAAGAAAATGACATGAAGCAGCAGGCATCATTCTATGGGATAGTAATTTGCAACGAGATAATAATTATATTTGCAGTCATCATTTTGATAGTACACATGGTGTGAAGTGGCAGGTTGAATTGTATAAAAGGGTATTGGAACTGACTGCATACAGAAGCAAGTTTTGGGGTACACATAAGTGAAAACAGTAAACCTGTTGAGATCATCATCGTGGAATGGGATGGTTCCCTAAAGAACTGGAAGCACATGTGGGCTCATGCTGGTTGGCCAAATGACCAACAAATTTAGAGGGATACCATTAACCCATGTAAACAATAAAAGGCAGTTCAAGCATACACAGGAAAATAAAGATGTGGAATGGCCATACGAGATCATCTTAAAATAAACTAACAAATGGAATTTGATAGAAGAAAACCAACTGCAGTAGAGCACAGAAATATTACAGCATGTGAAACTTGTTACTGGAACAAACATGACATGAATATGAAGAGATGAGAAAAACAATCAATTTTGAACATTGTAAGAATAAGTTCAATACCACCGAAAAACAATTGACCAAAAAATACCTTAGAGACTAGTTACCTAATCAACAAAAGTAATTTACTGCTTGGTTTGCATCCACCAAGTTGCTTACTGTAAGACTGGATGGAATGTACCCAAGGAATGATGGGATAACTACTCTGTAAGCTATACAGTGAATGAATGCTGAAAGCACACTGAACACAAAGTTATGAAGTGTGTTAGTCTAGAATTGAAAAACGTCGGGTTAATATTGGTTTAGAGTAAATTCCAGAGGCATCTTTCAAATCCATGACAATAAAACATTGGGTTAGTTCATAAAAAAATACACAAACCAAGGACAAGAACCAGTGTGACTATGCAAAGGAAGTATATCCTAAAGGGCAGAAGAAGGTCAGTAAGATGGAAACTTTTCTACTACTCAGATTGGTAGAGGTTTTCAGATAGAACCCTGCTCTGCCCAAGCATCATATCAGATATTCATCTGCATGCACTGCTCCTTAATCGTCATTATGGAAATAGTGGCAGTATCATAATTCTTGTGCCATTGTAAATGTATATGTTTAATTAAAAGGTAGAATAAATGTTGGCTAGAAATATTTGAAACATCAACAGAGCTTTTGAAATTCCAACATTAGGTCTAATAAGGAGATAAAATTTCTTAAGGCATCTTGTTTCTACAGTTTGTATGAGGTCCATGGATGGTAATAAACCAATTTTCACACAGGAGGAGGCAGCACTATGTATTATACACTATATCCACAGACAACTTTTGACTTTGTGGGTTTTGATTTAAAATTTCATTAATCTCATTAATAACCATGTCTTGCACAATAAAACAATGATTCTTATTTTCCTTAGGGTATTTTAAGAATTTAGCTTTATTATTAAACATATTTCTTAAAGCTACTGTCTGTCGTTCCTCAGGTCATCAGATTTTTTTCTAGAAAGAAAATCTTGATATTATATTGAGGAGATATACAGACAAAAGTTCAGGTGGACCTGAAACCTTATAGCTCAAAAACAGCTTATAGTTCTAGTAATCAGCTTCTGGAAAAATCCTGTGTCAGATAAACATCATATGACATGAACCTATTAACAGAAATTGAGGAGAAAATCAAACCCCATGTTCAGCAGATCGGGGAGTACAGAGCAGAGACTGATTGCAGGACAAAATTAGCAGAAAGAGGAGAGTCTTCAAAAATAATCAGATTCCGCCACCTCCAGAGAGACCAGAGGGTGATGGGCAGAATGGGGCGAAGGGATTTTTGGCACCCCCACCAGTTAAAAGCTGCATCCACAAAGATGAAGCTTAGATGTTGAAAAGAGAAGAAATTTGCAAGGTCATACCAGATTTTTTGGGCCGCCGAGCACTTGAAGAAGAGATGAAAATTTTATTCCTTGTCCATCTTGCAGAGGGCACATCTGCTGGGGCCGTGCCATGACCGCCACCTCAAGGAGTCCCAGGTTAAGTTCTTGTTGAAAAGCACCAACCAGGAGAACAAAATAATCTTAAGGGGGCAGCGAAGCTTCCACCAGAAGACTGGAAAGCGTCTATTTGCAGGTGCATTAACAGAGATGAGATCAGAGTATATATCCTTTACAATTGCATGAGGAGCAGAGAAAGGGAGAGACCAGGTCAGATGGTCTGCAACTGTGGAGCGCTAAAGGCCACCCCTCTGGAGGGAGGAGGAGAGATCAGACCAAAGGGGAATGAGATCGAATGGGAGGCTAATATCATCCGCATCTCGAAGCACTGGCTGAGAACCATCCCATTCTTTTATGATTTGATTCCATGTAAACAAGCCCGATCTGCGAAGGAAGAAAAGAAGAGGAGGAGGAACCAGCAAGGACCCCCTGTATCCCGCGAAAGAGTCCAGCCCAATGTAAATCTTGCTGCCTGTGTGAATTTCCCATTTTAGATTGCTGAGGAAATAATGTTGGACTCTTCGAAAGCTGTACCAGATTGCAGAGCCCCGTTTGATGCCGATTGTATCGAATCTGAACCAGAATTCGATTCCCCTGCCTTTTAGATATTTCTGCCTGACGATGTCGCTCCACAGACTAGTCCCATAAATACCCCTCCACAGGGATTTGCAGATGAGAGCAACGCCAAAAATTTTAATGTTCAGGATGCCCCAACCATCAGAAATTTTCGGCATAGAGAGAGAGTCCAGCTTTGCAAGGTGGATTTTGTGCCGCCCGGCCTTAGCTCCCCATATGAAGCAGGAGATAATTCTGTTGATTGAATGTATAATGCATGACGGGAGGAGGAAGAGATGTCCCCAGAAGACAGAGAGCTGAGTAAGGACGGATTTGACTAGGACGACCCTGCCTCCCAACGAGAGGGATCGGAAGCTCCAAATAGCGAGCTTGTTATGGAATCGATCAACAATCCAGCGCAGTCTGTCGGCTTGTAGGAGTGGCTCTTCAGATAGAAACCAAGATACTTTATGCCCTCTGAAAGCGGCAAATGCTGAATATCAAAAATCTGGGCAATCCGGGAGATAAGGAGATCATCGGCACCATTATGAAACAGGGTTGATTTTGCTTTGTTCATGGACAGCCCCGATGCCCTGTGAAGTCGGTCGAGGATGGCTTTGATGCATGTCCAGGAAGCCATGGAGAGAATAGCAAAAATGAGAACGTCGTCGACGAAAAGGCTGTGGGACATCTTGATGTTCTTGCAGATCCGAACCGGTTGAAATTCTTTCAGGGCCACCGCGCGATTGATGTGGAGGCTCATGGCATCGATTGCAAGAATGAAGAGGAGGGGGGACAGGGGGCAGCCTTGCCGAAGGCCCCTCTCAGCCTTGAAAAAAGGGGAAGGCTGTCCATTCACTAGAATCGCATAATTTACATTTTCGATGCATCCCATAATCCAGCGAATGACAGCGGGAGAAAGCCCAATTTTAGCGAGGAGACATTGAAGGAATGCCCAGTCGATAACATCAAAAGCCCGGTGAAGGTCAATTTTTAGGATGGCCTCTTTGGTGTTATTGACAACAATGGAGTGTAGGCATTCCTGAGTGGAGGCGACGACGTCATGGATGTTACGACCTTTGAGGAAAGCATGCTGGTTTGGAGAGAGGTGGCGGGCCAGAGTATCCTTGATTCTGAGCGCAATAATCTTTGTGATTATCTTGAAAGAAATATTGCAGAGGGAGATCGGGCGGAAGTCGGAGAAGGTTCCGGGTTCATCTTTCTTCGGAATGAGGGCGATGAGCGTGGAGGAGGTATGGCTGTGGATTTGACCAGATTCGTTTGAGGCAAAGATCATACTCAGCAGATCATTTTTAAAAAGATCAAAAAAGTGGATGAGGAAGCCAATAGTCCAGCCATCCGGGCCAGGGGCTTTATCCTTTTTGAAGGTTTTCATGGCTCGAAGGAGTTCATCCTCGTCGACAGGGCGGGATATTTCCTCATTCATAGCATTATCAAACATCACAGGCATAGGATCAATCGCCCATCTGATATCATTGAAAGAAATGTCATTCGATCTGCTGTACTGTTTGCTAAAAAATCTTACCGCGAGACGAGAGATGTCTCCCTGCGAAGAAGCCTCATTCCCCAATTCATCCTTGATTTTCCAGATGAAGTTCCTTTCTCTGCGAGCATTGGCGAATTTGTGGAAAAATTTTGTGTTTTTGTCCCCCAACTCAAGCCAGGTGGCTCGGCTCTTGAGCCGCCATTTTGCCTCTTCCTGTTTTAATAAACATGACCTACGCTTCTCAAGATTCCTGATGCGGGCCTTAGTTTCAAGAGAGCAGGAGGAAAAATCAGTGGAGTCCATGTAGGATTGGATTTCCAGTTGGACCCGATTAAGGGCCTCTCTATCTTCCTTGTGGCGATTAAACTGCCAATTCTTGACCAGGGCTCTGAGTTCCGATAATTTTTCTCTGAAAGTGGAGAAAATGAAATTTGATTGCTCCCGGAACTTGATGTCTTTCCAAGCTGTCTGAATAAAGAGGTTGAAAGCAGGGTCAAGAAGAAGGGCGTTGTCAAACTTGAAAGAGTAGCCCCTTTTGAATATGTTGCATGGCCACGATAAGAGGATGGGAAAATGATCAGAGACCATGATGTTCTCCACAGATAATTTTGGGAGACCAAGTTTGTTAATTAGGCTGAGATGGATGAAAACCCTGTCCAGTCGTTTGGCGATGTAAGCCTTTCCAATTCTGCTGTTTGTCCATGTCGGCCTGTTCCGGGCTAGGCAGATGTCGGCCATGTTCCTATTTATCAGTTCGGTGGAGATGAGATCCGCCAGGGTGCTGTTCACCTTGCCCATACCCCAAACCTCGTTAGTGGACAGAACAGCATTTGTATCTCCCACAATGATTAGACTGTTTAGATTGAAGAGGTCAGAGGCAAACACCCTGTGCCAGAAGGAGATGCGGGACTTATACGGGGCGTATAGATTGAGGATGTTGATAGGTAAATCTATACCCCGGATTGAGACAGATATAAGAATTCCAGCAAAGCAACTGTAGGCTTTCGCCTTGACCTTTGTCGGATCCCAAAGTGAGATCATGCCACCTGAAAGACCAGTCGCATCTGTAGCAGCCATGTGCCAGGAGGGCAGCATCTTACGAAAATAAGACAGAGAGTCTTCCTTCCCGTGCATCGTTTCCTGTACAAGAATAATTGAAACCCTGGAATGGAAGAAAAAATTCTTTAGCGTGTTGAATTTAGGGCCACGCCAAGACCGCGGATATTGAAAGATAAGATAGAGATCATTTTGGAGAATTTGCAGCCTTGCTTGCTCTAAGGGGCTGTGAAGAAGTATCATCAAGAACAGGGACTTCAACAAGAGAGATTTTGGATGCCTTCATGACCTCTGAAATGACGAGAGCTACCTCGACCCCTCTTCCGAACCGTGATATTCATGGCCGATGCCGGACTGATGATAGGCGAGCAAGGCCCGGGTTTATGGACCGTCAAGGGAACAAGCTGTAGAGATGCCCTGACTTGCGAGAGATCGAGGTCGCTGTCGAATAGATTGACAGGGGAGGAGAAGGGGGAGTTTGGAGGGGTGGGGCCGACAAACTGCACTTTCTCCTTCCCTTTATCTGGTCTAGCCCCGGGGACGAAGAGGAGAATGGGATGGGAATTGTCCCAACGGAGAAATCCTTTTGGAGCGAAGGAATGTGCTGGGGGGCAGGGGAGAAATTCCTTGGGTCCACCGGTTGCGGAGAAGGGACAGGGGGGTCGTCGAGGGGTTCAGTAAAAGGGGGAGATTGCATGACAAAGGGGAGGATTTGAGTCAGATGGAGGGGGGTTATACTTTGGGATCCGGATTTGACAGGGGAGGAAGGGGGTGAATTGCTGCCATTGAGAAAGGATTTCCTGAGACCTTTCCTGTTTGCGTATAGCTTGGCACTTGGGCAATTCCTTACAAGGTGACCTGTTTTTTTGCAAGCAGCACAACGGAAGGGGATTCCCCAGTAATCCAATCGTTGGGAGATGGATTGGTCCTTCCAGTTGATCTCAATGTGGTCGGGGAATCCACCCTTGTATGTTCGCTGGATGAGAATCCAAGCGATGCGTTTATCTCGCTCACCAATGCACCAGGGGTCGACATAAATAAATCGGCCAATAGCATTTCCGATCATCTGAAGGGATTCCGGACTCCATAATTCGAGAGGTAAATTTGGGCATTTAACCCAAATCAAGTTGTTGACCGGAGTGTTCTTCAGTGGATTGAAGCCCAAGAACCACCTGTGCAGACTGAGGAAGCTGCGCTTGTAGACCCAGGGACGACCAAGGATTTTGCCTACATCTTCAGATGAGAGGAAAATAAAGCTATACCAGTCGCGCATGAGGCTGGAAATGACCGGGACATATCCAATGACCGGTTTCCAGTATTTGGCAACCCAGGTTCTCATTTCAGCGTCGGTCATTTCCGGGAAGTGCCACTTCCCCACCAGAGCGTTTTGCTGGAGTTTCTCAAGTCTGTCGTCCAGCTGTGCGATGTCAATCCGGATCACACGTGGAGGGGAGGAGGTGTTCACTGCCTTTTGATGCTTTTTTGGCCCGCGTTCCATGTGCTTGTGACTTGGATTAGCTTTTGCCAGAGATGGAGAGAAAAGTAGGCTATTCAGATACCCACAATATGCGTGTGCTAAGCACTTTGTGGGCGATGGTGGAACAACCCGGGGTGTCGATGAGAATAACACTGTCAGCAATTATAAACAATTAGTCAACATCCACATGACCCCCTATTTCGATGCCATTGCCAAAGTAGTCTCCACCGTTATGGTTTCTTACTCTAGTTGGAATGGACAGAAGATGCACGCTAACCGTTTTCTCATTTCTCATGTTCTAAAAAAGCAACTTAGCTAATAGAATTCCCAAATCTATTTTATATCGTATTGCATATTGTAGATTAGTAGATTGATCTGAAATTTAATTTTCATTACTGGTTAAAATCATGTACATACTTTTATGACAAATCAACTTTCCTCAGAAGCATCAGTTAGTTAAAAAACAAATGGAAGCCATTAGAATTCTCTGTATTTCAAATATCGGACTAAATCAGATTTGGGCGTCTTAATGTATTTGAATTCTATTTCCTGTGCTTCAAAAGATTTGTAGGCTTCAGGTTGTGATATATATCAGTATCTAGTGCTTTAAGCAAAGACCGGTTTTCAGTATACCTGGCCTCATTTCTCTGGTTTGAAGCGATGCAATTGGGAGTGGAGTCCCATTAATATTCTATAATTGCACTTCAAATCTAAACTCCTAATGAATTCTGAGTGCAGGCATTGAGGGTGTCTTCAGTCTCATATATCACTGCGTGGTTCATTATATTATTTTCAAATGTTTGTTAGGATCCCCATTCAACTTAATAACAACGAATGTAAACACATAATTTAGGAAATTTTAAGGTGTAAATTTCAGTCTGAAATTAATTTTGTATTTTCTAAAATGATTTGACTAGGATAAAAATATTTTACATTAAAAATATCCAAATCTTTTTAAAAGCTATATAAAATCCTTAAGAATTCTAATTTTTTTAAAAACTACATGATCAAACATGTTATTATTAGTATTTTAAAAATTAATATCATAAATTTGGAATTAACTTATATCTATGCTAATAGACTTGCCAGCTTGAAGCATTGGCTTCTTTGAAAGCTGAAATTCAAAGCCTTTCACACATTCATATGATTCCTTAACCAGAAAACCAAATCCAGGTATTTGGCAATGTATCTACCATATACTTTTCATTTCAATGGCTTGTTAACATGCTATAGGGGTGCAGAGCGGGGTATATAAAATATAATTGGATCCTGCTATACGGGTGCAAGGTGGGTTATAGAAAATATGATTGGATCTTGATGTGGTTTTCCTATTTCATAACCATAGAAGGCAAAAACTATAAAGACACTTGTATCTGGTTGATGTATAGAAATTGCATCAGATACATGAATTGTCAGCACTGTGTGCATATATTTGCAGGGCAATGATAAAGGCACTCAGTACAGATCTGGCATATATTACTATTCAGCTGATCAGGAAAGAGCTGCACGGGAATCAATGGAAAGGCACCAAAAGCCACTGCATAAAGAGATCGTGATAGAGATCCTGCCAGCGAAGAAGTTTTACAGAGCAGAAGAGTATCATCAACAATACCTGGAAAAGAGATCAACTGGTGCCAAACAATCTGGGGCCAAAGGATGCAATGATCCAATTCGATGTTATGGTTGAATAGTGACTCGATCAAATTAACTAGACTTCTTTCAAAATTAAAGTATTTGTATCTTCTTGTTTAGTTCAGCTAGATATTACAACAGAGTGTTGTATAGGGGAATAGGGAGTATTATGGTGGTGAAAATTTTGCGTCATGCCTCAGCCATCCATCTTGGATAGTGTCATCCGATTTCAAGCTCTTAAAGATGATTTTGATTTCAAGCTAGTAAAGCTCAGGGCTCAAGTATAACTCTATACTTATCTTTATTTGTAATCCTACTATCAAAATAAGTTTAGCTTATCTAGTTAGCTATGTTGTTAAATGTCATTTGAATTTTAGTTGAAAGAAACAAAGGAAGAGATGAATTGTTTCTGTTCTCTGCATATTTATTGATATAATTTGATTCTCTTCAAAAGAAACTTTATGAACAATGATAGTTATAGTTCATAACTTTAGGACTATTATCTTCTCTCAGGAAATATGGTTTCTAAGAAAGAGTACAATGTACTTATATTCTACTCTTGTACAGAAGGAATTCCTATTAGACATTGGAAGACTGTTTGTGGGATATGGAGCTAGACTTACTTGTTTTACTGTATGTTTTTTAACTTGATTAAATATGCCATTAGAAGACTGTTTGTGGGATATGGAGTTGGACTGTTTTCATTTTTTGGATGCAAGAATTGACAGTATTTTCTCTTGGCATCATGCCCTTGGGCAGGGACTTGTTACTCGCAACCCATCTTGTTAAAATATCAATCCACAGTCCAAGCGTATTTTACCAAAAAGGGTAAAACATAAACAAAACAAGAGACATGACTGCATGGTGAATAGAACAAGAAATAGGACTCAAGGTTTCTGGCGAATTATAAGCGTAAATCACCTCAGTGACGGCGTACATTACCACTATAAAATTGAGTTTTGGGGATACAAAACCTACTTTACTAGAAATAGGAAACATAAACATAACTAGAAACAAAACAAAACTAGAATCGTGACTATAGAATTTAACAGATAAGCAACTTGAACCCACCCATCTCCCTGAATATATCATGCACTTAAAGACTGGTGGTGTTGTCGAAGTGTAATCCCAACAGAGGAATGGAAATGATAATAGGAACAAGAACTGAATGGAAAAGAGGTATACTAGTCACGCCTCTACTGACATTGATCTGAACAATGTTGCATGTCATTAAATGGGTATGTAGCACAGGGTAGAGAAGTCCATCGGTCAGGGGTTAGACCTAATCTTCCATTCATTTCCCATCGTAGTTTTAACAAAAATTTACTTGGGAATATCGACATCCAACCTAAACCGTTCTATTGAATGACATGCAAGCTATTAGTTATTTCAAAGTGAAAAACTCTACATAAGTCACCAATAAGGCATTGGTTCACTAGTGAGGTCAGCAGAGTTTAACCCAACCACCAGGCTTCACTATCACTGTTGTCCATGCCACCTAAATGGCATAACAGAAAAGCACCGGGCAATTTTGGTAGAAAAATTACCATCCAGACTTATCACCTAAACCAACGGAAGTCACTCATGGGCAAGTTTCTTGCATTAATTCTTATAATTAAACAATAAAAATAAAATGTAGTTACCTACCTCTTGAGTGGGTTTAGTATCCTCTGGAAACCTCTCCTCTGGCACAGAGCCTCGATCCTGCTTGTCTTAGCTCACATCCATTTCCTCGGCATCTGATTTCATTGCTCCGGAACTCGGAACCCTGTGGTACAAGCAAATCTGAGGCCCTTTTTGTCTCTGACATTTATAGGGACGACTGGATCATCACAATCCACCTGTGGCAGAGCATCTAGATGGTGACCTCCTACAGTCTTGGGACATTTTATTTCCTCGTCTTAATCAACGCATTTTTGCTCTCTTTTCTGCTTAATTTCTTCACTGATTTCAGGTCGGAAAGACACCTATCGCTTCTTTGGCACATAACACATACCTTCGGCTCCATCTTCCTCTGCGGAATCTTGTACATACAGCCTCTTGAGTGCCTCTTGCACTTGTCTAGAAGTATTTTAAAGTTGCAAAGAGTGATGGAGGCTTGGGGATGGGCCATCGCACAAAGAGTGTGGGGGAACCTTGTGCAGATCCCTTCGTAGAATGAAACCACCACGATTGGAGGCACCTAGAATCCAATTTCTTGTATTCAACCAAATGTATCAAATCAAACCTGCGACAACATGGCCGCGACCTTCCTCTTTCTTCCCTGGAAAAAACCCTGCAACGTGAGGGAAATGAATAAATTTTGATCTTTGAGAAACATAATGGGATGATATGGTGACCTTCCTCCCTGGAACCGCGCGTGTAAATGAAAAAATTTTGATAATTGAAACACCCTGGAACGGGAGGGAATTGAACACGTTTTGATCTTTGAACAAGCAGAAATGCCGTGAAACGTTGAATGGAACTTAAATGAAATTTATAGTGTTTTTCAATTGGAATTAAATGAAATG